>JAWNLL010000090.1:8077500-8407500 GCA_035042425.1 Drosophila flavopinicola | reverse complement strand
GTCGTTGCCGCCGCCCAGGCGCGCCAGCGTCTGCTCATCAATCAGCTGTATCGGCCGTCGGCATTCAGCAGCGTTGCGAGTCAGCCGGGTCAGCCGGGTCAGGCGGCGCATGCGGCCGAGGAGCCCACTGATCACATGCTCGCACCGGCCAGCTTCCAGGAGGAGTTCCTGCGCAAGTCGCAGCTCTATGCCGAGGAGCTGATGAAGCAGCAGATGCAGCTAATGGCCGCCGCACGCGTCAATGCCCTAACGGCCGCCGTGATGCCGCTGGGCGGCTTGAGGGGACCCAAGATGTCGCAGCAGCTGCAAATGGCTGCAGCAGCAGCGGCGGCAGCAGCAGCAGCGGGCATGAGACCGCACAGCAGCGGCCAGGATGCACTGGCTCAGCTGACGGCCACGGCGCTGGGCATTGGTCCTCACACTGGGCATCCGCATCAGCTGCTCATGCAGCAGCCCAATCCCTACCAGCAGCAGCAGCACCACCAGCAGCAGCAGCAGCCAGCCCATTCCTATCAGCAGCACACCAATCACTACAACAACAACAACAATAACAATAACCACAATCTGAATCTCAATGAGAACATGCACGAGCGAGCCTTAAAGTTCAGCATCGATAATATACTCAAGGCGGACTTTGGCTCGCGACTGCAGCAGCGTTTGGCAGCAACGGGTGCAGCAGCAGCAGCAGCCGCAGCAGCAGCAGCTGGAACTGGAACTGGAGCTGGAGCTGCTCATCTCAAGGCGCCCAGGAAATCGCATAAGCCACTGAATCTGGCCCAATCCTCGGCTGGTGTTCAGCTGCAGCTGCAGCTGCAAACCCAAACGCAGCCCAGTCTGAGCTTCTCCAGCACACTGGCCAACATCTGCAGCAATAGCAACGATTCCAACAGCACCGCCACCAGCAGCAGCACCAACAACAACAACAACAATCCGGCTGCTGTGGATCTGGTCAAGCCAACGTCGCCGTCAGCGGGGGGCAAAGCTTCCGAGGATGCAGCGGCGACAACAACAACAACGTCCACATCCTCAACCAGCTCGACACCCATCGTTTGGCCAGCTTGGGTCTACTGCACCCGCTACAGCGATCGTCCCAGTTCAGGTGAGTCCTTGGCAAATAGCTCGGATAGCGAAAGCAATTTGCACTAACTCAAATCAGAAACAATATTCTTAGATATTAGCAAAGATTGTGAATTGCAAACAAAGTGTAAATCAATCAAAGATATATTATTATTATTCCTATTTCTTTTCCCGTAACAACCTTGAAACTAATTTTTAGTCTCCTCATTTTGAGCTGGTAACCATTTCATAAAGTTTAATATGATTAAAATGTTAATTCATATTTTTCTTAATTTAAGCGAGATATTATTCAATATAGTGCTATATATAATGCCTTAAAACATTTGCTTGTTTCGAATATCTCTAGGCTTGAGCACAACTATCCAAAAATCCATCAATTCTATAATTTTGTATATTTTCCTGTACATAAATCCAATAAAACTCAAATATATGAATAAATTCAATCTCATTTCCGATTTCAATCGAAATTGCTGGCTAGCTGGAAGTTTTTGGAAAATGACAGCCGCTATAATTATGCAAATATATATATATAGTATATCTTTTATTATGTGTCAGTATATTATTGGCAAAGTTTCTATCAAAGGAATGAACTTTTGCTATTAGTTTGTAGCTTAGATTCATGCTATATTCAATCTTTTGGCATGTGGTTGCCTAATAAGAATAATGATAATGATAATAATAATAATATATTATAAAAAAAGACTTACATACAACTAAAATACAGAGCTGCTATTTTAATATACTTCAAAAACTATAAAAATTTTTGCGAATATTTTTAAAAATGAGTACGATTTAGCTAACTGAAATCAGTGCGAATCGTACTTTAAATTATAAGCGAAACGGTGGTTTTTCTGAGTGTATTTAGTACATACATAATAAACCACATAACTCACAAAATAGTTGCCCAAAATCTAAAAGTTTCACACTCATGTTAATATTATTACGTTATTTTTCAAAGTGCCCAATTCTCAATTTAGAAAAATAATGGAAAGTCATTTAAAAAATGTTAAAATAAACCGGAATTTACTTGATACCTTGTATCAATAGTTCAAGAACGTAAACATATACATATAATTGATTTAAATATAAATTTAAATATGTACAACAAGAACTTTTGTCATATGCTGCTTATGCTTTGATATATATCTCTAGAAATTGAACCTCAACTTAGAGTTGCAACTCTAACGCTGACTTTCGCCAGTGTTGAGCAGTGTGTGTGTCGGGGAGAGAGTAGTGTTGAGTAGTCGAGTAGAGTGGCTCAGTGGCTGAGTGGTTGAGTGGCTCGTAAACAGTTGAGCAAACAAAACTGGCAACCACAATGTTGAGACAACGGCGTCAATCTGCAGCTCATTAGTTTGCAACCACCGAAAAAAGGGCAACACACACACTAACACACTTACACACACACATAGTTCGTTCCACACCACAAAATGCACCCTCACCCTAAGCTTGGGCCATATCCACTTTCATTTCCCGCTTCCCGTTTCCCTTTGCCACACTCACATTCACATTCATGAAGTGTCTGTTCGAGTGGTTTTTATGTCCTTATGGCTTATGTAACATAACTTAAGCTCATTATGCGCGTGCCTCTCCCTCTCCCTCTCTCTCTCTCTCACTCCCACACTCGCTCTCCCTCTCTCTTCCTAAACCACCCTGCTCAACAATCATGGCACGAATGAATTTAGTTTATGCCACCGCAGGGAATTTGGTAATCGTTTGCCTAATAATTTCATGTGCCCAACTAAACAAACTGAACAAAAACCCATATATATATACATATATATATATCTGTTTGGGAAGGGTTCTCTTCTATCGCTTGTTGTTGCTGTTAGCCCTTCCAACTTGTCAACTTTTGTTGACTCTTCGCATTATCAATAATAAGCTGTTTATTGTTATGCTAAAGTCAGACAAGCGATTAATTTGTTTAACAACAAATTACTACTTGCGGGATGTTTCTTATAGATTTATATAGATTTATATATAGATATTTATATAGATTTATATATAGATATTTAAATTACAGCTGTTAAAGTTGGGTTTAAGTACTTAATTTAAATTGCTAATCGGTTTGTTGAATGTAATATAGTTAGTTACATTTTCATAATCTTTTGCAGATTTAAAAAAAAATGGTACATTTTTAATATAGAAAATTTTCTATGGCACATCTTTCTATTTATTTAGTTACATAATCAAAAACACGTGTTACAATTAAAATTGGAAAATACATTATGTATAAAGAATGAGGCAATTCAATTATTATTATTATCTGGGCATACTTAAATTTATTTTCTATGGAAAGTTCTACAAAAGGTGAACAATATTTACAAATAAAACAAAATTACTACAAAATAAATATATTTGCCATAAAATAAAGAAATAGAATGAATGGGTTTTAGAATTTTTGAAATACATACATTTATCTATAGCTAATTTGAGTGATAGTAATAAAAATTATAGTGGATATTATTCAACGTTCAAAGTCAAATAGGGGTATCATAATATAGGGTATTATAAAGTTGGGCAGACTACATATATTTATATGTGTGTGTTCCTATGATCTAAAGTAAATAATATGCAATCCAAACAGCTAAAAATTCGAAATACTCCGGCACTTTTTAAATTATATAAATATTTAAGAAATATTTTGCATTTTCCATCAAATATAGCTTTTGTTTAACTTAATTTCATTCTACAATTATTTTGTATTCAGCTATTTGTATTTGTTTATTTATTGTCAACAAAAAACAGTCGTCAGAGAATTTAAATACAATTTAAAAATTACACAAAACTCAAAATAATATAAAAAAAATTAAAAAAACATTTAATTTATCCGAGGTGTACTTGAGTGGAAAAGTTCCGCCAACATTTGTTGCTAGAAATACTAATGATAATAATAATTGCATAATGCTAATCATGATGATTTGTGCCAGCAATTTGCTTATTAAACTATTAAATGTTTGCCATATTCATTTGAGTAATTACAATCGCTCTGTTTTCAGTCAACTAAATCCGACTAGCTATATGTATATATATATATGTATATATAGCCCTCTTTCCATCTGGAATCCCGAGCTGAGTGCATAAATCTACGCTTTTTGGGTGGGTTTGTCGCACTCGCTAATTAACCAGAAAACGAAATGTTTTTTATGATCATTTATTTGTGTCTGACTCTCTCTCTCTACCATTTTGTCTTTTTCTGTTTTTGAGGTGTGTTTATTGTAAAAAATGTATTATGCATTTTTGTTGTTGTTCATTCTTTTTTTTATTATAAATTTAGCGTGACTAAAACGAGATCTCGATCGCATTGCGGCTCCATAATTTGAATGAATGTTGTAGGCGAGTTGTTTGTTGTTGGTTGTTTGTTGGTTGTTGGTTGTTTGGGCCTGGTTCGGAGCGCTCTTTGGGCTCTTTTCAGCTGCAGCAAATGATTTACCGTGAGATTTGCTCAACGGCAATCAAAACAAACAAACAAACAGCAACAGAGAAAAATAAATCCATTTAAATGCACACGAAATACCGAAATAAAACTCATAAATTTGCTGCTTTTGAAAAATTGCTCTGACTACGACAAGAAAAATTATTAAATTTTATTAAAAGGTGTTAATTTGACAAATTAATGCGACATGTGTGTGTGTTGTGTTTTGTGTGTGTGTGTGTGTGTGTGATTATGTGTCGGATTAACAGTTTTGCCAACTGGCATTTGATAAACTCGTAAATTGCGACTACATGTGTTTTTTCTTTTATATCAGAAATAGCACAACTTATAAATAATATATATTATATTTCGTTGAGATCATTTTTATGGAATATTATTTTAGATTTGAAATATTCTGCTAAAATATAAAGGAATAAATGTTTGCAATAGCAACGTCAAAAGTCAATATTTGTAACTTCTACTTCTTAGTAAGTCCAACAATATATATTTTATTTATTTATTTGCAAAATTATATACTTACAATGCGTACACAAGAAAAGATTAAGAAAAAGCAAAAACCACAACCATTGTCGCTCAAAATGCAGTTCGAAGAAGTAATGAATATAATCCGAGCCATTATCTGACTACAAAATGATAAATGTTTGACAAGAAACATAATTTCTGCACCTGAAGTTCTTGTTATACCCTGTAGGCTAAAAAGGGTATAATGAAGTTGTGCAAAAGTCAGTAAGAGGCATAAGGCAGCAACTGCAACCATATAAACTATATATATTCTTAATCGGTAGCAACAACCGAGTCGATCTAGCCATATCTGCCCGTCTGTCTGTCCGTCTGTCCTCGAATGTCAGAAAATATAAGAGCTAAAGACTTCATATTTCGAATATAAGCTCTCGTAGTCCCTGGTTACATCAAGTTTCTTTCATTTTATCGATAGTTCATTCCGTTCAAAAGTTATCGATACAGTTCCATACCATACCAGCGCTTTTTGGCCATTACTTAAAAGTTATAAGAGCTAGAGGCTGCAAATTTGGTATGTATAATCTCGATTAGTATAGACACTTGTCCAACAAATTTCACACAGATTGGACAATAAACACAAAAGTTGTTTAGGATTTCGCTTTTCATAGTGTTGAGCTCAGTGAAGAAGCACGTTAACAGCTTGCACTGCTTGCAGCGTGTGTGTTTCTAATATGTAACTATGAATGCATGTTTGGACTGGGTTCAGGGTATCTGCTAGTCGGTTACTTGTTTCTGTTGTTGCTGCAAGGCTGCTCAAAAATATGTTTTGAAATGGATTAAAGTGCGCGTTGGCCAGCAGATAAATATATGCTTTGTTAACCGAGAGTACTTCAACAGCTGCCGCTTGTGTTTGAAATTAAAGTGGAGACAGTTAACAAATTCGATAAGCTCACCTCCAGCTTGGGCAATTTTCGCATTTGTTCGCCACTTGGCGGACTCATTTCACCGGTAGCCTCAGTAGCTTTAGAAGCTGCCGTAGAATCAGCAGCAGATCGCCACTGAACCATTAAGCAATTTTCAATTTGCCCCGACCGAGCGAACGAGCAACAACAAACAACTGCTGCTGTGGCTGCCACAACAATGACAACATAAACAAACGATTTTCAATTACCCATCAGACGTTGCCAGCAATTACCTAAGCCCCCAGCCCCCAGCCCCACCATAGTCCCCCTACCCCCTAACTACCCCCACTTTTGTGCGCTGTGCACGCCTCAAGAGTTTTCCGCGCAACGCAGTCTGAAAACTACTTGAAAGTTTTGCGCTTTGCTTTTTTGCGTCCATTTGCTTAGAAAATTGCCAGATGAAACTGAAGAAAAGCAGCAGAACATCAAAAAGAGAGATTCTGCTGTCGTTCAATCAGGCCAAAGAGAACTACAATTTTAGCTTGGGCAGCTAGAAAAATCCTTCTCAAACTTTAGACTTCCATAACTTTACCAAAACTCATCAGAATCCATAACCAGAAGCACAATTTGTTCTTGGCTTTGCTTTCTTAATTTATTCTACATTGTAGATTTATAAACTTTTTAAAATTCACTTTTTTTCCTATATTTCGAAAAAAAAATTGATATTTTTTATTTTATTCTATTTTATTTTATTTTTTTAAAATATAGAATCCCGAAATTTGCTAATGTTTGTGCATATAAAAATCCATTATAATCCGATTCTTTCATCATATATTATTCGGTCTAAGATCAATCCAAAAAGAACTAAAATTAAAATGTTCGCAGACTTAAAACTTCCATAAAGTCATCTGAATCTGAATACAGAGGCAAAATTTATTCCTGGTTTTGCTCTCTTAATTGATTCCAGATGAAAATTTAGGTGGCTTTTGAAACAAATGTACTTTTTTATTATATTTTCTTTTTAAAACAAGCTTATTTTGTATTTTGTTTATTTATTTCTTAAAAACTTAGCAAACACTGTTAAAATGGTGCTTGATTTATTGATTTTATTGCATAATAAATACTAATTGAGCTCTGAAAGTGAGCACACTGATTCAAAATGCAAATAGCGAATCACTTAAAAATTGATTTGGCTTTCCCTTTTGTAGGACAAGAAGTCAATTTGGGGGCGGGGCCCCACCCAGCTGGAAGTCAATTTGCGCTTGACAGAGCCGTAAAAACTAAAGCTAAACTACAATTGGGGCCTATATAGCATGTTTATGACCCAAATGCATATATAAATATGAATACGTAGCTGTCACGTCATATGATAATCACGATATGGCAAAAAAGCAGAACAGTTGAGAGGCCAAATTGAGCCATTGGAGCAAAGAAACTTGCTATTGCTGTTATTAAATGCAAATGTTGATAGCAATTCAACATTGAACACCTGTAAAAAAATTTAAGAGCGATATGAATATCAATATTGATTTTTCTTATGTATTTAAATAAAATTTGGAATTTCAAAAAATGAATTCGAATGATTTCCTTTTATGTAAATTTAGTAAGAGAACTAGCATATACCCTGCACTTAGTCTAAGCATGCACACATAGTTGCATAACACAAACATACACACGCAGCAAGCAGTGCAAGCAGTTAAATTGCTTCTTCATACTATCCTAAACAACTTCTGTGTTCAGTTTCCGATCTTTGTGAAATTTGTTGGGCAAGTGTGTGTACTAATCGCGAATATACATACCAAATTTGCAGCCTCTAGCTCTTATAACTTTTAAGTTCTGGTATGGTATGGAAATGTATCGATAACTTTTGATTTGGCTGAGCGATCGATAAAATGAAAGAAACTTGATCTAACCGGGGATTACGAGAGCTTATATTGGATATATGAAGTCGTTAACTCTTATAGTCTCTGATATTCGAGGACAGACGGACAGACAGACGGACAAATATGGCTAGATCGACTCGGCTGTTGATACTGATCAAGAATATATACATATATATACTTTATATGGTTGGAGTTGCAGCCTTATGCCTGTTGTATACTTTTGCACCACTTCATTATACCCTTTGTAACCAGCTACGAATGGCATATGCTATCTCTGTCTATGTCTCTCTCTCTGTCTCTGTCTTTCTTTGTATATATTTTGCCTTTTGTGGGTTGTGTTAGCCATGTTTATCATAGCCCTGGCCATCAACCGTTTGGGGCGATTTATGAAGTGACAAAAATTAATTTCAACTGTTAAGTTATCGCAGTAGTTGTTACTGCAGCAGCAGCAGCAGCAACATCCACAGCAGCAGCAACTGTAACTGGTAGCGCCTTTAAAGGCACGACTGCAACAGCAACAACAACAGCAACAACAACAATAGGAACAACAACTGGCAATAAAACTGTCGCAGCTTTGGGCCTGGCCAACAGTTTCCCAGTCCAAAACGAGACCATATCAGCAAAGCAAAAATGTCGTTTAAACTGTGCTGCTGACCGCATTTGGTTAATGCGATCTGTAGTTGTTGTTGTTGTTGTTGTTGTTGCGAGTAGTGTTTGCTGCCACTGTAGCGAGTGAATATGGCCTGGAAATTGCTGTGGCAAGCGTTGTTAATTGCCCTGTATACCCAGTGTCTATTGCACACAAAAGGGTAAGCCGCTCAATTTTGATTTATTTAGACACATTTATCGTTTAATTGATTTTATTGCATGTGCATAAATTTATGTTAAAATATTAAATAGTGGAATACTTTTAGAGAATTTTAGCAATCCAGAAAGTTAAGCAGCTAAATTTTGTATATTTGAGAACCTTTTTTAAATGTTATCGTTTGAAATTATCATATTCAAATAGACAAATAAAGGTACATAAATAAATATAGTAAATATATAAAAAATAAATGAATAAAATTCATAATTATATAATTAAATAGATAAGATATGAATAAAAAAATGAATTATGGAAATATATATGTATATATAATTAAACAATTAAATCATTTTTATAATTATCTTAATTAAATACACCAAAAATTGGAGAATCTGCGTTTAGAAGTCTTTTTAAGAACCGATATATTAAAAATAATTCCTTAATATCTTGAACAAACTATTTGTTCACATTTAAATATTGTTATTCATAGTTTTTAAGTTAATTGAAATTTAAATCGACTCAAACTGAAAATTAGTTTAATAAATTCAGAAAATTATCATTCGCCAGAAGTCTACAAAATAAAAAACTAATTTAAAATGGTTTTGAATAGTAAAAATTTAGTTAAGTGTTTCAGCTTTTCCATATTTATGTATTTAATTATTTATTTATAAATGATTCCTTATTGTTCTTCAATAGCTTCAAACTAAATTAAAAATCAATGATCTAGCAACTTGTCAAATGTTTTTGCAATGCATCTCGTGCAGCGACAATTACAGGGTATCTTGTCGTCCGCATGCCATGCAGCTATCGTAACGGTCTCTGCTTTCTGTTATGTGGTATGTCTCATGTTATCATTCGCACAATTTCACACTCAATGAGCGTTTTTGGGGCCATCGACATGCCCAAAATTCCAACGCTGATTTCGTTACTTTTGCGGTGCGTATACGTAACGAATAAATAATAATCAATTCAACAACAGCAACAACAAAATAAGAAACAAAGCACATGGACCACCCAGAAGAAAACAACGAACAGCAACAACAAAAAAAAGCTGAACGACAAGTTTCCGCATTTGGAATACCAAAATCCCCAAAAAAAAATCAACATTCAGATGAATCGCACTGCTTGGGCATATAAAAATCAATTTTTATAACTTCATTTGTGTTAATTTGGTAACGAAACCGAAAATCTTATACGATATTTACAGCTGTCAAAATATTTTCTACAAGCAAATGACTTCATTCATCACAGCCGTATAATAAAAGTGGGCAGGGCAGGTATTTCATATTCCCTCTCTCTCTCTCTTATTTCTTATGCGATCAATCTTTGGCAGTCAGTCAGTCAGTCAAACAGTCAAACAGTCAGTCAGTCAGTCAGTAAACATGCATTAAAAGCCCAGCGAGCCAAACAAATAAACAAATAATCAAAATAAGCCTCAACAGCAGTGAATTTATTGAAAACTAATTAAACCTGACGGCAGCCACAATTCATTTGTTTGTGGTCGTTTTAATCGTTTATTTATTGCTCAGTATATCCGTATCTGTATCTGTATCTGTATCCGTATCTGTATCTGTGGCAACAAAGTCAGCTGAGAAACTCGCCCAGTTCTCGACTTCATTCTTGATAATCATTGCTCAATTGATTTGTTTGCCTTAGCTTAACTTCACTGATTTGCTTTAACTAGCTGCTAATTTGTTTGACTCTTAATTGAATTGCAGCTGAAACTATTTCGAGTAAATCTCAAACTTGTGACACTATCATAAATTCTGTTCAACTCAATCAGCATTAAAGCTCAAGGCTAATATTGAAAGTTCCAGCATATTTCTTTGACTTATTCTTAAGTGGAAACTAAAAATGCTTAAACAGTTAGAACTTTAGAAAGTTTATTTTTATTTAACTTGATTTTATATATTTGTAATGTGTTTCAATTCATAAAAAAAAGAATTTAATGTTGAAAATTGTTTATATAAATAAAATACAACTTATTTTTGAGCTAATCTATGCTTAATATATCTGCAGCTCAACTTAAAATGTAAAATGTATAAGTTTCATTTATAATTCTTACAATTTATATGCCAATGTTAGCTTGAGTTTTATAAATTTCCTAATTTAACTAAATTTTCTGTATCGACTTTTGACAGTAAACATTAAATGTAACAAGTAAGAGTGCTCTAGTCGGGAGTGCCCGACTACGAGATACCCTGAACCCAGTCCTTACAATCATTCATACTAATCTAAACACACACATGCTGCAGTACAAGCAGTGCAAGCGGTTTAAGCAGTTAGCTTGCTTTTCGCTGAGCCCCACACAATGGAAAGTTAAATCTTAAATAACTTCTGTGTTTATTGTCCGATCTTAATGAAATTTTTGGGGCAAGCAATTGTCGATAATATGTGTGACCAAACCAAATTGCAAGGTCGTACCTTCAAAAATGCGTTTTTTTAACTTTTGGGGGGTTTGGGGGTGGTATCCAAAAACTGAAATATTTGTTACATGTGTATGCTATTCGAGATTATACATGCCAAATTAGGGGCCTCTAGCTCTTATAACTTGTAAGTTATAGCCCAAAAACGCTAGTCTGAAATCGAAATTTATCGATAACTTTTGAATGGGTCGAGTTATCGATAAAGTGAAATAAACTTGATCTGTCCCGGCACTACGAGAACTTATATTCCAAATATGAAGTCTCTAGCTCTTGTAGTCTCTGATATCCGCGTGTTCATACAGACAGACGGACGGACGGACGGACGGACGGACGGACGGACGGACGGACGGACGGACGGACAGACAGACAGACGGACATGGCTAGATCGACTCGGCTGTTGATACTGATCAATAATATATATACTTTATATGGTCGGAGATGCTTCCTTATGCCTGTTACATACATTTGCACAAAACCATAATACCCTTTTTACCCATTTTTAATGGGTTCAGGGTATAAAAATTCCAAAAAAAGTAGGAATAAAACAAGTATAAGAGTAAACATATATAGCATATATCAATGCTAAAAAACAACCTAAAATAATTTAAAACAAGTGAGAACGTTGCAGTCGGGCGGAGCCGACTGCGTAATACTCTGATACCATTTTAAGAACAGCTGAAAGCAAGTGAACAGAAAATTTTTGCTGGTGTTTGGGTGACCCGAAATCGGCATTCCAAGTTTTTGGGAACGGGAGGGGCATGGTCGATCTTAAGAGGGGGTGACCAGAAGTCTATCCTCCAATTTTGGTGACTCTAGCTCTAAAACTGTGGAAGATATACATTTTCGCGATTTTTGGGGGCGGGAGGGGGCGTGGCCCCAAATTTTTTTTTACCGATATTTAGAGGGGCTGACCAGAATTCTATCTTCCAAGTTTAATGACTCTAGCTCTGAAACTGTGGAAGATATAAATTTTCGCTATTTTTGGGGGCGGGAGTGGGCTGGGCCCCAAAATTTTTTGCCGATCTTTAGGGGGGCTGACAATTAGTCTAACCTCCAATTTTGGTGACTCTAGCTCTAAAACTGTGGAAGATATACATTTTCGCGATTTTTGGGGGCGGGAGGGGCGTGGCCCCAAATTTTTTTTTACCGATATTTAGAGGGGCTGACCAGAATTCTATCTTCCAAGTTTAATGACTCTAGCTCTGAAACTGTGGAAGATATAAATTTTCGCTATTTTTGGGGGCGGGAGTGGGCTGGGCCCCAAAATTTTTTGCCGATCTTTAGGGGGGCTGACAATTAGTCTAACCTCCAATTTTGGTGACTCTAGCTCTAAAACTGTGGAAGATATACATTTTCGCGATTTTTGGGGGCGGGAGGGGGCGTGGCCCCAAATTTTTTTTTACCGATATTTAGAGGGGCTGACCAGAATTCTATCTTCCAAGTTTAATGACTCTAGCTCTGAAACTGTGGAAGATATAAATTTTCGCGATTTTTGGGGGCGGGAGGGGCGGGGCCCCAAATTTTTGCCGATCTTTAGGGGCTGACAATAAGTCTATCCTCCAATTTTGGTGACTCTAGCTCTAAAACTGTGGAAGATATACATTTTCGCGATTTTTGGGGGCGGGGGGGCGGGGCCCCAAAATTTTTTGCCGATCTTTAGGGGGGCTGACAATAAGTCTATCCTCCAATTTTGGTGGCCCTAGCTCTTAAACTGTGCGAGATATAGGCTTCCGTGTTTCGTGGGGGCGGGTGGCTGGGGGCGTTCTAGTGGGCGTGGCCGGAAAATCCAGGACGCACTCTTTAGTCTAAATTCCAAATTTGGGGACTCTAGCTTCAAAATTGCGGGAAATATACACGTGTTATCGAATTGTGCATTCATGTATATCGATTTTCGCGATTACGGGGGCGGGAGTGGGCGTGGTCAAAATTTTGTTTCTGTAATCTGTAGAGGACGTCACCAGTAATATATATTCCAAATATGGTGACTTTAGCTCTAAAACTGCGGGAGATATAAGCATTTCAAATTAATTTTGGAGGGGGGGCTGGTGGGCGTAATAATGGGCGTGGCCGATTAACCTAGGATCCAATTTTTTCGGGAGGTCACCAGCAATATACCTACCAAATTTGATTACTCTAGCTTCAAAATTGTGGGAGTTATTCACGTTTAATCGATTTGTGATTTGAGGTGTATCGACATGTTATCGATTTGCCAGCCTCCCAGTGGGCGTGGCATCAATTTGGAATAAACTTGATCTGAAGCAGATAGCTATAATCATAACGGAAAGATTTCAGAGTCTATCTAATATCGTTTCGGAAATACGCGCGTTCATCCAGACAGACAGACGGACAGACGGACAGACGGACAGACGGACAGACGGACGGCCTGACGGACATTCGACAAAACCAATATACTATGAGTACCTTCGGTATCAGAGTATAAAAATCTTAAGAGCATTTAGCCATATTTTTAAAGTTATCAAAAACAAGTGAGAACGTTGCAGTCGGGCGGAGCCGACTGCGTAATACTCTGATACCATTTTAAGAACAGCTGAAAGCAAGTGAACAGAAAATTTTTGCTGGTGTTTGGGTGACCCGAAATCGGCATTCCAAGTTTTTGGGAACGGGAGGGGCATGGTCGATCTTAAGAGGGGGTGACCAGAAGTCTATCCTCCAATTTTGGTGACTCTAGCTCTAAAACTGTGGAAGATATACATTTTCGCGATTTTGGGGGCGGAGGGGGCGTGGCCCCAAATTTTTTTTTACCGATATTTAGAGGGGCGACCAGAATTCTATCTTCCAAGTTTAATGACTCTAGCTCTGAAACTGTGGAAGATATAAATTTTCGCTATTTTTGGGGGCGGGAGTGGGCTGGGCCCCAAAATTTTTTCGGGGCTGACAATAGTCTAACCTCCAATTTTGGTGACTCTAGCTCTAAAACTGTGGAAGATATACATTTCGCGATTTTGGGGCGGAGGGGCGTGGCCCAAATTTTTTTACCGATATTAGAGGGGTGATCGAATTCTATCTTCCAAGTTTAATGACTCTAGCTCTGAAACTGTGGAAGATATAAATTTTCGCTATTTTTGGGGCGGAGTGGCTGGGCCCAAAATTTTTTGCCGATCTTTAGGGGGGCTGACAATTAGTCTAACCTCAATTTTGGTGACTCTAGCTCTAAAACTGTGGAAGATATACATTTTCGCGATTTTTGGGGGCGGGAGGGGGCGTGGCCCCAAATTTTTTTTTACCGATATTTAGAGGGGCTGACCAGAATTCTATCTTCCAAGTTTAATGACTCTAGCTCTGAAACTGTGGAAGATATAAATTTGCGCGATTTTTGGGGGCGGGAGGGGCGGGGCCCCAAAATTTTTTGCCGATCTTTAGGGGGCTGACAATAAGTCTATCCTCCAATTTTGGTGACTCTACTCAACTGTGGAGATATACATTTTCGCGATTTTTGGGGGCGGGAGAGGGCGGGGCCCCAAAATTTTTTGCCGATCTTTAGGGGGGCTGACAATAAGTCTATCCTCCAATTTTGGTGGCCCTAGCTCTTAAACTGTGCGAGATATAGGCTTCCGTGTTTCGTGGGGGCGGGGTGGCTGGGGGGCGTTCTAGTGGGCGTGGCCGGAAAATCCAGGACGCAATCTTTTGGGCTGGTCAGCCCTAGTCTAAATTCCAAATTTGGGGACTCTAGCTTCAAAATTGCGGGAAATATACATGTGTTATCGAATTGTGCATTCATGTATATCGATTTTCGCGATTACGGGGGCGAGTGGGCGTGGTCAAAATTTTGTTTCTGTAATCTGTAGAGGACGTCACCAGTAATATATATTCCAAATATGGTGACTTTAGCTCTAAAACTGCGGGAGATATAGCATTTCAAATTAATTTTGGAGGGGGGCTGGTGGGCGTAATAATGGGCGTGGCCGATTAACCTAGGATCCAATTTTTTCGGGAGGTCACAGCAATATACCTACCAATTGATACTCTAGCTTCAAAATTGTGGGAGTTATTCACGTTTAATCGATTTGTGATTTGAGGTGTATCGACATGTTATCGATTTGCCAGCCTCCCAGTGGGCGTGGCATAAATTTGGAATAAACTTGATCTGAAGCAGATAGCTATAATCATAACGCAAAAGATTTCAAGAGTCTATCTAATATCGTTTCGGAAATACGCGCGTTCATCCAGACAGACAGACGGACAGACGGACAGACGGACAGACGGACAGACGGACAGACGGACAGACGGACAGACGGACAGACGGACGGCCTGACGGACATTCGACAAAACCAATATACTATGAGTACCTTCGGTATCAGAGTATAAAAATGTTCATGCAAATAAATATCAAAGACTGCACTAAAGAAATGAATTAAAATATGTTTAATAACTTAAATAGTTTAGCGACTGTATTCACTTTAAATTGTATCATAATATACAAAATATATAAACTATTTGACTGCATGTAATAGCATATATAAGTACAACTATTGGCGCCTTATTATGTTTATTATTTCCGAGAAGAAGAACTTGGAAATCTCTCAATTATCGTGAGCCAGCCAAACTGAATATTTACCGAGCACTCAAGCCTGATGGCAAACACTGTATATTTGTGGATATTGTGGATCAGTTTTGTGAAGCTGAAGTTGAGCTACAGCTTCTAAGAGTACACAGACCGTGGGTTAAGCTGGTTTTGTTTCAGATTTGAATTCGCTGGGCTGAAGAGCTGCTCAACGGCACTCGAGTGTCAAGAGATTATACACACATATATGTGAGAGACAACAACTGCAACAGCTCCAATTGGAGCTGGAGTTGGAGCTGGAGTTGGAGTTGGAAACAACGCTTCAGCTGATGATGATAATGATAATGAAGCAGTAATTCCAATAAGTGTGACTATCGGTTTTACTGCGGGCCGCACGAACAAGTAATTAAAGCGAAACAAGTAATAAACAAACAATAAGCCCAAAGGGAGGGGGGAGAGGGAAAGGGGAGCTCTAGCCTCTTGCCCCAAGGGCTATGCAAAGCAAAAGTGAAACCAAAGAACCATCAGCAACAAAAAAAACAACAACACAGCCCAGCTCGCTTCCCAATTAAACTTGACAAATGCGGTTGACCACACAACACGCATATCGAGAATCGGACATCGCTCACTATATATATATATATATATATATATACATATATGTATATGTGTTTGTGGCGCATTCCCGATCAGTGTGTGGGTATATCTGTCAGTCGTGACTGTGTGTGCAGGAAGATGCCCAAACGTCACTCACAGCGCCTTCAAATAATCAAAGCGCCCCCTTCAACAGATGACAGTGACAGTCAGCAGTATGACAACAACAACAGCGACAACAGCATGTGTCACAAATACCTGTACAGGTACACATATTCACTGGGCGTTAGTTATGTGGCTCAATTAACGCTAAGGCTGACTAACTCATTAGTTAATATCAGCTATGAATCACTTCTGCTGGCATTTTATAGCCAGAAATATATTTCGGCTATTGAAATAAATTCAAATCTTTTAAAAGTGAGTTCAATTGCAGTCAAATTAAGAACAAACTGGGTTTTGTATACTCTTTTCGAAGAATATAGTATATTAACTTTAACTTAGAAAGAGGCTTAGAAGATGCCTAAAAGTTACCTCAGGTATGCTTAAAATGACAAAGCCAATTGATCTGTCTGTCTGTCTGTCTGTCTGTATGTATGCAAACTAGTCCCTCAGCTTTTGAGCTATCGCGATGAAACTTTGCACTGAGACTTATTATTCAAAGAGACAGCATATTGGTTGGATACAGCCGGATCGGAACACTATATCTTATAGCTGTCATACAACTGGCAACGAACAACTGGGAAAATTTTAATTCATATGATACCAATTCACAATAACACAGAAAAATGTAATAAATTGGTATATATATTATAAAACTAGTAAATTAATGTTATATTATTTAAATACCAGTTTAGTTGAATATAAATAGGAACAGAAGTAGTCAACAATAAGTCTTTATATATATTTTATTAATTTTCTTAAGCTGCCTCTATGCAAGCTCATCTGAATACTAACTGCAGTTTTAAGCTAGCTTTAAATATTGTTAAAAAAAACGACCGAAAAAGAAACTTGGTTATTGATAGTGTCTTTATAAGGCAATTTGTGCGCCAGTCTCGAGCCGATAAAAAGTGACTCGTGTTGCATTTATTCCCACACATGTTGCATGCAACAGCAGACTCTAAACGGCGTTTAGCTTTGGCCCCGTTTAGAAGGCCTAAGCTGGGCGCACAAGTGGGGGCCTGGTGGGGCTTGTGGTGGGGGGAGTATGCAACGCTCATAATGTCAGGGCGCGATAATGCCTAGAGAGTCTGCTGATGACTCAAGCAAGAGCCAAGAGCAGTGTGGCACATAAGGCTATCAGCGATTGTCTAACTCCGGATCTGCTATATAGAGTCGTATAGCTACACACACACACACACACACACACACACACACACACACACACACACAGACACAGAGAGAAGGAGCTCCCAGGCGCTGGGCGCATAATAAAATTAAGTCGATGCTGCAGGCTCCAAGCACAAGCTGCAAGCTGCCTCTGGTCTCTCTGTGCCTCATGTTGCGGCGGTTGTTGTTGTTGCTGTTGTTGTTGTTGCTTGACTGGGACCACCCAAGTTGACAGGGAACACGAACAGCGCTTAAGCTTGTCCTGCACCACAGAGAAAGAGATATAGAGAGAGAGAGAAGAGCCACTCTAATAAAGCTCGAATGCAGCATACAAATAAATTGTATTAAGCAGTTAGAAACGAGCATTAATGAAATGCAGTTTGCAGTTGTGCAGTTTGCTGCAGTAAGGAACAGAACAGCACAGCACAGAACAGCACAGAACAGCAGAGCGATCAGTAGTAGATCCGCTTGATGATCATGATCAGTCAGCCAAATGGATGCAACTCTGTCTTCTCTACTATAAAAAAGCAGGCGGGAAAGCGGAAAGAGCAGTGCGATTCAATTTGTTGTTGTTGTTGTTCTTGTCCTTAACTGTGCCCAATGCTGCGGATGTACACTCCGAAAAACAGGGAGTCCAAACTGCTGGCAACGCGCGAAAATTCGTTTTTCAAGCAAGTATGTTGTAATTTTTTATTTATTTGAATTGTTTTTGATTTAGTTTTCTAATTTTTTAATTGAACACTTGCAAAATATTGCAAAAAATATTAATGCAACTGGCAATATGAGTAGTTGATCTATTGTAGGAAATAAATATTTTTTTTAATGCTTATTGGGATAATATATGCACTAAAATATACACACAGACAAAAAAGGTAGAGAATTTAAAATAATAAAATATAAATTCATTTATCTGAAATTAAACAATTAAAATTAATATTTGATCAAATGAAATTGAATACTACATTATTAAACTCAAAGAGTTTAACAGTATTTATTTTTGTAGAAAAGTTTGTTTTATTTATTTTAATATCAATTGCTTTTTTCTATCAAGTATGATTTATAGTTGATTGGAATTTGGAAGATATGGTTATGCATATGTTTTACCACTCGTACCAGCATTTAGCACTGCATTTTTTCTCTAAGTGTATTGTGTGTGCTGTCTGGATAGTCGTGATCGTCGATGGTCATTGTGAGGGGGGGGATGATGGAAAAGGGGCTTTTCATTGCGGCTTCATTGCGATTTATGTGCGTAATAATTGTGACAATCACAGCCAACTTGGCTGCTGACATCTGACAATGATGATGATGATGATCATGATGATCATGAATCATGATCATAATGATGATATTGGGCACTAAGACTTTATGTGCATTCTCAACTTGACTATAGAAACGGTCAGTAATTAAATTGCATTCTTCGTTTCATCTATAAGTTTGTTTATAGTATATTGGTTCAATAAAAGGTTGAGCTGAAATTATGCAAAATAAATTGCTCAAAACGATGATGAATGACTTATAAACTTATAAAACTTGTGTGATGGATGAGCACAGCAACTGAGGCCACCCACATCATAATTATTAATTATTGATGGGTTTTAACTGACTTGTGCAATTCGGTGAAAGTCTTGACATTATCATAGTGTGAACATGAATAAAAAACTAAAATTAATAAATCATTAATATTGATGGCTAATCATTTGAGCATAAACTAAATTTATGTAAAAAAAAATGCTCATAAATATGTATTAATGTATTAAATAAATAAAAAATATTACAAAACTATTAAATGTATAAATATATTCATTTAAATGCACATAGCAAAACTTAAACTCAAAAAGCTTAAATATATATATGTTATTTTTAGATTAACAGCCTAATAGAAAATTTACATATAAATAAATTTAAAATACTTTGTATCAAATTATTCAATATTTTTCATTAACGAAAAAATGCACACAAATTCTCATATTGAAATATAAAATAAAGGAAAACATAACATAAACAAGTAAGAGTGCTCTAGTCGGGAGTGCCCGACTACGAGATACCCTGAACCCAGTCCTTACAATCATTCATATTAATCTAAACACACACATGCTGCAGTACAAGCAGTACAAGCAGTGCAAGCGGTCTAAGCAGTTAGCTTGCTTTTCGCTGAGCCCCACATAATGGAAAGTTAAATCTTAAATAACTTCTGTGTTTATCGTCCGATCTTATTGAAATTTTTGGGGCAAACAATTGTCGATAATATGTGTGACCAAACCAAATTGCAAGGTCGTACCTTCAAAAATGCGTTTTTTTAACTTTTGGGGGGTTTGGGGGGTGGTATCCAAAAAGTGAAAAATTTGTTCATGTGTATGCTATTCGAGATTATACATGTCAAATTAGGGGCCTCTAGCTCTTATAACTTGTAAGTTATATCCAAAAAACCCTGGTCTGAAATCGAAATTTATCGATAACTTTTGAACGGGACGAGCTATCGATAAATTTTAATAAACTTGATCTGTCCCGGGATTAGAAGAACTTATGTTCCAAATATGAAGTCTCTAGCTCTTGTAGTCTCTGATATCTGTGTGTTCATACAGACAGACAGACGGACAGACGGACAGACGGACAGACGGACAGACGGTCAGACGGACAGACGGACAGACGGACAGACGGACAGACGGACAGACAGACGGACATGGCTAGATCGACTCGGCTGTTGATACTGATCAATAATATATATACTTTATATGGTCGGAGATGCTTCCTTATGCCTGTTACATACTTTTGCACAACTTCATTATACCCTTTTTACCCATTTTTAATGGGTTCAGGGTATAAAAACAAATATTTTATATGAAACTATAAAACTTAGAACAGCTTTAAAAAAAATAAGAACAGCTTTTAACTTCACAGCAGCTTAAATACATTTCTTTTTTTTTATAGAATATTTCTTTACTGTTAATATAGATTAAAAATTGAGAATTATTATAATTGCTATTTTAAAAACACTTCTATATCTTTAAATTGCACTAACCATGATTGACTTATTTTGAATCTGTCATTTATTAATATTTGTGTAATAATTCAGCCAAATAAATGGTAGTTTATTAGCTCAGATCTATTATATAAAACTCAACTCGCAATCAACGCAGTTTTTGCGATGAAATTAGTCGGAAAATTCAATTGGCAGCTACGCCTTCCCAACAGCTCCAGACTGGAAGGCCTCAGGCCTTCTCAAAGGCTGTTTTTTTGTCTTTCTTTGAATGCTTAGTCTTGTTTTGGCCACAAAACGGTGTCAATAAGATTGATGGCTTCAAGTCGACACACAAACTGAGATACAAAACTGAGAGACTCGGAGAGGAGAGCCCACTTTGCCCACTCATAGAAACTCGGTTGCATTTGAAACTGGCTTTGGGGCTTTGGAAGAGTGCAGACGACAACAGCAACAACAACAACAACAGCAAGAACAACAACAGCAACTTGACTGTGAAATTGCTCTTACAGTGATGTACAATATAATAGAAACGATGTGCCTTTCGAAAGCTAGAAGCATATTGTGAAAACATTGTATTAAATTTGTTATTGCTAATAATAATCATAGTAATAATAATAATAATAATAATAATAGCAATAATAATAAAAATAATAAAAATAATAATTATAATAATAATAATAATAATAATAATCATAATAAAAATAATAATAATAATAATATAAATAATAGTAATAATAATAATAACAATAATAATAATAATAATACTAATAATAATAATAATAACAATAATAATAATAATAATAATAATACTAATAATAATAATAACATTATTCATAGTAAAAATTATAATCATAATAATAAAAATAATACAAATAATAAATAGATAAATATAAAAAATTTGTAGGCTTATATTGTCAACAAATAAAGTATCAAATCTGTGAATATGAATGAATATAGTACATTTATTTGTTCTCATTTTGTTCTCTAATTATTAGAAAATTAAACAAATAAATGCAAAACAAATACAGAGCATACAGTTTGAGCATAGCAAGCGCTTCTATTTGATGTGCCAGCGCTGTATGTGTGCGCCACTTAACTTTGGTGTCAGTCAGCTTGAAGCTGAGTCTGAATCTGAGTCTGAATCTGAATCTGAGTCGGAGTCGCAGACTGAATCAGAGTCTGATGCTGATGCTGGAAATGATGACGATGTGGACCACACAGGCGGCAAATGTTGATTGCCGACTTGACTGACACTTTTTGATAAGTTGATTAAAATGTATTTCTTACGCAGCGAGAGTGCATTGACATTGAGCCGATTTGATTGACTGACTGACTGACTGATGGACTGACTGATGGACTGACTGACTGACAGTCGATTTGGGCCCCAAGTTCAGGCGGTAAAAGTCTACTCAATTAAATTGTGTTACAGTTCTAGTTATGTAGTTTAGTTTTCCCAGAAACTAAAGCGAGTTCAATTAACGCGATTATCTGTAACTCAGATTTAGAAGCCAATTGCTTAATTAGAGAAACTTCAACTAATGCTTGAGTGCATTTTATTTGTTTGGCCATTAATTCGTTTAGCTCTGCAGGTAATTGGCTCGTTTATTCGTTTATATATGTACAGATCTCTATATATTTATTTAATTGTCGTTTGTTAATTGTTTGCCTTCGACTTCAATTAATTTGTACACATGAAAAACGCACCGCAATCCGAATTTAATTTCATTTTCAATTTCAATTCCTATATCTGAGTATTTCAGCAGCTGTGTTTCAGTTGTTGTTTGTTTTTGTTTTTTTTAAGAAATTGATTGCGATTCAATTGCTATTTGAAAGGTTAAATTATTTTGTGTAGTTTATGCTTATATTTGGTCTTGATTAATTGCAATCGAATCTACGCCTAAATTGGCAACTGTCTGAATACTTTTTGCTCAGTCTTTTAGCATGACTATAAAAAGTGGCCGAGTCGTGTTTTTAAAGAAATCGAGACAATCAAATTGGTTAACCGCAAAAAAAGACTCATGCAAAAAGCATAGATAGAAATAAATGCACATGTAGAAATGTGTGTAATGTGTGTGTAGCTGTGACAGTTGTCCAAAATCTGTTCTAATTGCTGAGGTTGAAATGCGGTACAGTGAGGCAGCGCTAAACTGAATGACGAACGGCTCTAAAGAGTTGGCCAAATTGGTTAACTTTGAGCAAGCAAGTTTCAAGTTTAGTTATTGCTAAATGATTAAAGTAACTTAAAATTAAATATGTATAAAATATAGAAAACATATTTATATATACCAGAGAGTTTAAAGACGATCTAAAGCAGCGTGCTTAAACAAATCATAAAATCTATCTGCTAGATTAAAATCTATAAAATTATTAATATGTAATGAAAACTTTTTAAATTCAAAAAATATATATATATTAATACATCTGAATCATATACTACTTGGTCATAAATATATATGTACATATATATGAAAAGTAATTGGCAACTCGCTAATATCAAAAGTTATTTGTTATTGTGTTATTATTCTTGAAATTTTGTGGAGTCGGTTTCAATTCACTTGCAAAAGCACTGTGGATTGAAAAGTAATTATCGAAATTGTAGTGAAGAGCGAAATTCTTTATGTTCAAAGTTAGTTTGTATATTTACTTTACACATTCATGAAGCAATTAGTAATAGCTACTACTATTTGCATTGTTTATTTTGTATACTGATACTAATATATACTAGCATAAAAAAATATTTATACATCTATAAAATGCTTATTTTTATTATTATATATGTTTAATATATTATATTATTATAAATTTTATTAGTATTTTGATTATTACTTCTCTTAAATTGTATTAAATGATAGAAATATATTTTATAAATTTGCTTAACTATATGCAAATATATTCAAACTTTCAAATAACCTAATTGCTACATAAATCAGCTCCGAATTCTTCTCAAAATCCATATTTACATGCTTTAACTTTGCTGTAGACCTTTACTATGTTTGTTCACTGTACTTTGCTGCAGCTGAATTATGCAAGAACATCTTGCTGACAAGAAACTGATTGTTCAATTAATATGATGCCGACAAACCAACAAACCGACAAAAAAAAAACACAAAAAAACATGCGATTGCACATAACTGAAGAGAAAAGTTGCCAATCAGAAGAATGTTGCCCATTAACAAGTTGTCCCCAGAGTCAGTTCGTTGTTGTTGTTGTTGTTGTTGTTTTTATGTCCTGCAGAAAACATCTGCCTGAGTTGTGTGGCCGCCCAAGGATCGACAAGTAGCGACTGCTACTTAAATGGGGGCCAAGCTCGGCTCTCAGCCCTTTCGACTTCTCCAGTTCTGCTCAACTAACAGCTTCCTGCTGTGCTCTATTTGCATTTATACATCGTAATCATATTTTTATTATTCAATGGGGAGTGATGCAGATGACCTCCAATTTAAATGATTTAACTGCCTTTGATTGAAACATTTCATTATCAAGCTAGTCAGACCGCCTTTGTCTCTCTCTCTCTCTCTCACTGACTGTCTCTCTGTCTCTCTGTCCTTTTTTTTGGGGGGATTTAAATAATTGGATATGCGTGTGGTAACTCCAAATGATGAAGAGCCACCGACAGACCCACATTTCGAACAACCTTCATCTGCATTTAGTTAACTTTACTTCAACTTCAGTTAGTTCCTCTCCCTCTCTCTCTCTGTCTCTCCATCTCTCTCTCTCTCGCTCTACTGGTGGCGCCAATCCAATCTGGCAACCTTATCAACCATCTGCAGCTGGCCAAGGCGCCTGGTTTTTTGGGGCTTTAGTAAACTGTTTTTATTTATGCGTTTGCGGTTTGCAATGCAATTTATTTTAATTCCACTCATCGCTTTTGATTTTGCAGCTCTAATTGTGGTTTAACAGACTAGTTTTGTGCAGCTTGTTGTGGTTTACAGCATTATATTTGATACTTGCTTGCAATTCACTGAAAATCATGTTAATTTTGTAATATACACGCTTGCTTCTTTACATTTGGTGAATTCGGTTTCAATTCACCTGCAAAAACGCGGTGAATTGAAAAGTAATTGGCAAAAATCGAATGAAAAATGTACTCTTTTATATTTAAAGCTATTTTTTGTATACTCTGTAGTGTTTAAAACTTGTTTTTGGCATACTTCGCTTTACAAGTTATATAGTTTTGCAAAACATGAAAAAATAAATCTACGAAATTCATATTGGTGAATTTTGAAATGGAAACATATTTCTTAGAGATCGCAGCACACAAAAGAACAAGCAATCGAGAGTGAAAGAAAGAGACGAGAGACTTACAGATACCCTGTAGACAATGCCTTACCTTACAAAAGCTTTTAAGAAATGAAATTGAAAAGTTCTTAGCAAACAAACACGAAAACTCAATCAAAGCTGCATATTTGATTAATTTGCTTAGCTTCCGATATAAATTATTGAACATGTACTACACTTTGTATTAATTAGCGTTCTTTCCACTGCCCGCTAATTTGTTTACCTCAAATTGAAAAATGTTTATCAAATATGCAAATTAAATAGATAAATATTTGCACATTTGTGGAAAATAATTAATGGCATAGAATAATTGTACAACTGCTAGATTTGTATGGCTAATTGGGAAATATTAGTCTGTATTGCTAGATTAAGTGTTTTGTATTTGTTTAATATTTTATGAACGTTTTTTGATAGTTAAAGAGACATATATAGAACTTATATATACATAGGAAAGATAGGTGATAGATGTGATTAATAATTGTTATAATTTTATATCAACTAAGTTTGCCATTGCTTTAAATTCTGTCAAGTTATAATGTGCTTTAATATTCTTTTTAGTGCAAATATTTTATTACTTAAATTTTAAAGTAGTTTAATATTTTTTCCAGACAATTGATTTATTTTAACTTTTATGCTTAAAGAGCTAAACAAATTTGCTATTGATCTTATTAAAATTTTAATATGCTTTAAAATAGATTTATTTTAGCTTTTATGCTTAAAAAGCTAGCAAACTTCTATTATTTTCAAATTTGTTAAATGAAAATGTGCTTTAATATTTTGTTTATACAAATGTAATGTAATTTTGAAGTAATTGTTTTGTTAACTATTGTTATTATTACAATTTTAATGTGCCTTAATATTATTTTACTAATATTTTTAAGCTTTAATGCTTGCGGATCTACAAAATTTGAAATTTGTATTTATATTTATATTTTTTAATATTTTCTTTTATTTGCTAAAAGAGCTACAAAATGTACAATTGTTTTTTTTTTTAATTTTGCTAGCTGCTTTTGCGAATTGAAATGTGACATGAACGAACAGCAGCAACAAAAATTAGCTTGCTTTTCGCTGAGCCTCACACAATGGAAAGTTAAATCTTAAATAACTTCTATGTTTATTGTCCGATCTTATTAAAACTTTTGGGGCAAACAATTGTCAATAATATGTGTGACCAAACCAAATTTCAAGGTCGTACCTTCAAAAATGCGTTTTTTGAACTTTTGGGGGGTTTGGGGTGTGGTATCCAAAAAGTGAAATTTTTGTTACATGTGTATGCTATTCGAGATTATACATGCCAAATTTGGGGCCTGTAGCTTTTATAACTTTGAAGTTATGTCCCAAAAACGCAAGTCTGAAATCAAAATTTATCGATAACTTTTAAACGGTACGAGTTATCGATAAAATTTAATAAACTTGATCTGTCCCGGGATTAGGAGAACTTATGTTCCAAATATGAAGTCTCTAGCTCTTGTAGTCTCTGATATCTGTGTGTTCATACAGACAGACAGACGGACAGACGGACAGACGGACAGACGGACAGACGGTCAGACGGACAGACGGACAGACGGACAGACAGACGGACATGGCTAGATCGACTCGACTGTTGATACTGATCAATAATATATATACTTTATATGGTCGGAGATGCTTCCTTATGCCTGTTACATACTTTTGCACAACTTCATTATACCCTTTTTACCCATTTTTAATGGGTTCAGGGTATAAAAATTGTTCAAAATGTATTTATATTTATTTATGTGTGTGTGTAGGCAATGTTTTTAGACTTAATGATGTTGTTGCGCGAATGTTGCTGCTGTTGCAGCTGTTGTTGTTGAGTATGTTGTAGTTGTTGTTGTTGTTGTTGAGTAGTCGTGTGTCGTGAGTCGCGGCACAGACCAAAAAAAGACCAAAAGACACGGAACCCAAACACACAAGAAACGGGCGACCAGTCGCCATCTCCATTCCCACTGCTCAGGTGTCGAGGCTGCAGGTGTGCGAGTGTGTGTGTGTGCTGGTGTGTGTGTGTGTGTGTGTAGCTCATTCTTTCACTTGTTCGCTGGCTGCTGCTGCTGTTGGCTTTTGACAAACGCGTTTGTTGGCCATGTTTTGCCATTGGAGCAATTATTATTTATTATTGTTGTCGCTGCCTCGTTTCGTTTCATTTCATTTCGTTTCGTTTTGGCCCGGACAGGTGTTAATTGTCCAGGTTGAGAGTTTCGTGAACTTCATGCGACTGGTTCTCCTCTGCCTCGAGTTTTTCCTTCTGCTCGCTTGAGTTTTGTTCAAGGTGCCATCACTCAAAACGCGCCACATTTCTTGTGCAATTGTAATTGGGCTCGTTACGAATACAAACAAAAAGCCATATATACATATATATATATAATAAATACAAGACACACAGTTAAGATACTTTGTCGCCATAATTGCATCTGTTAATCATTTGCTGCATTCGTTTCTTATACAACAACAATCAGCTGTTCGTCGTTTAAAGCTGCCGCCAAATTACTCAATTAATGTGTTAAATCGTTTTCTCAAACTAAGTATTGTTCACTTTTGATCGCGCAATATTTAATCGATCGTAACCTATTGATCTCAATAAAGCTAGCAAATGTTATGGTGACGTTAACATTGCTGACTTAACGCTATTATTGGACGGACTTTAACATAGAGTGCTTAACACAGCTTTGAGCTGTTAACTTACTTAACGTTAACATTGGACTTTAAGATATAGTGCTTAACACAGCTTTGATCTGTTAACTTACTTAACGTTAACATTGGACTTTAACATAGTGATTAACACTGATTGAGTCTGTTGACTGACATAACATTGAAATTGGACTTTAACATAGAGTAGTTAACATCGATAAATGATGTTAAGTGATTTAAACTTTTAGTTAACTAATAGGAAACCCAGTCGATAAGCTTGTTTATTATTAATATTGTTTTATTTTTGCTCTTTTGATTATTTTTATACCCTGAACCCATTAAAAATGGGTAAAAAGGGTATAATGGTTTTGTGCAAATGTATGTAACAGGCATAAGGAAGCATCTCCGACCATATAAAGTATATATATTATTGATCAGTATCAACAGCCGAGTCGATCTAGCCATGTCCGTCTGTCTGTCTGTCCGTCCGTCCGTCCGTCCGTCCGTCCGTCCGTCCGTCCGTCCGTCTGTCTGTATGAACACGCGGATATCAGAGACTACAAGAGCTAGAGACTTCATATTTGGAACATAAGTTCTCCTAATCCCGGGACAGATCAAGTTTATTTCATTTGATCGATAACTCATCGCATTCAAAAGTTATCGATAAATTTTGATTTTTGACTAGCGTTTTTGGGACATAACTTCAAAGTTATAAGAGCTAGAGACCCCAAATTTGGCATGTATAATCTCGAATAGCATACACATGTAACAAATATTTCACTTTTTGGATACCACCCCCCAAACCCCCCAAAAGTTAAAAAAAACGCATTTTTGAAGGTACGACCATGTAATTTGGTTTGGTAGCACATATTATCGACAATTGCTTGCCCCAAAAATTTCAATAAGATCGGACAATAAACACAGAAGTTATTTAAGATTTATCTTTCCATTGTGTGGGGCTCAGCGAAAGAGCAAGCTAACTGCTTAAACCGCTTGCACTGCTTGTACTGCTTGTACTGCAGCATGTGTGTGTTTAGAGTAGTACGAATGATTGTAAGGACTGGGTTCAGGGTATCTCGTAGTCGGGCACTCCCGACTAGAGCACTCTTACTTGTTTTTATTGGCAAGCATAAGTAAGTTAATTGCTTACATTGTATTTTTTTATACTCTTTTCGAAGAAAATAGTATATTAAGTTTGTCCTGAAGTTTGTAACGCATAGAAGGAAGCGTCGGAGACCCCCAAAAGTTACTGCCAGTATGCTTAGAAAATGACAATACAAATTGATCTAGCCATGTCCGTCTGTCTGTCTGTCTGTCTGTCTGTCTGTCTGTCTGTCTGTCTGTCTGTCTGTCTGTCTGTCTGTATGTATGCAAACTAGTCCCTCAGTTTTTGAGCTATCGCGATAAAACTTTGCACAGACACTTATTATTCCAGGGGACAGCACATTGGTCGGAGCTGGCCGGATCGGAATACTATATCTTATAGCTGCCATACAACTCGAAATCGGTTTTGGCCATATATCCCATGTTTTTTAATCTATCGCGATGAAACTTTGCACCGATACTTATTATTCAAAGAGACATCACCTTGGTTGGAGCCGGCTGGATCGGATCACTATATCTTATAGCTGCCATACAACTCGAAGTCGGTTTTGGCCATATATCCCATGTTTTTTAATCTATCGCGATGAAACTTTGCACCGATACTTATTATTCAAAGAGACATCACATTGGTTGGAGCCGGCCGGATCGGATCACTATATCTTATAGCTGCTATACAACTGGCAATGATGAATTAAATATTCTTAGAACAAAAAAAAAAAATGTTACGCGACAAAACGATTTTGTACAGCTTATGAAATTTCAGTGGTGCAGTCGGCAGAGTGAAAATTGCCTATTGGTTCGAAAAGAGTATAAAATCTTCGGCACGCCGAAGATAATCCTTCCCCACTTGTTTATTTCTGCTATACATACGTAATTTGGTTGCCTACATAAATTAGATGTAAAGTGCTTCTAAACATTATTTTGTTATATTTGTGTATTTATTGAAGTCATTTATTTAAATAAATTTAATAAAAATTTTTAAATTAATCTAATCACTTATGTAATCTATTCTTTCGTTTTGTATTTATATATTCATATTTATACTCTTTTCGAAGAAGGGAGAGAGAGTAGTAAAAAAGAGAGGGAGAGAGAGAGTAGTAAGAAAGAGAGGAGGAGAGAATATGGAGAGAGAGGGAGAGGGAGAGATATAGTAGTGAGAGAGAGAGAGAGAGAGAGAGAGAGAGGGAGAGAGAGAGTGAGAGAGAGGGAGTGAGAGAGCAGTGAGAGAGAGGGAGTGAGAGGGGAGTGAGAGAGCAGTGAGAGAGTAGCGAAAGAGTGAGAGAGAGAGTAGTCGGAGAGAGAGAAGTTAGACAGAAGTGAGAGAGAGAGATTAATCAGAGAGAGAGAAAGAAGTTAGACAGAAGTGAGAGAGAGAGATTAATCAGAGAGAGGGAGAGAAGTTGGAGATGGAGAGAGAAGAGTGAGAGAGAGATGTAAGATAGTGACTGAGTAGTGAGTGCGAGTGAGAGCAGTAAGAAAGAGAGAGGAAGAGAGAGTCGAAAGAAAGAGAGGAAGGGAGAGAGTAGTAAGAAAGAGAGGACGAGAGAATAAGGAGAGAGAGAGAGGTTGAAGGGAGAGGTGGAGTAGTGAGAGAGGGACAGAGTGAGATAGAGAGAAAGAGAGGGAGTAGCCAGAGAGAGAGAGAGTGAGAGAGAGGTAGTGAGAGAGCAATGCGAGAGCAGCGAGAGAGAGACAGTAATGAGCTGAGAGAGAGAGAGAAGAAAGCAATATTATTATTTCACCAACACACAACACAATATTCAGACTACAGGTCAGCCCATCAATTTCGACAGACCTCACTTAAATTCTTGAGAATCGCATAGAAGGGCAATGTTAAATATGCGTTATTTTTACATTACCGGAAATGTTATAGAAATAGTGATGCAAACATAATTTTTGTATGGTTTGGTTTCTCTAGCTAGGAACAATTAACTTATTGAAATTCTGGATGTAACAGTAGATATGCCCTAACGTTAAGTATACAGGGTATATAAAAGGTAGCACAACCACACAAACCTTTTGTTTTATGACTACTGCTTATGAGATCAATGAACAACTCTATAAGCAAATAATATTTAAAGAAGTAAGAGTGCTCTAGTCGGGAGTGCCCGACTAGGAGGTACCCTGAACCCAGTCCTTACATCCATTCATACTAACCTATCAGTGTACATACATACGGGCAAACACATACTGCAAGCAGTGCAAGCGGTTTAAGCAGTTAGCTTGCTTTTCCACTGAGCCCCACACAATGGAAAGTAAAATCTTAAACAGCTTATGTGCTTATTATCCGATCTTATTGAAATTTTAAAGACATAACATTGGCTATAAAATGTGTGACCAAATCAAATTGCAAGGTCATAACTTCAAAAATGCGTTTTTTTCAACTTTTGGAGTGAATGGTGGGGGGTTGGTTCAAAAAGTGAAATGTTTGTAATATGTGTATGATATTCGATATTATACATGCCCAATTTGGGGCATCTAACTCTTATAGCTTTCTGCCAAAAAACACTGGTCTGAAGTCGAAATTTATCGATAACTTTTTAACGGGACGAGTTATCGACAAAATGAAATAAACTTGTACTGTCCCGGGACTACGAGAACTTATATTCCAAATATGAAGTCTCTTGCTCTTATAATCTCTGTTCATACAGCCGGAGATGCTTCCTTATGCCTGTAACATACTTTTCCACAAGACCATAATACCCTTTTTACCCATGTTTAATGGGTTCAGGGTATTCAAAATAAACGTCACGCGATAAAACGATATTTTACTACTTCTGAAATTTCAGTGGTGCAGTTGGCGGAGTGAAAATTGCCTAAAGGTTCGAAAAGAGTATAGAATCTTCGGCACGCCGAAGATAATCATTTCCCACTTGTTTTTTGATAATTTCATTTGAAAAAGTTAAGTTCTCTTGTAAGTTTCTCGCCTCTAATAACAGTTGTTAGCAACTCTGTTTTTTTTTAATGCCACCCAACTTGACTCGGATTTATTCGGAATTCGAATGACCTTCTTATTCAAATGTAAACACAATAAGTCGTGTGTCCAAACTGCTTACAGCTCAACAATGACATGTGTGTGTGTGTGTGTGTAGTGTGTGTAGTGTGTGTGTGTGTGTGTGTGTGTGTGTGTTGTGTGTGTAATGTAAAATCCATCAGCTGCAAAAGCGGCTAGCTGACAGTTTGTTTGTATGTCTAAGCTGCGAATAGTCGCGGCAAATGGCTTAAATAGCCGAACCGGAGTGTACAGCGGCAAAGGGGGAGTGGCAGAAGAGGAGGAAGAAGATGATGATGGCTTGAACAAGTGCTGGTAAACAGCAAATGCAGAAGAAGAAGCAGAAGTGCAACGACAATCGCTGGCATGTGGCAAACGAGGCACGCTCATCAGCAGCATTGAGCACGAGCTGACTAAACGGCCTGCTCAACTATGCAGATACCCTGTGAATTGTAGAAGTTGCCATCTACTCAAACAAGTTCCTATGATTATACTCAAAACTATTCAATTGAGTTAATTGCAATTTATGGTTCACTCAGTTAACAATTGGAAATTCGTAAAAATATTCATTTTTGGAATGGAAAACTTAGGATTGATTTACGTGCGTACTTTTTATATAAATTATATATAATTTTGCTAATACTCATTCATTTTTCTGGGTCAAATGTCAATATATAAATAAATACAAATAGTCCAAGAAAAATCGGTTGCTTTTAATACTAATTATTATTTTTTTAAGTAATTATTTGCAAGAAAATTTGAGCACTTCTTTGAAAATCCATAACAAATGATATATATATATTTGTAATTTTTAAGCTTGTTAAGCATTAATAATATTACCCTAGTTAAATAATATTTAAAGCTTGTTTTCTAGATATTCAAATAATTAATAATATTTACTTGCATGGTTTTTTTCATTTTAAATTTTCATGTTGATTTTTAGATATTTAACAATTGCCTAATACTAACTATACATTTATTTGATATTTGTGAGTTGTTTATCGCAATTTGACTCAATTTGCTTGACTTAAGGTTGGCAACTCTTAGAATGACGCTTTTGCAACAAGAGCATACCCCTTTCGATTGGTTGCGTTTGGCCAGGGTATGGCAAGCAACTTAAATGCCTGCTTGATGGACCAAGCTAAATGGTTTTGCGCAACTGACGAAACGCCAGCAAATAGCAAATAGCAAATAGCAAATAGAACATCGCAAAAGATTGAGTCAGGCAAGTGGAACCGGGTGTAGAGAGGCAACCAGTCGAATCATTGCGCTCCAGTTGGGTTCCCGATCCCGAACCCATTCCCGTACCCCTTCCCGTACCCACTCCCATTGCTGGACGAGTCACTGATAGCTACTAAATTGTGGGCGGTCGACGACGCAATGGAAATGGTCGTGAATTTGTTGACATTACGCGTGGCTAGTTAAATATGCTGTGTCTATTGGAGTCGTGTTTGTTATTAGCCATGTGATTATGTGATTACATGGCCGAAAGGGGCATTTTGCTGCTGCTGCTGCTGCTGGTAGCAAAATGAGTTCTCTTTCACTTTGAGGCTAACTGGCGACTGACCAAATGCTTGTCATTAAAAATCCATTAAACCAGCCACGCCCGCAAAACTGTCGTCAAAGCTTGTGGTTCCAATAAGTGCTACGGGGAAAGCCAGAAAGCCAGAGAACCGAAAGAGCCCAAAACCGAAACACCAAATAACGACTAACGACAGCTTGGCCAAAAGGCGGCCCAAGACTGACTGACTGACTCACTGACTCACCACCACACGAAAAGTGCAAGTGAGGGACCACACACACACTTACACACACACACACACACACACTTACACACACACACACACTTCCAATTCCCAGCACACTTTTCATTGTAAGCCATTAAAGTAGAAGCTTAGTTCCTTCTTTCTGGGCTAGCCCACCCACAATGGCAGCTTCTTCAAAGAAAAGAAGCCGCCGCACAGATTTGCGCAAATATTTCACAACATTTTGCAAATGTGACGCAAAAGATGTCACAAAATGCAGAAAACACTTAAAACGCCAAAGATACTCTTGCGGATGGATACCAAGGGGATAATGCTTCATGTGTGTGTGTGTGTGTGTGTGTGTGTGTGTGTGTGGGGAGACCACGCACATAAATCAAGCAGTCTTGCATTGTCCCCCATTTGAGGCAACTCTTCAAACTTGCAACTGCAGCAGCAGCAGCAGCAGCATCAGCAGCAGCAACTACATTCAGCAAAATAAATGATCTACATTCTAGAGTTGAAGAAAATAGCCAGATTAAAGTGCTAAATATAGCCATAACTTTTGATAATACCAAGAAAATATCTTATTTATTTATACTTATCAGAGATGGTAGAAAGCAAACCAAACCAAACCAAACCAGTTCGTATTCTTAACTATATTATTATCATATAAGCACAAATAAATGAATTATGGTCTGTTCTTAAGCAACGAGTTTCTGAAAAGTATTTGTACAAAAGCATTTTTGAAATAAATAGTAAAAGTAATTTACTCTGGAGCGTGGTATTTTATTTATATTTTTGAAAAAACGTTATGCACTTTTATACATAGTCTAAACCAGACTTTAGATATTTGTTTCTAAATTCCAGAAAATTCTATCTTGTCATTTGGAAAAGCGTTGTCTAATTTTCCGCAAGTTAAAACTAACTTTTTATATTTTTAGAAACTTAAAGAAGCTGCATTTGCCTTAGAAATATAGTAAAATGATCTACAAGTTGCTTTTTGCGAGATTAACTTCAACATTTATGAAAATCTTCGAGAACTTGCTTAGCTTGTCATTAGAAAAGTATCAGCTGGTTTTAAGATAGCTAAGATTCACCCTTAATATTATTTGAAATATAAAAAAAAAACAGCTTTTGTAAATAGATGTTCTACAATTTGCCTTTTGCTCTGGAGTTTAGAAATTATTTTGGAAGATTAACTTCAACATTTCTACATCAAATATTTAGGACTCTTAGTTTTTTTATACTCTTTTCGAAGAAAATAGTATATTAAGTTTGTCCTGAAGTTTGTAACGCATAGAAGGAAGCGTCTGAGACCCCCAAAAGTTACTGCCAATAAATATGCTTATAAAAACAAAACAAATTGATCTAGCCATGTCCGTCTGTCTGTCTGTCTGTCTGTCTGTCTGTCTGTCTGTATGTATGCAAACTAGTCCCTCAGTTTTTGAGCTATCGCGATGCAACTTTGCACAGACACTTATTATTCAAGGGGACAGCACATTGGTCGGAGCCGGCCGGATCGGACCACTATATCTTATAGCTGCCATACACCTCAAAGTCGGTTTTGGCCATAAATCCGATGTTTTCAAAGCAATTGCCTTAAATTTCCTTGTACACTTGAACATCCTTATAACTCATCAATGGGTAAAATCGCAAATCGATTGAGTCATAAACAGCGAAGATATGCGTCATTAAATATTTTGAAAAAACAGGTGCATAAGAGCAAACAAAGTCAAGCGCAAGAAAGCTTTTGATAGTCTGAGCAAACAAAGTCAAGCGCAAGAAAGCTTTTGATAGTCTGCTCTTCAAGGTATTTTGTCACCGATCATCAAAACGGTTTGTGGCGTAAGGGGTAAAGTTGCGAACTGGTGAGCGAGAGGCCCCGGGTTCAAGACCAGCGGCGACTGGTAATTTTTTTCATTTTTTCTTATTCTTCTTTTCAAATATATAATAGCTGTAGTCAAATTCATTTATTTTCAATTTCCTAAATTGAAAGGTATAAGAGCAACAGGCACAAAATTTGGTATGTATATTGTAGTATACATATGTAATGTAGTTTTGACTTTTTGGAAAAACTGAAACTTGTTTATTGTTCAATTCGGTAGCACTTATGAATGCTAAGGGACGCGTCCACGAGCTGCGGATAGTGAAACGTCCCTGTTTACATGAATACCTTTATATATTTTATTTTATATGTAGGGGTATATGTATGCGACATTAATATCTGCGAATTAAATAAGCAGTCACGGAAAAATAGTAAAAATTGCATTAAGGTTCGAAAAGAGTATTTAATCTTCGGCACGCCGAAGATAATCCTTCTCCACTTGTTTTTTTGTAAATTTTAGAATATTTTTGCTAAGCTTCAGTTGTAACAATTTTTCAAATTTTGAGTAGTTGTCTTTCCATAATTTAGAGATAAATCAAAAGTTTTACAAGTCACTTTTGACGCTCGTTTTTTCCTAGACTAACATTTCAACATTGCTAAATAAAATATTCCGTATTCGAGATTTTAGAAAAGTTTGTGGCTTGTCATTGGGAAAGACTTGAGCTGATTTTGAGAAAGCTAAGATTAGCTTTTAATATTATATGAAATTAAGAGAAGCTGAGAAGTAGAGAGAATCTGTTTTACAAGATCTGTTGCTAAGGAATTTTTGTAAGATACTAACTTCCCAATTTTACATAAAATATTCTGGAAATTCGACTTTTTACCTTAAAAAAGTTAGCAATGTAATCTCTAGTTTTTCAAGCTTATTGTCTAAGTTGTAGCTAATATATTTTTGCTAGTGTAGACAACAGACATTGGTCTGCCTGTGTGCCAGTTTGCTATGCCTGTGGCTGCCACTGTTTACCTTTGCTGGCGCACAAATCAATCGAAATCGATGCCACAACAACAACAACAAGTCGAACAGCAACAACAACAACAACAACAATGCATAGCCAGGCGCCACACAGACTTAATTAAGTCATCAACCAGAAGGCAGGCTAATTGGAGATCTGTGCCGCGATCACAGCCCAAGCTGAAGTCGAAGTCGGAGTTGGAGTCGGAGTCGAAACCGAAACCGAGCCAAGATCAGTGACCAAAAGACGCACCCGCAACTGGCGCACACACAAGAACCTAATCATGAGCAGGCCAATGATCATCGGCAGCAGCATCGCTGTGCTGCTCCTCGGTCGATGATTCAGTACGTCAGTGTGTGGACCACACACACACACACACACACACACAGAGAGAGGGAGACGAGGTCCAGCTGCCCCGCCTAGGAGTTCCCTTTTGTGAGTCACAGAAACCAGCTTCGGTATTGCGGCGTCAAAGTTTTGGCAAATCCGCCAACAATGGGAGCAGCGACAGCGAAAGACCACCAAGGAAGTTTGGCTTGAGAAGCGCAGAATTTCAAGCTGAAGATCTGAGGCTAAAACTCTGAGGCTACTTTAGGGGTGGTCCTGCCCGTTTTGCTTGTTGTTGTTGTCGCCGTTGTCGTTCTTCTTCTTCTTCTTCGTCTTCTTCTTCTTCATCTTGCTGTTGTTGCTGCCTTTTGCCTTTTGCCTTTTGCTACTGCTGGCGGCTGTAAATGAAGGCCGCTAACTACAACAACACAAGAGCAGCAGCAGCAGAAAAACCAACAACAACAACAACAACAAGCGCATCAGCACTGTGCGACAAGAGCGAAAAAAACAAACAACTATTGTAATTTGTTTTGTTTGTTGGCTTTTGTGTTAATGTTGCAACTTGTAAGCAGCTTAACAGATGAGCAGTTTAGAAAAAAAGCTACACTAAGCAGCAGGAAATGAACAAAGAAAATGCTCATTAAATGAGCTTAGCTTATTACACTTGACAAACAGCAAATAATTTAACTAGCTATAAATCATTTAATAAATGCATTTATATTTATATATTAAAATCTTAAAGGTTGCTTAATATACAAGAATTTGTCTATTTTTTTCAAGCATAAAATCTCTGTTTTGCTGCACAGTGTAAGCTCACCTGATATTGATAGTTGTTGTAGCTGCTGCCGTTGCTTCTGTTTCGTTTTTTGTCTCTCTTGTCATTCTCGATTGATTGGGGATTAGCTGCGACTGCCGCTGTTCACTGTTGTTTTTGTTGCTGCTTGTTTTTTTGCGTGCTCTTCTTGTTGGATTTGCATATTGCCATTTGCAGTTGACATTTTTATTAACTGGTGGGCGCCATTGGAACAAGCTTACGCTATCGTCAAGTCCCCGCCCAGCCCCTCCGCTCAACCACATGACTGTGAACTAACCATGCCTGACCACACGCAAGCAGCGGCCATAAATATTTACCCTCAATTGTAATTACAAAACACCGATAGGCATCTCGCTCTCGCCGCTCTCCGCTCACCGCTCGCCGCTCTTCGCTCGCTCTTCGCGGCTCGTGGGGGTTGCATTCAAAACAATTTGCATTTCAGCGAGCATTGGGGAATTAAAGAGTAACAGCAACAGCAACAGCAACAACAACAACAGCAATGCGGGCGCTGCTCTTCATTGCCGCTCTGTCCCCGCTGGCCGCATATACATAATTAAGCGGGGCCTTCAAATTGCAAAGCATGCAAAGGGCAGCCAACTATGAGACTCTGCGACGTCGACGTCGGCGTCGGCGTCAGCAGCAGCAGCAGCAGCAGCAGATGTAGCAGCTGCACTTGGGTGGTCCTCTCGTTGTCAAAATGTGTGGTCTTTATTAATAACAGCGGAGCGACAGGCGCAGTAGGAGCTATTGGGAGGGGAGGAGCGGGCGCTGTCGCCAATACAAAACGGATGTGCGCGGCGTCCGATCCCAGCAAAAGAACACGAACAACTACTCGTGTAATCTGCACGCTGCTCTCCTAGCACTTCGAGCATGCTGCAACTGCATGTTGTGAGCGGGAGAGCGAGAGAGACAGCGCGCGCTTTAACGAAGCGGCGATCAACGCAAATTGACGATTGCCTTTGTTGTTGCTGTTTGCTCTTTGCGGTAGTTGTTGTTGGTGTTTTGGGGCTGCCGCGGCATTTACGCCTTTGATTTTTTCCGCTCAAATGGGCAGAAGCTGCAAATTAAAACATTTTTATTTGCTCGTCGCTGTTGTTGTTGCTGCCCTTTTTACAGTTGTTATTTTGTTGTTGTTGCTTTGTTTGCTTTGCGCCGTTTTGTTTTGTTGTGTTTTGTGCGCCTTGATTGTTTGTTTGCCTTACTGATGACGATCATTTCGCATTAAGTTTAATTTAAGTTGAAATTAGTTCGCTAATGAACTCATCAGCCAGCAATTTGCAGCTTTTGTTTATGGCTGCCCCAGTGTGCAGTACAAACATACACACATACATACATATGTACATATAAACGTATGCACGTATGTATGTGTGTATGTATGTATGTGTATGCACTGCCCAAGCCAAATTCGGCATAGGCAACTTGGAGATGCTCTGATGTGAACTGCGGCAAATGTTAATGTGTTAATTAACGATGTCAAAAGAAATATAAAAACGCTGCTGTGGGTCCCAACAACAACAACAACAATATTAACAAATTTTAAATGAACTGACAGCGCAGCATGCAGATAAACCAACCCGTTGCCAGCTACAACAACAACAGCAACAACAGCAACAACATATGGCCAGGAAAATCTTGAGCAAAACACATGTACAAGAAAACAAAAATAATGTTAGAGGCGACTTTGAGATACTCTACATGCACAACTAAGCTATTCACCATATTTAAAATTATATACTATGAATATATTAAGTCTAATTCGTTTGATTGAAAAATAGACCAGTTGATCTACCGTTTAAAGCTAATGATAACACAGAATATAAATCGTGTGTAATCTGATTACATACACAATAACCAACAAAACTGAGCTACCCTAAACACACTTTTGTGCACTCAGATTTAAATAACTGAAGCGTTGGAAAAATATGTGACCCGAAATTGTGATTGTGTTTGTGGTAGTGGAGGAAGCTTTCGGTGCAGCTGCCACTGTTGTCGGCCTAAGTGAGACGTCTTCGTTTTCGTCTTCGTCTTCGTCGGGCTGAGACAGACGCGACCGAGACCCGAGACCCAAGACCCGAGCACAAGTGTCGCCAAGGCCTTCGTGAATGGATAGGCGAAGGAGAATGGGGGGAAGAAGAGACGAACGTCTGCTCATATAAATTTCTAGCACGCGTGCAAGTAATTAAGCCCAAAGATGAGACATCTTTTTGTGTCTTTGGCTTACGTGCAGCAAAAGAAAGAGTGAAACACAGAGAGAGAGCGACAGAGAGAGCGAGAGCGAGAGAAATAACTGCATCTTGATATCTTATCGGACATGTTCATCGGCCTGAGAGAAAGAACGCAGTTTGCCTTTCAGTTTAAGAATTATTGTTATGACGGCGCACACATAATTAGTTGGGATCTCTCTCTATCTGTCTCTTTCTCGCTGTCTCTCTGGGAGGTAGAGAAAGTCATCTTATAATGAAATGCTAATGGCTTCTAAATGACAGACTTTAAAATGCAATTGAATTCAATGCGATAAGCAAAGTGCATTTAGCCATAGAAAACGTGTTTGAATCGCTTGAAAGTGCTTTAATCTACCTGTATATCAATATCTATAAGGCTCACACAATTTACATTAATATAAGCTTTATGAATTGCCCCATCAAAGTTGACTGATTAACAGGAAAACAGGCATTCGAGATGAGTAGTTTATTGGACTATATAAACAAATGGTAAAACTAAATATGAATAATGTTTATTTATTAATTTTGTTTATTTTCTTATTTTTATTGTGGATTAGCTGCAGTAAGAAACTGAAAATAAAATTATAATTTTAAGTTAAAGTTATAAGAACTAAAAAAACATTTTTAAAATATAAAAATATGCATAAGTAGAGGTATTTCCATTAAAATCAATATAACAAAAGCGAAAATAACTGAATAATAATGGAAATGATAAAATAAAGGACAATTTACTATTTTTGCTCAATATTCATTAGTATATAAGGAAATGTTGAAGTTGATAGTCTCGAAAGTAAAAATAGATATAAATATAGTTAGAAAAATTCATAAATTCATAAATGCCAACTTTTGAGGTTAGGTATATATAGAGTCTAACATGCTATAAATATATAGAATTTAATCAATTCAAATGGAATTTGTTTACTTAACTGTTTGACTATCAATGTAACAAACTGCAACTCAAAGATTTATCAAATGCAGAATAAGAAATATTGAAATGCTGAAATCTAGTACAATGAGTCTTATGTCCGGCTCGTAGTATATTGAAAGCAAGTTGAGTTCGCTTGTTCATTTGGATTGATTAATGTGAGTGGATATTGCATGGATTTTCCCACATTTTTCCAAGTTTTCACAACTCGAATTGGGCCACAAACGTGGCGAGCGTTATAAATTGCAATTGATGCGCATTCAGCATTACTTTCCATGCGAAATTCCCGACATATTTTATGGCGCTAATTTCTTTATTCATGGCGCCAACAACTTTTGTGTGTTTGTTGTTGTTGTTGTTGTTCGATTGCATTTTGAGCAATAAACGCCTTTGCCCGTTGCCTTAATGAGCTTCCTCTATGAGGCTGTTGTTGTTGCTGTTGCTGCCACATTGTGGATGCAGCACATGCAGCCAGTGAAGACAAATTTCGTTGCATGCCACAGAGTGCTGCCTCGTCTCAGAGTCCTCTCGATTTAATTGCGTGCATAAATTGTTTCAATTTCAATAAAAATGTTGCACAACTTGGGCCAGTTTCAGATTCAATTCAGTTCAGTTCGTTACGGTATCAATCACTGTGAGAAAAGAAACTGAATTAAATGCTCTCGGTCGGCCGGCAGTTGAGTAATTAATATTCTGTTGCCGTCCGGCTGTCTAAAGTTGCTACACTCAGTTCAGTTACAGATACATTTGTGTAGCAGACACATTTAGCGTGTTAACAAGCAGCTCACAGTAGCCACAAACTAAAAACACAACAACTACAACAAAATAAACACATGTGACAATTGCCAACTTTGAATAATGAATGAATACTGCATAGAAAACAAGTTCGTATATCTTTCTAAACACTAATGGACAACATAATAGCAACGATTTTTTATTTTTTATTATTAATTTAATTTATTAGATTAATTTATAAAAAAACTCCCAAGCATAAAATTTTATTTATTTATCTATATAAACAACTGATTCTTTTTGACAATATGTTTATACTCTTTTCGAAGAAAATAGTTTATTCAGTTTGTGCTGAAGTGTGCAACGCATAGAAGAAGAACGCAAAAGTCACTGCCAGTATGCTTAGAATGACAAAACAAATGGATCTAGCCATGTCCGTCTGTCTGTCTGTCTGTATGTATGCAAACTAGTCCCTCAGTTTTTGAGCTATCGTGATCAAACTTTGCACAGACAGTTATTATTTCAGGAGACAGCACATTGGTCGGAGCCGGCCGGATCGGATCACTATATCTTATAGCTGCCATACAACTCGAAGTCGGTTTTGACCATATATCCCATGTTTTTTAATCTATCGCGATAAAACTTTGCACAGAGACTTATTATTTAAAGGGACAGCACATTGGTTGGAACCAGCAGGATCGGACCACTATAACTTATAGCTGCCATACAACTGGAAGTCGGTTTTGGCCATATATCCCATGTTTTCAAAGCTATCACGATGAAACTTTGCACAGATACTTGTTATCTATTTGGCAGCGTGAAAATTGTCTAAAGGTTCGAAAAGAGTAGTAAGTCTTCGGCATGACGAAGATAATCCTTTCCCACTTGTTTCTATGACATTTTCCCACACTGTTTATCTGCACTAAGCCATGTCGTTATTTATTTGGACTTTAGTGCCAATCGACAAGTAATTGAAATGTAAAAAGTTAAATGCTGCAACTGTTGCTTTTGTTGCGACTTTTGTTTCATTTCGTAGGCGTTGTGCTATCCGAATATTGCGCATACGCAGCGTTCACACAGGCACTAAGCAAATGAAGCGACTATGCATATGTATACAGTTATACTTGTGTGTTTGTATAAGTAATACTGCAACAATTGAAACCCATCACGCACGAGGGTTGCTGCAATGATTGCGCATTCTGGCCAAAGTAACAAATGGAAAACAATTTCATTTAGCTGCCAGCAGTTGAAAAGTATTTCTTTGCCCCCCTTCTCCGTTTGGCAACGTGACAAAGCACAACGAATGAAAAGCGGAGCGCCAGTGAATGGATTGCAAATGAAATGTGATCCCAGGCAGCCAAAGAGCCGAACAACCCGGCGGCAATTGATGGACAGCCATTTATAGGGGATTCATTTGCTCAACAAGTTGCTCGAGTTGCCAAATTTAATTAATTTGCCCCTCGCTCCAGCAACAATCAATTCGAATGCGAGTTCAAAATGTATATAAATAAATAAATATAAAATACTCTTGCCCATACATATATCGCTTTAATAATGTTAGCTAACCTAATATGACTCCATTCACAAATAATGTCATATCAAAGTTAAGCAAATGTGTCTCAATTCTATTAAATAAATCACTTGCTGCTTTAAAATGTTAGTAAATACAATCAATGTTGTATTTTGTCTTTGCTTAATGTTGTTTAAACTAAAATTTGTGTTTATTATTAGTATTTCTAGTTTTTAAATTGTGGCTACTAGTCACAAAATTTGAGAGGTTAGGTACAAAGGTTATTTAAATAAGTTATTGCTTAAGTCTTAATATTTTTATAGCTCTTATATTTTTTCCAATTTTATTATTATATTTTTTATATTTCATTAATTTTGCATATTTTTTGCCTTAATTTTTATAATTTAATATTTTTGTCCATTTTATTTTGATATTAGTTGTATATATTTATTATATATTTTTATATTTTCGTTTTATATTATTTATATATATTTTTCATATTTGTTTGCTTAAATAACTATAATTTTGTATATTTATTTTTATTTGATATTATTATTTATATATTATAAATTTTATTTATTTTTTATATATTTTTTTGATATTATTCAATATTATATTTATTTATCTGTTGTCATTGGCAAAGGATTACAAATATATTAAAAATTTAACAATGAGCTAATATAATATTTAAAGCTGTATAAATATTTTTTATATTTTTTTATATTTTCGATTAATATTATTTATATATATTTTTTATACTTTTTTTCTTAAATAACTATAATTTTGTATATTTATTTTTATTTTATATTACTATTTATATATTATATATTTTATTTATTTTTTATATATTTTTTTGATATTATTCAATATTATATTTATTTATCTGTTGTCATTGGCAAAAGATTAAGAATATATTAAAAATTTAACAATGAGCTAATATAATATTTAAAGATGTATAAATTACAAATGCACAGTTATGAATTGAATTTGTTTTGGCTTTTGTGCCACAAAACAGGGTGTCCCATATAATAGTCGTTGCCACTTGTGGCCAAGGCAATGAAAATGCTTGCACCCTCAAGCAGTGCGGGTGGGGGCAGGGGCAGGGGTAGGGTGGGGCAGGGCAGGGGTAGGGTGGGGCAGGGGCACGTGCTGCGTTCAAGTGCTTAAATGGTCTCATGAATGCGGCTTATCTTGTCGACACACTCTCAGTGGCGGGTGTGTGGTGAAGGGGGTGAAGAGGGGGGATGGGGGATGGGGGAGTTGGGAGTTGGAGTGGGTGGGGGATGGCAGAAGCTGTGCTATTTGCTGTTCGGGCGGGGTGTTGTTGCTGTTGACTGTTGCCTGAGAGTTTAATGGGCTTATGATTAGCGTGCAAGATAAACACGAATTTCAATTTATGCGCCATCCTTGCCAGTGTTGTAAAGGGGATTGTAGGGGGTTGGGGTTGGGGTTGGGGCTGTGCCACAGCTGCCATTTTGTGGCTAGATAATTGCGCAAGGCGGCCACTTAAAGGGGCGTGGCCATAACTCATAGACAAAACACACTGGAAAAACTTGTTGCCGAGCGCTAAAATCGTCAACTTGAGGCTAATAACTCATTTAAAAGTGGCTGACAACGTTGCTGCTGTTGTTGTTGTTGTTGCAGCTGCTGCAAGTGCTGCTTGCCCCAAGAGCAAAATAACTTCATTTCATAAATGGCTAACTGGCAAAACGGTTGCGGACAAACTCGGCGGCAATCTTGGCCAAATTCAGCGAGTCGACTTGTCTAGAAAAGAAGGCAAAAACAAAACAAGCCGCTGCGGCTTTTAGCCACCAAATTGCTGCAGTAAGTTGACTGATTGACGCTGCCACAATTACAAGTCTATACACACACACACACACACACACATACATATACATCTATGTGTGTTTGCTACTAACTTGGCCAATTCGTGTTCTTAATTACGCTAGCAACGCTAGTTTTATTATTATATGCATATTTTTTTGTGTATGCAAAATGTTGCTGCTGCTGCTGTTGTTGTTGTTGTTGTGGCATGCAACAACTGTGGCTGATTGTTGGTTGTAGCACAGTTGTTGCTGTTGTTGCTGTTGCAACCAAATTGCCGCCAGTCAGCCAATTTGGCTCATGAAAATTATGACGGTGACATTTTCATTTTGGCTAATTGAGTTTGGTAAGACAGAAGTTGTTGTTGTTTTGGGGCGCGGGGAGTTACTGTACCAGGAAGGTAATTACCACTAAAGTGAGTCATTAGATTTGATTGAATGGCATGCATGAATAATGTGCAAATAGAATAGACAACATACAGAGTTTTCAAAGTTATCAAATATGTGTGCAGCTATTCGGTATTAGCGTAACTTATATAATTATATAAATATGCCGAACAAAGTTAGTAAAGTATGATATTTAGTTAACCAAATGTGCTCGTCTGAGCTTATCAATAAAAACAAAAATAACATTTGAGAAACATTTTCCAATCCTTAGAAATGAGGTATGTATTATTATTATTTTTGTAAAATATGTTTAGGTCAGCATAGATAAATTGAAAATATTTTAAAAATAATAATAATACAATAAGTATTGCTTGTTTTAGGCTTACTCTATTTTGAAATTAGTATAACTAAATTTAAAATATTAAGACAGAAATACATACATCATATTTAAGCCTATTTCTATAAATTTAAATATTAAAAAAAAACTTCTTCGAAATAAAGTATATTTTAGGCTAGTTTGTTTGAGTCTCATTAATATTTTGAAAAACTTTTTTGAATCAAAAACATTTTCAAAAAATAATAAGTCCATATAACCAGCAAAGTTTGTTTTAGCCCAACTCTATTTCTAAATCTAAAACATTAAAAATGCCTTTAGATTTATTATTTTCATAAAATCTTGATAAGTCAGCATAAATAATTTTCCAAAACTAATAAATAGTTTGTTCTAGCCTGGCTATATTTGTAAGTTAGTATAACTAAGCCAAAAACATTAACATAAAGTAAAAGGAATCCATTAAAATAGTTCAGTTTATTGTAGCCTAGCTATTTATATATTTATTAGGAATATATTTAATATTCGTAATGTATTTTATTTACTTTTTATTCTTTAGTCAGCATAGCCAAATCAAAAACATTTTCAAAGATTTTTCTTATGGATAAATAGTTATGCATAGTTTTTATATAGATATTAATTTTTCTACAATTTGCTATGCTGTGTAACTCTATTATTTAATCAAAGTTTGTGAAATTGCAAAAGGGCTCTATCTGTTAGCAATTACGATCTAACTGTGTGTCCAATTCACAGTTACTTTTTTCAATTCGAAAATCAAATTGCTACAAACAGTATCCAAACACTTCACAACTCAAATTCAAATATAAATTCAAATGCGAATGCGAATGCGAATTTAGCAGCTGCAATGGAAAATGTAAAATGGAAATGAAAACAAAGCGAAAAGTCCAAGTGGATGTGCATCAAAAATCAACAAATCGAAAATTGAGCGTCTGCAGACAGAGATGCCAGAGTGTCACACCCACACTCTAACACACACACACACGTACACACACACACACACACACACACACGTACACACACACAGGAAGCTATCAAAGCTGCATGGAAGCTGTCAGCTCGAGTTGAATTTAATTAAATCCTTCATGTCGGCGTGTCTGTTAAAAATAGACAAATGACAGTTTTACTGCTGCAAGTGGAGAGAGGAGAGAAGAGGTGGGGCTGGATTGCGGAAAGGATAACAAACAGCTAGACGACAGTGGGGGTGATACTCGGGTGGAAGTGGGGAGTGGGGGTGGGGTGGGGTACAGAGAGCAGATAAACTTCCAGCTTCGATGACAGCTGAAATTGAAGCAGAGATTACGAGCAAAAATTGAATTGAATTCCTTTTAGCGTTCGTTTTGCTACTTTTGTTTTACGCTTTTCGTTTGTTTTGGCTTCCCATTTATTTTTGTTTGTTTGTTTTTTTTGTTTTTGGAACGTCACTAATTACTTAATTAAAGGCGCAATCGGTTGCCGTTTAGGAGACGATCAACAAACGATCCATCGATCTTATAATTAAAAGTCGCCAGCGCGGAGCGTGAGAATTTTAACAATTGGATCGATAAGGCTTTAAACAGAAATTAACATCAGCTGACTATTTACTTATTAAATACTCTTACATTAGAATTCATATACATTTGTATTCTAGAAGATTAAATGAAAAAATATACGAAATAGTAACAGATTTTTTTTATTCAAGAAATAAAAATTTAATTCAATGTCTTAATCACTTGTTCTCATGAATGTACTCAAAAAACTCGCTTATATCTTGACAAATAGATTTTTTGTAAATATTTATGTAATAACGTGGCATTAAATTAAGACTATTATCCAATAAATTGTATATCCATTAAAAATCGAATGAATAACTATATTATTATATATATATTATATTATATATATATATTATATTGAACATATAACAATCCACATTAAAGCAGCTCGTTTTTAAGAAAGATAATGCTTATATATTTAAGAAAGAAATACTAAATGCCTTTTTTTACTTCAACTTCAAATGTGGCACTTTAATATACTACATAAAAAACTTGATTTTATGAGTGTCAACTTTGAAACGCATGAAACTTGTGCAGGGTATTAAAAATTCGGCCTTGTCCTCACTTGGCTTTTGTTTTTGCCAGGCACATTGTAAACATGCCAGGCAGGCAGCAGGAAATGGCGCACAAATTGTCAAGAAGCTTCGTAAACGATCCACATTCCACATTCCACATTGCCCATTCCATCCACATACATATGCACACGTACATACAGTGCGGGAACAAGTAATAGAAGCGACTTCAACATCAACTACATTTCTTAAGATTTGAAAAAGAGATGGAAACAAAAACGTATAAGATATTTAAATTTGGTGCCTCTAGCTCTTATAAGTTTTAAGTTATGGCTAGTTTGAAATCGAAATTGATCGATAACTTTTAAACGGGACGAGTTATCGATAAAATGTAATAAACTTGTTCTGTCCCGGGACTATGAGAACTTACATTCCAAATATAAAGTCTCTAGCTCTTATAGGCTCTGATATTCGAGGACAGACGGACAGACAGACATGACTAGATCGTCTCGGCAGTTGATGCTGATCAGGAATATATATATATATATGCCTGTTGCATACTTTTGCACAACTTCTATATACCCTTTGTATTCATTTTTAATGGGTTGAGGGCATAATGAAATGCACGCTGTATCTATTATGCTTTCCATCACTGTAAGCCCTCTATACAAAGCTTCTATGTGCCACTGGCGCCAGCTGCAGATGCCACTTCCCACACACACACACACACACACACTGGGTAGCTGCTGCTGACGTCATAAAAACGTTGATAACTTAATTAAGAAGAGCAACAGCAGCAGCCGTAGCCGACTGGGTCCAGAAACGAGGCGGATAGTCGGCTCCAACTTCAATCAAGTTCTGTTATTTCAGTCACAGATCCAAATTCAAAGACTTGTGTGTGTGTGTGTGTGTGTGTGTGTTTTATGCTTTTAATTTGGCCAAGAATGCGGTAGGTAAACTAAACCAAATTAAAAGTGATCGCATCATTTTATCGATAATTTATCAAAACCAAAAACCCAGTGGCGAATACTTTCGGGATCCATAAAACGTTCCCGTTCCCGGTTCCCGATTACCTTCGCCCTATCTGCCTGCCCTGCCCCATCTCTGGCTTGGCATGCGAATCGGACAACGTGTGTGGTCCACATGGGTCCCCACATGGACTGAGCTCAACTCAACTCAACTCAACTCAGCTCAACTCAGCTCAGCTCAGAGCTTTAGCGCTCGAAATTAGCATAAGAGCAGGCAACGCAGAAGATCTCTTCTTTTTTTGTTGTTGTTGAGCAGAGAGCGCCAACTGGTGGATCAGCTGCAAGACAGACCCGAGCGGATCGGGTCATAAATCCGCAACAACAACAACAGCAACAACAACAAGCACACCGCACAGGTGGTCAACTTGGGCGGCTCGCCTGATATTTAAAACAATCTGTTGTGCTTTTCAATTACTTTATAGTACACGTACACGTACACGATATACGAGCGGCGTCCACTGAACAAAAACAGCCATAAAACTTCAGGAGCGGACTTGCACACAAACATTTGTATAAATCATAAGCGAAAGAAGTCATTAGGGCCATAAATATAGCCATACAAAATAATAATACTAATAAAAATAATAGGTTTGAGCTTTAAATGCTTGGTTCATTAAGCTATTTGATAAGTTATTTGAAGAGTACTTTTGAAGACTAAAGTTAAAGTCACAAGTATTGAAATCGAGTAACTCAAACGCTATCAAACCTATTCATACATAGAAATATGAAATATTTATGTATATTTTGTTCTACACAGAGAAATATTTAAATTTATGAATTAGAATTAAAATATAAAAATATGTAGAAAATTATGAATAGCAAATGAAATTTCAAATAATATTGTAAATAAAAACTGAATATAAAATATAGCTTTATAAAAATTTAAAATGCTAATTGCCTAGCGTTATTTAAAGTAAAAATTGAGAAAAAAGTGTTAGTTTTAACGATTTTCTTTGTATTTGATTTCGTTCCGATAAACAAACAAATTTGGACTTTAAACATATTATACAAACTGCATGTACAATTATTTAAATTTGAAAAAAAAACAAGTGTTCTCTTATATATTTTTTTAAAATTTATAATCGCCATTGCGATTACTTATTTTTACTGTCGTTCATATAATATTTGTATATTAGTGTGGCCTTTGCCTCATTTCAGTTTGAATGCGCTCCTGTGCTTTAGCTCTTGTGATCTTGCGCTCAGCATTAAAACTTATGAGCTCAGCTGTGCTATTAATTGTTTTATTAAGACATTTTCAGATTTAACATGCTCTATACCCTACACTGCACAAAACGAGCAGCAGCGACTAGAAAGCGACGGCAGTTGAGACACTTAGAGAGGCAACTGATGGTGTTATCGATATGCTCTTTAGTTTGGAGTGTAGCGCATTGACTGCACAGATCTGAGGCTTCCACTGAGTGACCCAGAGACAGAGACAGAGTCGGAGACGGAGTCGGAGTCGGAGCCAAACCCAAGTTCAGACACCGATATTGCTTGGACTGCCCAGTCTGCGACTTTGTCTGCGTCTCGATCATCTTCTGCATCAATGCGCATGTGTGATGATGATGATCGTGATGATGATCGTGATGATGATCGTGATGATCGTGATGATGATGATCATCATGGACATGTGTCGGCGGCGTCTGTTGCTGGCTTGTTGTTTATGATCATCATGATGATCGTCATCGGTGTGGTCCTCAAGTGTTTTGCATCTTTGATCCGTGGAAGATTGATGTTAATGTTTGGGTGGGCATGGTGTGAACATACTTATTCGCATATTTGTTCTCTCTTGAGCTGCCTTTTGCCTTCTGCTGCTGCCTTCTGCTGCTGCCCCACACGTTGAGCGCAATTAAAAACAAAATGTGGCTATCAGCATGAGCCACTAATAGAGCCATAAAGCGAACATTTATTGATCTACAAATTATTGCTACGCTCAGGTGGGTCAAAAGTTGATCGTTTTGATTCGTTCGTTCGTTCGTTATCTGAATATTCATTAGGCAAATAGACTAGTCGATCGCTTTTGGGCAGCTAAACACAACTTTTGGTGTGGTCCACACAACAACAACAACAACAACAACAACTGACTGAGTTCATTGCCAGTGAAAGTGTGCAGCTCAAATGCGAGATCGTCTAAGATTGCAATTGCAATTGCGTTTGCGATTGCGTTAATTGAGAGGCCTTAGAAGTGGCGCTAATTTAGTCGAAATAATCATAGAAGCGTAAAATGTTCACACCTCAATTGCAAAAGCTGTGCAACGAGTCTATTAGCCCAGTTGCAGCAGCTATACAAATGCCTAAAGATACATCTACAGATACAGATACTTTTGCTGGGTATATCGATGTCACTGTGTGGACCTCCACCTCCACCTCCACCTCCAACCTCTAGATCCAGCAGCCAGCCAGCCACCTGATGATGATGGGCTTATGAGCTGCATTCGCTGCCATATCGATTGCAGTTTCTTAATGAAATTGTTTGCTAATATCAGCGGAAAATGCGGTTTACAATTTTTTGTTGTTGTTGTTGTATTTTTGCTGAATTTTTTGTTTGTTCGATGTCGCTGTGCGGTCTCAGACACTCCTCGTACATGATCAGGCACCCAATCAATGTTATTCGCATGTATAGTGTGTGAAACTGAAACCAATACCATACCGAAATAGATCTCATCCGAACCGATCCGATCCGGTACGAACCGATCCGATCTTGCAGCCATTTACTTGTGAGTTCGATTTCTGCTCTGCTGGTGCGTTAAGGCGTGAGTGTGAACAATTGCCAAAGGTTAAATGAAGTTGTTCCATTCCATTCCAATGGGGTGGGGGGGCATATACCCCTTAATTTGGTCTAGTCAGGCATGCCGACTAAGAGAGAGATATTGCGAATAAGTTAGTAAGTGACTTATACGATTTCATTACTTAAATTAGCCATCTTCAATCAAATAAAAAATCATTTGAAATTCAGCGTATATAAGACAGTTTTTTAGTCTTATTTAAATTTATAAAAACATAAATAAATAAATACCTAAATAATAAATAATTATTATAAAATTTAAAGATTCATTTATGTATATTATACATTTATTAAATATAATATATCTTATTTATTTAATATAATGACAGTCCACAGACTAGAATATTAAAATAATACAGAAATTAATTTAAACAATTTTATTTTAGTATTAAATAAATTTATTTGATTTAACAGCAATTTTTTTATTATTTATTTAATGTTGACTAAAAAGAGGAAAATTAGTAAAAATTATAAATTACAGAAAAATGTAGATTATTAAATGTAATGTATAATTCAACAGTATAAATAAGAAAGTAAATGCTCTTAATTTACTATTTAAAATATAACAAGTAAGAGTGCTGTAGTCGGGAGTGCCCGACTACGAGATACCCTGAACCCAGTCCTTACAATCATTCATATTAATCTAAACACACACATGCTGCAGTACAAGCAGTACAAGCAGTACAAGCGGTCTAAGCAGTTAGCTTGCTTTTCGCTGAGCCCCACACAATGGAAAGTTAAATCTTAAATAACTTCTGTGTTTATCGTCCGATCTAATTGAAATTTTTGGGGCAAACAATTGTCCATAATATGTGTGACCAAACCAAATTGCAAGGTCGTACCTTCAAAAATGCGTTTTTGAACTTTTGGGGGTTTGGGGGGTGTATCCAAAAAGTGAAATATTTGTTACATGTGTATGCTATTCGAGATTATACATGCCAAGTTTGGAGCCTCTATCTTTTATAACTTTGAAGTTATGTCCCAAAAACGCAAGTCTGAAATCGAAATTTATCGATAACTTTTAAACGGTATGAGTTATCGATAAAATGAAATAAAACTTGATCTGTCCCGGGATTAGGAGAACTTATGTTCCAAATATGAAGTCTCTAGCTCTTGTAGTCTCTGATATCTGTGTGTTCATACAGACAGACAGACGGACAGACGGACAGACGGACAGACGGTCAGACGGTCAGACGGACAGACGGACAGACGGACAGACAGACGGACATGGCTAAATCGACTCGGCTGTTGATACTGATCAAGAATATATATACTTTATATGGTCGGAGATGCTTCCTTATGCCTGTTACATACTTTTGCACAAAACCATAATACCCTTTTTACCCATTTTTAATGGGTTCAGGGTATAAAAATTAATGGTGAACTTATTTAAATTTAATTAAATTTGGTGTGTAAATTAAGAAATAAAATTCATAAATTTAAGCTATGATTTTTTGCAAAAATTTAAAGAATTAAAATGAGCAATAAACCTTTTTAAAATTAAATTCAATGAAATTAGCTCAAGGAGTACGTTAAATATATGTTATTTGAATAATTCCTTAAAAGCTTTTCATATTTGCTGACTGCCATTTTATTACATGCCACTTTATAAGCTTATATAAGCACTGGCAGATAGCTTAATCTGAGTGGTTATTTTTATCATTTCACTTAATGACTTCATAAATTTTTTTAATAAATTGAAGCTTTAGTTGATATTTTTAACGAGCTATATAGCAAGGTAATTTGGTAGCTTTTTGCATATTTGGTTTAATGGTACGTGATAAAAAGCTGCTGATAGTTTTGACTGAAAAGACTGGAGGATTGGGAAGGCTGAATTGGCTCTTCACTTTCCTTTCAGTTGTTGCAACATGTTTTGACGCCTTTCACAACATAACGAGGCATATTAAATAAAGTGCGGAGGATGAAAGACAAACGGGGACTCGAACAGGTTAGCCAAGCTGGCTAGTTGGCTATTTGCTATGCAAAACATGGCCAACATGCAAATAGCCAACAAGCAACAACGGCAACAACAGCAACAACAACAACAATATTGATAAAGCAATTAAAACAAGTGGGGAAGGATTATCTTCGGCGTGCCGAAGATTTTATACTCTTTTCGAACCTATAGGCAATTTTCACTCTGCCAACTGCACCACTGAAATTTCTTAAGCTGTAAAAATCGTTTTGTCGCGTAACATTTTTTTTTTGTTCTAAATTTATTTAATTTATTGCCAGTTGTATAGCATCTATAAGATATAGTGATCCGATCCGGCCGGCTTCAACCAATGTGATGTTTCTTTGAATAATAAGTATCTATGCAAAGTTGTTTCGCGATAGCTTTGAAAACATGGGATATATGGCCAAAACCGACTTCGAGTTGTATGGCAGCTATAAGATATAGTGATCCGATCCAGCCGGCTCCAACCAATGTGATGTCTCTTTGAATAATAAGTATCAGTGCAAAGTTTCATCGCGATAGATTCAACAAGTAAGAGTGCTCTAGTCGGGAGTGCCCGACTACGAGATACCCTGAACCCAGTCCTTACAATCATTCATATTAATCTAAACACACACATGCTGCAGTACAAGCAGTACAAGCAGTGCAAGCGGTCTAAGCAGTTAGCTTGCTTTTCGCTGAGCCCCACATAATGGAAAGTTAAATCTTAAATAACTTCTGTGTTTATCGTCCGATCTTATTGAAATTTTTGGGGCAAACAATTGTCGATAATATGTGTGACCAAACCAAATTGCAAGGTCGTACCTTCAAAAATGCGTTTTTTTAACTTTTGGGGGGTTTGGGGGGTGGTATCCAAAAAGTGAAAAATTTGTTCATGTGTATGCTATTCGAGATTATACATGTCAAATTAGGGGCCTCTAGCTCTTATAACTTGTAAGTTATATCCAAAAAACGCTGGTCTGAAATCGAAATTTATCGATAACTTTTGAACGGGACGAGCTATCGATAAATTTTAATAAACTTGATCTGTCCCGGGATTAGGAGAACTTATGTTCCAAATATGAAGTCTCTAGCTCTTGTAGTCTCTGATATATGTGTGTTCATACAGACAGACAGACGGACAGACGGACAGACGGACAGACGGACAGACGGACAGACGGACAGACGGTCAGACGGACAGACGGACAGACGGACAGACGGACAGACGGACAGACAGACGGACATGGCTAGATCGACTCGGCTGTTGATACTGATCAATAATATATATACTTTATATGGTCGGAGATGCTTCCTTATGCCTTGTTACATACTTTTGCACAACTTCATTATACCCTTTTTACCCATTTTTAATGGGTTCAGGGTATAAAAACATGGGATATATGTCTAAAACCGACTTCGAATTGTATGGCAGCTATAAGATATAGTGATCCGATCCGGCCGGCTCCGACCAATGTGCTGTCCCCTGGAATAATAAGTGTCTGTGCAAAGTTTTATCGCGATAGCTCAAAAACTGAGGGACTAGTTTGCATACATACAGACAGACAGACAGACAGACAGACAGACAGACAGACAGACAGACAGACAGACAGACAGACAGACAGACAGACAGACGGACATGGCTAGATCAATTTGTATTGTCATTCTAAGCATACTGGCAGTAACTTTTGGGGGTCTCCGACGCTTCCTTCTATGCGTTACAAACTTCAGGACAAACTTAATATACTATTTTCTTCGAAAAGAGTATAAATATAACTAAATATTTTCATGTGACAGCGCAAATTATGCGCTGAATGTTGTTGCAGTGGCAACAACAAGTTGGCCATAAAGCTTTAGGCCTAAAGGCAGGCACTCTTAGGCATAATAGCTATTTTTGATTTGAGCCAAAGCCGATTGAGCGATAGACAAACCGTTGACAGTTTGCCTATCGCTCTCTCGCTCTCGCATCGTTTGTCAACTGCCGACATATATATATATGCATATATATTTCTATAGAATGCAGCTGCAACTTTAACTGCAACTGCAACTGCAACTGCAATTGTGACTGCGGCGTGTCAATCATTTCAATTAACGTGCGATCGAATCAATCGTCGTGTCAATCATCATCATCATCAGTGATCGCTGATCGTTGATCGTTGATCGCTGATCGTTGATCGGTGGCAATGGTTTATAGACATTGGGACCCGCAAATCACAACCGCAGCGTTAATTTGCCTGTCAGGCGAGAAAAACGATTCGTGTGGGTGCAAATGGGGAAAATACCCATTGCAGGCATGACTGATCATCAAAGAACTTTTGCGACATGCTTGGGTTCGATCTATCAGAAAGATAAACGCCATATAAAGTTCCAGAGCATTTAAATGTGCTTTGAACATTGATATAATGTGGGAAATTTAAGTTTGTAGATGTTTGAAATATTGGATTTTCTAATGATAAGGCCATCAAGTCCATAGAAATGTCTTTCAAACATCTAAAAGCCCCATAACTTGGTCGGTTTTCGTTTCCAAAGTAGTTTTGCTTATGGCTTAGGTTCTATCTCAGATCTGCATTTAAATTTTAAGCAACTTCGAATCTTCGACTTTTTATGAAATACAATAAGGCATAGATAAATCCTATAAAGTTCCTAGAAATACGTTTCTAGCGTTAAAAACTGCCTAACCTCTGTCAATACTGATCAGATTTTCGTTTCCGGGGCAGTTTTATCACTACATTCCAAATTTGAACTGGCTTTAATGTTTACAACAAAAACAAACCGGTCAGTATTGTGCTCAAGATGTATCCAGAGACTGGAACATAAAACAATATTAACAAAAACCCCAAAAGCTATAGAAATTTTGAAAAGTAGTGTGAAATGCCACCCATACAGTTATAAATAACTATTTAGCACTATTTCGATAATAAATTTTGTACTTTCCCGCTTTTAGCTAGTAAAAAACGCCAAAATGTGGCGTAAGAAAAAGCTAAGCTGCCTGCGCTGCCAATCGAACTTTGTATCGATAGCTCGATAGTTTCACTGCCAATCACAATTTGCAGTTGTGTAAAAATACTAAACATATACCAAATGACTGTCAAAACGATATCGCACGAAGAAGCACAAGTCACATTTTTTCAGCGAGGAGCTCTGCAAAAAGTACTTATTGAATCTAAATAAGATGGATAGCGAAATGATAGCCAAGGTGGAGGCCTCCTGTCGCACTGCAACTGCCTTTGTGCGTTTGTACTACTTCTATGTGGACAGTCGACGCTCCAAGGTGGCTAGTCTATATGCAGTTGGGGGCACTTTGAGCTGGAATGGCAACGGGGTCCAGGGCTCGGCTGACATTGGGAAGCTGTTCGAGGACCTGCCGAGGTCAACGCATCACTTGACCTCGCTGGATGCACAGCCGGTGCTGGATGTGGCCCAGGAGACGTTGCTCATCCTGGCCGGGGGCGTGGTCCAGTACGAAGGCGTGGTGCAGCAGCTCTTTCAGCAATCCTTCATATTGACCGCTGAGAATGACAAGTGGAAGATCTCGTCGGATTGCTATCGCTTCCAGGAGCCCATCAACCGCAATTGAATGATACGCAAATAAATGATTACACATAACATCAACATCAATTTGCGTTTAAGTTGGGTTATATTTTATGAATATATCAAGTACGATGGGCTTATTGTAGTTTTTGCACGTGAATTCGATTGATGAAATTCTTAATAATTACAAATAATACAGAATTTAAAAAGCATTTGGGAAATTGTGGATAAACACTACAAAAAATAACTGATACTTTAATAAAATACACTGGTAAATGTTATTATGTAGTTTTTGCCCAAGAACAATAACTCAAAATAAATAAAAATACAAAATTAATAGGCTTTTGGAAACATTTGGATAAGTGAGAAGAAAATAGCTTCTATTAATTATTATTTATTATATAAATAAAATTAAATTTATAGAAAATCTAGAACGCTCTCATAAACGCAAAGAAAATACCTTTTATTTATTATTAAATATTATTTTAAAAATATATAAAAATTAATTTATAGACATTTTAGTACATTTTCTTAAATGAAATGAAAATATTTCATATGTTTATTAAATATTTTTTTAAAAATAAATTTATAGTCCTATACGTTTATGAAAAGATGACTATTTCATCAACGTATAGGAAATTCTTCTTATTTATTATTAAATATTATTTGAAAAATAAATTTCTAGATATTTTGGTACATTTGACTAAATGAAAAGAAAAGAATCTTTTATGTATATTAATATATTATTTAAATCAAAATAAATGAATAGATATTTTATAACATTTTCACAAACGAAAAGAAAATACCTTTGACCGTCATATAATACAAAGTTATTACTGACTGCGATTGCTTTTCATCACTGAATCTTTTCCGTCATCTTCATGGACGATCATAATTAATTGACTTTCACTTTCCACGCGTAAAATTTCCCAATGCAAACGTGTTGTTTTTATGGCTTATTAATGAGCTGAGTGATCATTAGATTGGGCAACCAGAGATCCGATAACAACGATCCCCACAAGGCAGAACTAAAGCAAAGTATCTCTACCTCTCCCCCCTCCAATTCGATTGTCAAACATATCGCTTACATGGCTCAGTCGCCAGTCTGGGCCAAGTTAACAGAAAGTTAACCAGCTGGCTGGTTGGCTTTGTGTGTGGCCCGTTAGCTTGAGATCTTTATAAGTCCGAGCTCTGAGTTCTGAACTTGTTTTGCGTGCTGATCACACTCACTGACCTAACTGTGTGGATCCATATCCATATCCTTTAATTGCGCACTCATTCACGAAACTGATTCGGATTCGGATTCGGATTCTCGCTGCTTTTGGCATTTGCAGCTCATGTTGAGCATAAATAAAAAATAACAAATGCGCTTCTTTTAAACATATGCCCAAAACAATCTTCTTCCAGCTGCACTCCAAGTCGCTTTTATTTTTATTTTTATATTTATTTCTTTTTTTTCGTTTGCCAGTTGGCAGCTGGCTGCTGGCCGAGTTGACTGAGTTGGCAACGGGCTCTTACCAACTTGGGTCATTGCGTTTAACAGCCGATGATGAAGACATCTTCCCGTTTCGTTTTTTTGTTTGCTCAGTTGTTGTTGCTTTTATGATGAGCTCTCTGCAAATGAAAACAATTTATGTGAATGTGTTTTTCGCTTTTTTTTTGTGTTTTTTGCTTATGTTAATGTCGTGCTCAGCTCTAGTTGCTGTTTTTCTTAAAAAATAAATTATTTACTATGAAATGGCAAATAGTTAAGAGCAGTTTATCAATCAATATCTAATATGCTACCAAAATCAAATAGGCTTGCATAAAATATGTTTTTCAAGGAAATGCTTGCCAAAGTTTAAATCACTTAGAAAGAATTCGAAGAATTGGTAAATATTTCTATATTTAAGTTTACAAATTATATATGTATTAAGGTACAAAATTTACTATAATTTGTATATGTATTAAGGTCAAATTTAAGTTGAAAATTTACTATAATCAACTACAAATAAATATGATTTTGTATTTATTTGCTAGAGTTAACAAATTTGCTGGCAACAAAAAAAAACTAAATAGTGTTACATACAATTTACATAGATTTAATGGTCAATTTAATTTTTTTTAAACTTATAGTATGATTTTAAATATTAACTGTAATTTATAATATTAATTATATTTCTGTATTTAATGTTTTTAATCAACATTCTATAAATAAAAAGAAAATATGCTAAAAATATTAATAGTAAATACTGTAGGGAATTTTATTGAAAATATTTGCGTATTTGCATCTAAAATATAAATAAATAACAGATTTCTACACTTTAAATTGAATTATGAAGTTAAGAAACTAAACTATTTGTTGCTATGGCAACTATATATAATAAATTAGTTTCATTTGAGCTTTGAGTTTTGCTCTCTATCAGTCAGTTAGCATTAAGTATTTTATTTATATTAATCTATATATTTACATGCCATGGCAACAATCAGATTTAAGCAATCGTTGATTGAGTTCATATAATTTCTATTAAAGCCAATTTGGCAAAACCTTCGCACCCCTTCCCAGGTCGAAAACTCATCCTGGCTGCAGCAGCTTTGTAAGGATAACATTACAAAGTTTTATTGTGTCAAATTTGCGCAGCAAGCAAGCAATGAAAAATTTAACACGCTATAAATCACAATTGCCACAAAAAGGGGCAAAAGCAATTGTTGCAGCTGAAAATGTTGGTTGGTAGTTGGAGTTGGGGAGGAAACGGAAACAGGCAACCTGCCAACGCCAACACCCAGTCGAATCGAGTCGAATCGAGTCGAGTCCTTTGGCCTACCCCTTGGCCATGTCCTTGCGACGCCTTGGTATGCCAGTGGTGCCGGCTTATCTGCCCGTCAACATGCGTTCCTCCGGGCGGGGTGTGCTTTGTGTTCCAGACCAGTCGAGTCCGCGGAGAGTCCTTGCTGGCTGCGATGACGAGGCGGAAAGTCCTCGTCTCCTGGCCGTCTGACAGGTTCAAGGTCTGCTGTTTGTTGTTGCCGCTGGCTGCGTGTGAAATTTAAAACCGTGATAACACCTCAGCCGTCACGCCCCCTTTGCGCCCCCCACAAGCACGTGCAAGCACGTTAATGTTTTTCTTTTTTTTGCTTTTCTGCTTTTCGGCATTTTGTTGACAAAATTGATTTGTTCAATTTTTCCAACGATTTAACTTAGGGCATGACTTGGTTGCTATTAGTGCCGCTACATTTGTTTTGAAGGTTGTTGTTTCCTAAAGCAGAGTATCCAGATTCCTTGGAATTTCTGCACGTTTGCCAACTTTTGCTGGAATTTAATCAATTTGCGATATATTTTGTTGATTCGCGTTAAAAGTGAATTTAATTCTCTTGTTTTTTTGACTTTAAAGTAAAAATGTTTTCTTCTCTTTTTTGTCTCGTTGCAGGTCGAAGTAAGTACAAAAGGACAAGAGATGCCGGATAAGTGTTTAAACAGAATAAGTATTAGACGGACAGAGGTATATATAGATATATATATATATGCAGTTTATATGGATTATAGACAGTTAAAATCTTAAATTCTGTAAGCTTAAGGTTTCAAATGGGCTATTTTTTTTTATAGATCCTAATAAATTCTAATATAGTCACTTTAAAGTTTAAATGAAAGACTAGTGTAGTGAGCATTGAGCTTTAAATATAAGTTTTTTTCCATTATGCCGTCCGCTCATATATTTTTTTCTATCATCTAGATTTTCTTTTATTATTTTATCATATATCATCATATTATTTATATAATTTATAGTTAGACCAACTTTTAGTTAATTGCAGCTGCAAAACACATTAGAAAAGTTAATAGGGGATTCTTTAAATTCGTTGGGTACTCACAGGTTTTTGGCAGTCAAAAAAAAGCTGTTTGCGCATCACTGCTGTCTTCAAATTTGCTCATCAGCTGTTTGCTACATATATGTACATTAATATGCATACGTATAGTTTTGTCAAATATTGAAACAATTTGAGCATAAGATATAGTATATTTTTATGTAGTTGCATTTTCCAGGTCTGTCATTAAGGAAATCAATCATTTAATTAAAGTACACAGCACAATTTCAGCTTTAGCTTACTCATTTCCAATACGTAGTTGCTTACAAATTAGTCAAACTGACCATATTCAACACAGAAAAAAATCACAAAAAATCGCAGTGTTGGTAAACTGACTTTTAAATGCGTTTCCAGCAGTCTGCCAAACCTTGAAAACATGAAGTCATATGTTTTATTGTTGAATTTATAGAATGCTGCATGAAGTAGTGAATATTCTTAGTGTGCTGGTCGCAAACGATTTCAGTGTCTTTAAAGCACTATTTAGCACTGATTATGCCTCATTTTACAACACTAGAAACGTGCAAGATAAAGGCAGGCTCTTTTTGGTCACATTTGGTAGACGGAGAATATTTTGCTTAGTATTGTGTATAAAAAGCAGATATTCTGAAAGAGAAAGAATTTAAGCATCTTAAACTGAAATAGACACTTTCTCAGTTTCAAGCTTGAAACTTACAGCCAAAATAGTCATTTAAATACTTAGAACTAAGCATATGTTTATTTGTATGTTTAGCAAGAGGGTTTCCAATGGCCTTATGATGAATGATAGTTGAAATTAGAAAATATTTCCGGGCCGAAGGAGAAACCGAAGCAACTTGCGGTCACTTGTGGATGCTAGAAATGCCCATTAGTAAACCTCATAATTGCTTCATTTTAGCACAACTATTTCTTGAAATGAGCTCAACTTTTGCGAACAAACTTTGCACATAGAACCCTTTTACGACTACTGTTTTTTTGGGGGCTATTTGCATAGCGATTCGATACGGAAAGCAGACAACTTGGAAAAGTGGGCGTGGATGTTGATTTTGTTGCGCTTGTCTGCCCGGCAGCTGTTAATTAAATGGGAGACAACTCAAGTCGAGGAAAAGTGAAAAGCTGGCGGAGGGAAATTAGCCACAGTTGAAAAGTCATTGTGTTGATTACTTTTCCGAAAATGACGCGCGCAAATTTGTCGAAACTTTAATTGTTTTGCCGGAGAGTTTGCGGGAGTTTGGGGGCTCACCAAAGGGGGTTGGGGCTGGGTGGGTGCTTCCATTCGGGGGTTGTCTGCGGCGCATTTAAATGTGAATTAATTGCTGGCCATAAGCATTGCATATATGAGCAGCAGGATTTATGTGTGCGCGATGAGTTGCCAGAGTAACAGTGTCCAGGATACAGTATCGAGGGGTCCAGGGTCCAGTCATGTTGCTGCCATTAACTGTGCCGTGGAATTTTTATGACCTGCTCCCTTTTTGCTCACGCTCCCGCAGGTCCGCGTACCCGCAAACCCAAGAAGCCAACAACAACGAGCGCTGCCGGCAGCAGCAGCGGCGACAAGTCAGATCCGGATGGCGGCTCCGGATGCGGCGGCGGCGGAGGCAGTGGAAGTGCCGGAGTGCCGGAGGACAAGCGACCCCGCACGGCCTTCAGCGGAACGCAGCTGGCCAGACTGAAGGTGAGTCCACAACGCTAACAAGATTCTGAGTTTCCAGTTCAATTCACTAGTTCACTTTTAGCGGAACTTATAAGTCTCTCATTTGACTCCTATAATCGTTCTGTTGTTCATTTATTCCGATAGTAGCTCTTCCCGTTATCGATAATACAGCATAGCTTTGCTAAGTTTAGTCTTTGCACAGTTAGTGTCCGCCCAATGTCCGAAATCACACAGGGCTTGGGGTTTTTCATAAAAACAAGCCAGTTCAAACCTTTCAAACATCTAAAACTCACATAACTCGGTCAAAACTGATCCTATTTTGGATCAAAACAATCCACAGTAAAGTTACTAAGTCCTTGGAAATGACCTTCCAATAATAAAAAGTCCCATAACTTTCTCAAAACTGATCCTATTTTGGATCCCGAGACAGTTTTGATCATGATTTTGGTTATATTTTAGATCTGCAGCTGAAGAACTTGCGATTTTCCATTTTCTTTGATATTCAAGCCATGATAAGGGTTATTTAGTTCCAAGAAATGCCCTTCCAAGACTTCAAACTCTCATAACTTTGCCAAAATTGATCCGATTTTAGTTCCCAAAGCAGTTTTGATCATGGCTTAGGTTCTGTTGCTGATCTGCATTCAAATCTGAAGAACTTTCTTGTACTTGTACTAATCACAATCCAAAATAAAGCCCAGATATAGAAATAGTCTATAAAAATGCTTTTAAAACATCTAAAACTCGCATAACTTTGTCAAAATTTATGCGATTTCGTTTCCCAAGGCAGTTTTGATCGTGGTTTGGGTTCTATATTAGATCTGCATTTAAAACTGAAGCACTTTCGAATTTCCGATGTTCTATGAAAGATCAAGATACGAAGATAAGCTACCAAATGCAATGATATTGAATTGTAAATATTAAAATTTTGGAGTTATGAACGAATGAAGTTTAATAGGAGTCGTGAGCAACTGAACTACTTGAGAGATAAATGAACTATTATTATAAGGAAGCTGGTTCAGTTCTTGAATCGGAATCAAGTCTGAAAGAATGCTGAACAACTCTAGGGCTAACTAAACCTCTCTAATTCTCTCTCTCTTTCTCTCTCTCTTTCTCTCTCTCTCTCTCTCTGTGTTGTTCTTTGGACAGCATGAGTTTAACGAGAATCGCTACTTGACAGAGAAGCGCCGCCAGCAGCTGAGCGGGGAGCTGGGCCTGAACGAGGCACAGATCAAGATCTGGTTCCAGAACAAGCGGGCCAAGCTGAAAAAGTCGAGCGGCACGAAGAATCCGCTCGCCCTCCAGCTGATGGCCCAGGGACTCTACAATCACTCGACGGTGCCGCTGACCCGCGAGGAGGAGGAGCTCCAGGAGCTGCAGGAGGCGGCGGCGGCAGCAGCGGCAGAACCATCATAGGCGGCAATACACACAATACATATATATATATAATTAACAATAATATTAATATTAATATTTATAGCGTAGCGTGTAAGTTTAGTGCTTAAAGTTGCTAAACAATTAAGTTGTAAAATATTCTAGTCCCCGAACCCCCTTCGGTGCACGCAAACCGACGGGTGATTTCATCTTCTTCTTCTTCTTCTTCGAGCCCCCTCTAAAAGTGGGGCTGCGGTGGCTTTATAAGTATTTAAGTGACCAGGCGCTCTGCTCTGCGTGTTTTTGTATAATAAATTTATTAAAATAAAAAAGAAGAAGCGTCGAAGAAGCGCACAAGAAAAGTAGGAGAAGTAAAACAAAAACGAGCGTTCACAAGTAAAATACAATAAAAATACAAAAATAAATTAATAAAACATTTAAATTATACATAACGTGTGCTGTTTTGATTTGCCTATTTAGGCATATGCATATTTCTCTCTTGCTAGGTGGTCGGTCGCCCAGATGATCTCGGATCATTGTTGATTAGCTTGTTATCAGCGGGGCCTTTTTATTGCACTGTGGGCGTTGGCATTAATTACTCAATTAATGAGAGTGCGCAAGGGAGATAGAGGGAGAAACTGCCCTGATCGAGATAAGTTGCAGTGTTGTTGGGCTGGGGCTGATCGACAATTGCTGGCATTAAATTCATTATGCAAATGGCGGCTGGAAGGCATCAGGCATAATAATCACGCCTAAACTAAACGTTACGAAAAAACGTTAAGCTTAACGTTAACGTTAGCGTTTCTCTCTGTCTAATTTAGCCATTAAATTTGCATACAGTCAAAGTCGTCAAAGAAAATAACACACTAAATACAAACAAAAGAGCAAAACAAAAGCAGCAACAACAGTAAGCTAAATCTTTCAGTGTGTGTGTGTGTGTGTGTGTGTGTGTGTTGGTATGCCAACGGCACAAATTGACACCTTGGCGACGGCGGACGCTTTTTTCAACTTTTTTTCTTGAAGTGCAGCGTCGACAGCCAAAAACGGCGCGTAGGTGCTAAAAGTGTCTGTCATGCTGTCGGACAGAGCAGACAGAGCAGACAGCGGCGAGTACAGGGTATGCCACAAACGCAAATGCCATACGCGAATTACAATAATGAAGATAATGACGATGATGGAATTGCTCTTGACTCCGCAGCAGCAGCAGAAGAATACAACTACACGAACATGATTACTTACTTAGGCCAATTGCTCAGTTATTTAATACCCTGTAGGCAGTGCAACTGGCTTAGGCGAGTATCAAAAACTGAAGAGGACTTCTTCGATTACATCAAGTAGAAATATGCCTGATATGCTCAGTAAAAAGTAAAAGCTTAAGGCTCTATGTAGCGTGTTTTTAATCAAAATTTAAATATATTATTATTATTGAAAAAATATTTTAAAAAATACATTAAAGGTCAAAGCTTAATTTTAGTTCGAATTACCTTAACATTTATATTTTAAATTAAAAATGTCATCAAAAATAGTTTTATTTGAAAACCGTATACCTCTATTTTTAATACATACTCCAATTAATTGGATACTTCACTGAATTTTGTTTATATTAAATGTTTTTCGCTTAAAATTAGTGGCCATTTTTGTGTAAAAATTTTATATAATTAGTTTGTATTTCTAATAGGGCTATTTTTCTTATTATTAAGCCATATTTGCAAATAGAGCACCAGGAGTGAAGCAGAAGCTCTGATTACAAACGTTATGGCAATGTATGCCCTTCTATGCGATTCTCAAGATTTCAAGTAAGATGCACAGTTTTTACTACATTTTGAGTGCTGCGTTCTTCTGTCTTACTGTGGCATAGCCCCTCGCTCTCTCTTTACTTGCTTTCTCTCACTCACTCTCTTTCTAAGTTTTTCCATTTCTAGCTCTCTCCTTTTTTCATTTTTCTTGATCTTCTTCTGCACTTCTCACTGTTCCTCTCGAACTAAACATCAGTTCTTCCCTCTCATAATTATTTTCTTTTCATGTACCCAACTTAGGCTTGTGTATATATATAATAATGATTTGACAACAGGTACTTTCTGTAGTATTACTAGATATTATAATACCAACTGTTTCTCCTCCTCATTTCAATACATTTCTAAACTTGGGACTTAAACTAATATTTTAATGCATTTCTTCTTCCAATTGTCACATCAAAAACTTCAAAATTAATAAGCTGTATAAGAAAAGATTGAACCTTAAGTAAATCCTGATCTGTGGCTGTGATTTTAACAAATTTTTAGCCGTCAAGCAAGAGCAATAACAATAATACAGTTGTGACTGGGCTAAAACAGCTTAATTTTCTGAATGATTTACAGTTTGATATTGGGTTTCATTGTTGGTGACATTTTTGGTCTTTTTGGGTGCGAAAAGTTGAAGGCGAATAACAAAGTGCAGTTTATTTGCATACGCTGGGAACAGTGGAGAGTGGAACTGGGTGCGGGAAACGGGATTCGAATTGGGATCGGGATCGGGATTCGTGTGGGTGTTTGTTGGCTAAGTGAATTTTTATGGCACGCGCTCGTCGTGCAGAGATGACTTCATAAAAAGTCAATTTAAGTTTAGTAATATTTTGTTGAATTTATAGTTAAGTATTTTGTTAAAGCATAATTTTTTATTGCCCTCGCCCGCAAACGAAGGCGAATCGGAACTGGACCTGCTGTAGCTGTAGCTGGAGGCTGTATCTGGAGCTGGAGCTGGTGTTGGTGTTGGTGTTGGCAAACTCTTAGCATGAGTCATGGCGCGACTATATTACGTTATAAATTCAATAAATGTGACCATAAAAAGCCCATTCAAAATACCTTGCGCGCGTACATTAATCCCGCCAAAGGCAGACCAGAGCAGAGCAGAGCAGAGCACTTCTCTCTTGGTCCAAGTCCACATCCGAGAGGCTGTGGCACATTACAACGCCTCGAGTGGCTGCCGCAAAACTGCTGGCCCCCAATGATTAATGTTCGGCAGTCGGTTGGCAGCAGCAGCAGCCTTGGCCCCAACCTCAGTCGCACTCTCAGTCTTGGCCCCAACCTCAGTCGCAGTCGCAGTCGACGTCGCTGCCTTCCCGGAATGTGAGCCCAAGTAACCCGAAAAAAGACAATACGCATAAATCTATGGGGTTGACACTTAGTACCGCTTTCGGCCCCGACCACAGACTCAGAGACTCAGACTCAGACTCAGAGTCACAGTCGCAGCTTCAACTGTAGAAGCCACACACTCAGCAAAAATTATCGATCATTTTGTACTCAAATCCAGTGCAAACTATCGAAGCTATCTATTAAATTATAAATTCCAACCATGCATCAAATCTTAAAACAATATAATAATACTAATGAAAATGAAAGTATAGTGGAATGGAAATGGAATGAAATGGAAGTGAATAGCTATTTTTAGTAAATAAAATATATATAAGATAAATACAAATAATCATAAGCATGCTAATAATCGTAATAATAAAGACATAATAATTAAATTCAAGCTTTTAATATTAATTCTATCAGTTTAATATCTTTTATTTATGAGCACTAGGAAAACGGAGATTTTAAATAAGATAAGAACCAAATTCTTATTTCAAAAAAGTTATTTTGTAATTCGATAATTGGGAATTGCAACTATAAAACAGTTGATTTTTTAATAATTATACGGTAGTGTCTTAAATGTAGAACTTGATTGCTTAAAGCTAGATATTTACTTACTTTGTGTACTTAGATTATAGAGAAATACAATATATAATTTTCAAAAGTTGTAAACGGCTTAAATCAAGCATTGAACTTTTTAAATAGTGAATCAGTTATTTTTTAGAAAGAATTCGAATTAAATCAATCAAATGAAAGTTCTTAAATAGAGACTTACTTGCTTTCAAGACAAAAATTGCTTGCAATAAGTATTTGGAACTTGATTTAAGAACTTTTCTTCTTATATATGTAAGTTTAACAATAATTTTGGAAATCTATAATGAATTCTAGAAGGTAGACTTATTTAGCTTACAAAATTAAAGCATGCATTGTATTTTATACATATGACAGGCTTTAAACAATGGTTTATTTTTTGAAAATTAGAAAATATTTGAAAGTAAATTTCTAGGTATGTATTTTTCTGCGAGTGCAGGCACGGACTTCAAATGAATTTGTTAGCATCCATCTGGGGGGCTTCACTTGCCGCACGATCCTCGTCTGCCGGATGAGTTGTGGCCAGGCGCGAGGTGTCATAAAATTGGCAACAAATTGTTTTTCACGCCGTTTTAAATACACATTTTTCGATACTCTTGGCCATAATGAGCCGGTTCTCGTCTCATCCTTGCTGTTGTTGGCGGCTTTGTCTGTCCCAGACAGCAACAACAACAACAACAATGGCACTTTGACGAACTGCAGCCAGCCGCAGTCGTTGCGCCTTGTAACACGCTAATAAATTTGCAGCTAAGGAGATAAGCTTATAAATTTTAACTGTAATTATGCGACACAAGATTTATGAAGCAGCCCTCGCAGCTCGGGATTATTAATGAAACACAAAGTTACAACGAAATGCGCTCAAGTGTCGGCATTACAAACGATGCTGGACATCTGCATATGTACACCCTTTAGCCACGAAGATTTATTCACTAATTCGTGGCGCGGCCTTTGCTCTTAATGAGCTTTTTTCCGGCTGGCTGGCTGGCGCATGCAAAACTCTCTTCTTCTACCCCATTGATACCCTGTACGCATGTGGGTGTGGGTGTGGGTGTGGGTGCGGTATAGTCCCCCACTTCTCTCTGTGTATGTGTCTCTAGTCTTATTGGCGACCACCCACGTGCAAAATGTTGCGCCAATCGCACTTCTGGCATCTGCGTATTTGACATTGCCTCTCGTCTCATTACGCCTGCGCAGGCAACAACAACAACAACTGCTACAAAAACAACAACAACAACAACATGTTGGTAAGTGTGAGCCAAGCTAAGGCGTGGGAGCCAAAAGCCGCTCCAGCGATAACTTGATAGACTAAATGAGTCGCATTCAGCGCGATTATTGAGCCATATATGTAAGTGCTCTAAAGAAGTCATAAACTTAAACTCTCTGAGTTTGAGTCTGAGACGCAGTCTTAAGCCGCCTTAAGAGCCTTTCCTTTGTTTCGTTTATTGGCATATCAGGAAAAACCGCTTTTAAGGGCATGCATATAAGTTGCATATAAGGTTGCAAAAACAGCATCACTAAATGCGTATCATATGTACTATTTATAGAGTTTTTTTCATTTTCGATTATTAATTTCAGCGATTTTATGTTATTTCTAGAATGAAAATGAGTTAGCAGCAGAAAACGAGAAACAAAACTCTTTCACATTATTCTATAAAGTATTACTAGACTTATTGCACACCCATTTCAAACAGTTCTTTAGGTTGGTTGCGCATTTTTATATGTTAAGCAAATGCCTGCCCTTCTATGCAATTCTCAAAAGTTTAAGTGACCTGCGCGATTTTGGATGCATATTAGTGCTGATTTTAAAGTGTGTCTCTGTGTCTCTCTATCTCTCTTTAATTGTCACTCACTTCACCTCACCATTTCTATGCTCTTGATCTTTCTCACTTAGTCTCTTACAATCCTCTCTCCTGCTCTTTCTTGCTCGGTCTGACTAACTCTCGCCTCTCTCTCTCTATACATCTCCATTCCTCTCACTATCTCTCTCTCTCACACTCTCTATCTCTCTCTGTCACTCTCTCTCTCTGTCTTTCTCTCTCTCTGTCTCTGTCTATCTCTCTCACTCTCTGTCTCTCTCTCTATCTCTATACATCTCCATCTATCTCTCTATCTCTCTATCTCTATATCTCTCTCTCTCTCTCTGTCTCTCTGTCCGTCTCTGTCTCTGTCTCTCTCTCTCTCTCTATCTATCTATCTCTCTATCTCTCTCTCTCTCTCTCTCTATATCTCTCTCTCTCTGTCTCTCTCTCGATCTCTCCCTCTCCCTCTCTCTCTCTCTCTGTCTCTCTCTCTCGCTCTCTCTCTTTCTCACTCTCACTCTCACTCTCACTCTCTCTCTCTCTCTCTCTGTATCTCTCTTTTCACTCTCACTCTCACTCTCTCTCTCTCTCTCTCTCTCTCTATATACATATCTCTCTCTCTCTCTCTCTCTCTCTCTCTCTCGCTCTCTCTCTTTCTTTCTCTCTCTATATACATCTCTATCTTTCTCTGTCTCTCTCTCGCTCGCTCTCAGCTGCTTCTTTTAGTAGGACCGTACATATTACAATTTAGTTACGTTCACTTTGTGGATTTGCTTAAATTTTTAGATGAAGAACCATACCTTCAGTCTTTATATATATTAGATATAGTCGATAGCTGTGGACTAGACAGCCGTTCTCTGTTTGCAAGTCTATAATAGGTAGCCTAATAAAACTCTTAAGTATGTATCTCGTTAATAAGCCAACCCCCAAAAAACAAACATTAATTTCGCTTATGGCAGGAGAATAAATTCAGGTAATAAGCTTTCAGCTTTCAACTCACAGGGTGGGGTTAATTATGCAATAAAAATACTTCATTGCTATTAGTGACATATGAAAATGTGAAAATTGCATTACATTTTCAGGTTGGTAACGAGCCAAGTCGAAATGACTACTACACAAAGTGTTAGTTAACACTGCCGTTTGCCGTTAGCCGTTTGCCATTTGCCATTGGGGCCCGGAAGTATCTTGTTAACATGCAAAACAAGCCATTTACCTGCTCAGCGTTGACTTTTAAGGGGGAGCCTCTCACTTTGCAGTTTATGAACCTGCCAAAACGTGAATACCTTTCGGGAATTATTATTATGTAGCGAACTTGGCTGACTGTCTATTGGGCTTTTCAATTCAATTACAGATAGAGAGAGAGGGAGAGAGTGAGGGAGAGAGTGAGCGTGGAATGTTGTTGAAGCCAGAAGCCGCATCGTAAAATCTAACGATGTGGGCCCAACCCTTGGATTGCATTTTCATGGCACATTTGCAGCTATTTTAATTGTATCAATGCGCCAACCCACATTAAAGCCCAGCCCCGGCGGCAAGTTCAACCCTTTTTTGCTGGCCTTACGTTAACGCGATTGGACACGCATGTCCTGGCGACTCCTGCCAAGTCCTGGCAATAAACACGTAACGCAAAACCCAAACAGCCTTTAAAGTGTTACGAAAGTGTCACCAGGACGACCAGCAGCTGTCGACTGAAGTGTCCTTTCTTTCGGCGATATTGCTTTTTGATCACAACTTTGACTAACACCAAAAACAAACAAACATCTGTGTGTGTGCCCAACCCAGCCCAGCCCAGCAGTAATTGCCATGCATCAGTCCAAACATCAATTGGACACACTTTCCAGGTCCCTTGACAGTGTGTGCAACTGTCAAAACAGCAATTGATTACGTCTGGGAATGGGAATGGGAATGTGGCATTGTGTGTGTATGTGGGTGTGCACACCTGAAACTGCAACTGAATCAAAACATTACTTGCATAAATTATGAACAATATGCGTACCGCAAGCGAATCCAATTTGCAATTGCAGCAAGCTGCCACAAACAGTGGCAAGGTCGCCACAGGCAGTCTTAAAAGTCTTTTGCCACTTTCCTAGAAGAGTGCCCAACAAGCGTTTGCCATTCAATGACAACACACAAGCCACACAATCAGTCAGTCAGTCAGTCAGTCAGTCAATCAGTCAATCAGTCAGTCGATCAGTCATTTGGTTATTCTATAGAAAACAGCGGCAACGTTCGATCGCTTTGAATATAATTAAATAATAAAAATGAGCTCTAAATGAGCTCGAAACAAAGACAAGATCCTGACACAGAGAAAAAAAATAGTTAAAATCTTTAATTTTACACTTCAATTTCAATAATTTATAATAATACTTGACTTTTTGAGTGCGTCTCATTATTATTTGTTTAATTGTTGTTGATAAGAATCAGACCACATTTGGTTTTCTTAATATCATTCAACTACTATTAGTTTATTTTTATATATTAAATTAATGCAGATTTAATTAAAATTAAAGAATTAATATGATGTATACAATTTAATTTGAAAATGACTTATACCGATTCGTATTATGAAAACATATTAGAATTAAATATTGTTCTGTTAGATTAACACAAATATATAAAACACTTTAAATGTAAAATAAATGAGCTTTAGATTAAAAAATAGTTAAATTAATAATAATTAAATTTAATAATAATAGGCATCTATCTATTATTTTATTTATTTAATTATGATAAATTTATAAAGCACTTGGAACATAAAATAAATACGCCTTAAATAAAAATATACAAATATTAAAATTAAATAACAATTGCAATTATTATTAGGAATAATAAAATGAAATAAAAAATGCATAATAGTTGCAATAATAATAAAAAAAAAATTGCTATTATATTATTATTATTATTATTTTATTACACAAATTAAAAATGAAATATTTCTTAGTAAGACGCAAAAAATATGTCAATCAAACATAAAATAAATGTTTTTTACTAATTTGGCATTTAAAATGTGCACAAACACTAAAATGTTTGTATAATAGTTTAACTATAGAATATTTGGAGAATATTTTAATACTTAAATTAAATTTAAATTTATAACTAAAATGCAAAACATATTGAATTTACTATTAGCATACAGTTTACTTTTATATCAAATAGATTCAAATGCTGTGTGTATTACTATTTTATTGAGTTTTAGATTGTTTTCTCTCAGTGTGGCAACGGTTAACCCCCAAATGATATGCACAGTAGCCATCTGCTTCGTGGAGGTCCAATTAATCGGAGTCGGAGTCGGAGTCGGAGCGAGTCGGACATACAAATTAAAAGTCATAAATCGGCCGGCCAAGTTGTTGAAGGCGGCCAAAAAGGAAATGTCACCAAAAATTATGAAGGTTCAGGTTTGCAGGCTTGCAGGTTTCCTTCTGTTTCCTCCTGTTGACTGCTGTTGACTTGCGTTTACCTTCTTCTGCCGCAAAGGCAGCATTAATTATGCCAAGGGCGTGCGCATTAGGAACACTGGGAATGAGAAGCGATGAGGCACGATCCTCTCCTCTCCTCTCCTCTCCTCTGTTCTGTTATGTTGACTGCTCAGGGTTCGTTCGCATCCAGCTCGGGGGGGCAAGTGCAAAGACCCACCAGCGTGTGACAGTTGTTGCAGTTGCTGTTGCAACATTGCTGCTGCTGTTGTTGTTGTTAAGCATGCCGGTCTGCATACTAAGAGGCGATCAGGCCGCTGCGATCTGCCTGAATGAGGATCGTGCTCATCTGCATGCGTGGCGAGTCCTGCGGCCAGAATGTCCCTTAAGCTGTCGCCAGTTATGATGAGAGTGACATTTGATCTTGTTTTGTGTCAAATTAAGAGGCTGCAGATGGCGCAGATTCTCTCTCGATGATCGTGCGACTTTTGGAGACACCAAGCAACCAGCCTGGCATATATTCGTTTTTTCTTTTTTTGTGTGGCGCACACTTAAGCCGTTGAGTGCTTGCTTGATTCCTGGTACTTTGGAGGCGCTTCATCGAGGGCCACACACACACACAGACACACACAGGATCAGATCGGGGCTGCCACTTGTGCCTTGTCATGTTTTGGCACTTGAGTGCCACATAGCGTGGGCCACTCCTTTTACACTTGGGTTAATCAAAGCTGGCAGTTGCTTTCTACTCGTTCTTTAGTGTTGATTTCGCTCTGGTCATTGATAATGCTCTGATGGCTCAATTGTGGACGGGACCACGGACCACGGACCACACCACAAGTTGCCCCGAAATGTGGAGCAAGTCTTCACTCAGTGGTTCAGTGTGTTTAGGGCTTAAGGCTGCTCTCAGCTCAGATCACAGTTAGGACCACCTTGATCCTTGATCTTGATAGGTGTTTTGGTTGCGACAAGTGATATGTGATGAATTGTTGTAGAAACCAGTGCGATTCGCTTATTTTAGATAATTATAAGTGCATTTACTAGTCTCAATATGCTTATGTTTGTTTGTTATAAATAACATGCAAATATTACATAAAACACAATATATAATATATTATAATTACTATTCATATATTTAAAAACAGTCAACACAGGAAAATTATAAAGCTTATAAGCAACAGGAAAATTAAATGCATAAATTATAAAATGTAATGTAATGTATAGGGGTAGTTAGATTGAATATAAGTCTATTATATTTCTAATTTTATTATTTATATAATTTTATGGTAGCAATTTTTGTCTGATTGACAGTTTTAAAAATATATCGTTTTTTATTGAGAGTATTCTTTGTAATAATCCATTTTGACACACACAAAAAATTCTATTAGGCTTTCACAAATGCAATTAATTTTCTTTAAATTTTAGTTACATTTTTATGAGCGTCCGATATTTAAAAAAATATCTTAAACAAATTCGGTTCATTTTAGTGCTTTGCTTGCGAAAAAGTTATACATTGGATATAATACAATAATATATCGAGCTTTGAATGGAAGTTGAAAGCCAATTAGAAGAAAATTTATATTTGTATATGTTTATATATAGAAATAAATCGAAAGAAGTTGGTTTTCTCACTCTCGCTATAATTGAAATGCATTTCAAGGCAAGGCCAAATTGATCGAGTAACTCAAGTGATCTTAATCAATGAAAGTGATTTGTTGTCACACATTTGTCACTGTACAAAACACTCGTCAAATTATATATGTATATAGATATATATATATTTTGGGCAGGGCTGTAGTTAAAGATCGTCTATGGATAAGCATGCCAACAACAACAATTGTGACTCACTTCAACTGCATTCGAGTCGAGAGCTCAACACTTTTGCCACTCATTTAGATTAATTACCAACGGCCGTTTGATGCATTGCTGTCCACTGTGCAACAGTGCATTGATTCATTGACTCATTGCCTCATTGATTCATTGACTCATTGATCGACAATCGACAGTCGACAGTCGTCGATTAACGATCGACGATCGACATTTGACGATTGGCATCGCTGAAATGTTCGCGTCATTCATCAGACTCAGTCTTGTCTCTTTCTTTTTTTTTGAGTGCATTCGTTTGTCGCAGGGGCTACGGCTATTTAATTGCCGATAAGACGCTGATTAATATGTGGCATGAATGAATAATTCGTGTGGCAACTTCAGTGTGACTTGTTGCCATAATTGCGCTGGCCGCAGCCTAAGTTTTAATTATGCGGCACTACAGAGACGATGATAGAGATAGAATAAAGAGAGAGAGAGAGGGAGAGCGAGAGAGAGAGAGAGAGAGGGAGAGAGAGGGATCAAATGTGAGAGATATTTTACACTAAGAAAACTCAAACGAGCGTTATTATTTTTATACAATTTTTTCGCTCTTAAGAGTAGAACAATAAATATTAAAAAATTAACAGCAATAATCATATACATGTTAAAGTTTAGTTGCTGAAGTTTTTTTTAGAAAAATCGTAACTTTTTTAAAATTGTTTTTAAAGTTTATAAACTTTTGAATATGTTAATATGTGAAAACATAAAATGCTCAAATGCAATACTTTAATCATTCTAGAGCAATATCATTGTGATATTGTATTATATATATTATATATGATATATACATATATTGAGACGGAACTGTTTTTATATCAGGAATAAATATTGTTTAATTAATTAATTGAATAATTATTGAATTAAGAATAGATTTTGGAAAAAATAATATATAATATAATATAAAAAAATAATTAAAAGTAACATATATTTTACATTTAAAATTTAGTATTTATTTAAAATCTAAAATTGAATTAAAATCTTTAAATTATTCGGTTTGCCTTGACATCACATTTTCTTGTGACTTACTCCACTTTTAATGCCGAAAGTTGTTCTGGCACTGCTCTTTTGTTCTCAGTGTACGCATATAGCTATGCATAAAGCAAACATTTCTTTGTTTTCAGTTTAATTAAGCCATAATTTATCGCCAACAGCACGCGGACACGCAGGCCAGCAAAAAAACTGAACAAAAGGGCCACACTCGAAGCGCTTGGAAACTTAGGCCTGGTCTGGTTGGGCTCTTGGCCCTGTCCGGTCTTGGTCTTGGCCAACTTGGCTATCGGCTGTCGTTTTGAGCCCCCTTTGGACAGACTGACACCTGCGCGTGTAAATTAAGCTGGCCAGGTTGGCAAAATCGCTCCACGCGACACTTCTTTGGCCCCATATGCAGAGTGCAGCTACAACTAAAACTACAACTAAAACTAAGCTAGTTGCGGTGGTCTAATTGGCGGTCAGCTTGTCAATTAGCCAGTTGCAACAAGCAGTTGTTGTTGTTGGGCTGCACTTTTTGTGCCACATGTGGCATGATCGATGCGAAAACACGAAGCGAAGGAAATTTCCGGGCTGCCGTTTGGCTGTCGATTCAAATTGTTCAATTTCACTGTTGCCCGATACGAGACGATACGATACGATCCGATCCGCTGCTCGAAGGTGTCCCCAGAGTAGTTTTCGATGCGCAGGTGAGCGAGACTCGAGACTCTGGACAGTCTTTAGTCTTTAGTCTTGAGTCCTGAGTCTTGCTTACGATTTACGTGGAATTTCGACGCTTAACTAATGATGGTCATCAGGCGCTCAATGGGCTACTGGGTATCTGTGTGTCTCATATCTGCATCAGCTACATCGCCATCTGATCACTTTTATTTCACTGGAATATATGCATCGAAATGAAAGCAACCCAAAAAAAAAAAACTTAATTAGCTGCGAGTATTATGAAAAATTGCAGTCATTAAATGTTTGTGTTTTTTTTTGTTTTTTTGTTGGTTGTTCAGCAGCTTAAATTGAGTTTTCCCAATTGCCCGAGTGGACAACAGGGCTCATCAGGTAGCGTGTAAGGCTTTTCCGCAACGGCCACAAAACCTTTGGCCCTCTTGCAACAACAACAACAACAACAAACATCAGCGATCATAAAGAGCCAGAGCCTGAGCCTGAACCTGCGACTCTGCCCCCGACTCGCGTACATGCCACAGTTGGAGGCACAAAGAGCCACAGAGCCACAGAGGCAGAGGCACAGACACGGCATCTGGACCACCCAAGTTGCATTTGGCTTAAAACCCATTGGCGAGTGGCAGTCGGCAACAGCAACAGCAACAACAACAACAGCGGCGGCGGCTATTAAGCTTGCCCCAAGTTGAGGCACTCGATGATTACTTGAAATTCAATTGCAGTCCATTAGGAGTGATTAATATGTATGCGATTCGAAAGCGAAGAGCACCACAAACGGCGTTTGCCACCAAAAGAGCACACTGCACTTAAAATTATTGACACTTTGTCCGTTGCCATCAGAAAGCAATAGCCCAATTGCTGCCCAGTTGCGCATTTAGCAATTCGCATCTCCAACGGTACAGTTCGCTCTTCGATTTCGCTCTTAGCTAAGAGCCAGAGCCCCCCACTAAAAGAAGACATTGCCACATTGCGGACCACACACGTAGCCACCTTCCAATGTCCATTCGTGCCGTGCATCTTGCTCCGTTTTGCGGGAGCCTGCGCCACAGGCAACCACAACAACAACAACAGCAACAACAACAGTAGTTTTGCGGCTCGTTACGTGCCCAGTTCCAGTTCCCAGTTGCCAGTTGCCATCCCGAGTGCCTGTCTTCGACTGATCTTCATCATCGCAGTCGCAGTCGCAGTCGCTGTGGTGCGGCGCCAAATTGCAGCCAAAGTAAGTAAAACAGCGTTCGCATTGTAGCTGTTATGATCTTTGTTCAGGCAACAACAATAGCAAAGCAATCCGCAAATGTCCGTAAGAGAAGCAAACGAAAAGAAAAACAAGTAGGAAAAGGATTATCTTCAGCGTGCCGAAGACCTTATACTCTTTTCGAACCTTTAGACAATTTTCTTTCTGCTAACTGCAGCACTTTCATCTGTAAAAATTGATATCTTATGATATCAGTTGTATGGCAGTTTTAAGATATAGTGATCCGATCCGGCCGGCTCCGATCAATGTTATGTATGTTTGAATAATAAGTATCTGTGCAAAGTTTTATCGCGATAGCTTTAAAAACATGGGATTTATGGCCAAAACCGACTTCAAGTTGTATGGCAGCTATAAGATATAGTGGTCCGATCCGGCCGGCTCCGATCAATGTGATGTCCGCTTGAATAATAAGTGTCCGTGCAAAGTTGCATCGCGATAGCTCAAAAACTGAGGGACTAGTTTGCATACATACAGACAGACAGAAAGACGGACATGGCTAGCACAATTTGTATTGTCATTCTAAGCATACTGGCAGTAACTTTTGGGGGTCTCCGACGCTTCCTTCTATGCGTTACAAACTTCAGGACAAACTTAATATACTATTTTCTTCGAAAAGAGTATATAAAAAGAAAACGAGAGTATCGAAGAGAACTTCAGTTTGCATCTGAGCAGGCATCATAAGTTCACTTAATTGCTAGACAAACAGACTTAGATAATTTAAAGCTCGTCAATCAACTAAATCAGTTATTTTTATGTTTGATTAGATAATTTAACATTTAATAAATATTATTTGAATAAAGTAAATAAAGAAAAAAAAGAAAAACAAATACTGTTATTTGAATAAATGTAATATTAAGAAATTTTTAAGAGTAAAAAAAAGTTCCGATTGCTTTTTTCAAATAGCAAATCATAGTTTTTGAATAAAATCAATATTTTAAAATTTATAAAAATATAAAACCTTTTCTCTTTACTATAAATATTTCGAATACGAAAATTAAACTTAACATACTTAGTTGTTTTTAAAAAAATCTTATTTAGTTCTACCCAATAATAAATAATATTGTTTGTTAAAAAATTAAAATGCATGGTATAATTATTATTTGACTGATAAAAAAAAATGTTAAGAATGTTTTTTATATATTATTTTATATTAATAAAATAAGAAAATTCATAGCGTACTATGTTCAGAATGCTTCTAATTTCTTTTTTTATTAATATAAGCACATAACAAACTTTACCTGTAGCTAAATTTTATTTTTTATTAAAAAAAAGATTAAAGTTTTATAGTTTAGGCCATTTTAAATTTAAAACGTGACTCTCAGTCAATTTTTGGGACAAATAATGATGAGTTGCTTCCATCACCTTATAACTGATGATTTAAGCAATACAAATTTGGCTTTTTAGCAAACAAAATAATATTTTAAAAAATATCTTAACCATATTTAGAGCACTAAAAAATGCATATAATGGCCGTATATACATTTGGAGTAGAGCTTTTGAGTTATTCTTGTGAATATCTCATCATAAAATTCACATAAATAGCAGCTGTATCGGATACAAAGTAGGCGCCATAAAAAAATCACAAACAGCTTTTATTAACAGCCAAATTTAAGGCTAAATAAAGCACTGGAAATACGCTAGCTGCTGTTAACTTATTTTCCAAAGCTTTCAAATACGCATCTTGAACTTAATTTAACTTAATTTAATGTACACTGCGATTAATTACGAATTTAGGACTGTACTCCAGTTGCACTTGTGAATTGCGCGCCATAAAAATCACATCAATCGCAACCGTTTCAGAAACTAGTTGCTATAAAACTGCAATTACCCGCATATGCAAAACGTAAAATACGTTCGCTCCCCTCCACTCCATTCGCTGGGCACTTCAATTTATTGTAGTGCCTAAAAAGGAAAGAAAGCGAACGAACATCGCATTAAATCTCGCTGGCTGGCGCCAAATCTCACTTGCAATGTGAGCTTGCCACGCCCAGCTGCCCAGCTGCCGCCCACAAGCGCTGCTGCTCTGGTAGCCAGCGTGTTTTGTTCGCCAGTGTAGCGTGCAGAGTAGGGTAATTTTTCTCAACACAACACAAGAAGCAAAAGGACGCAAAAGCTCAATTTGTACCTCAATTAAGGCGTCGTCGCGTTGAGCTGCCATGGCACAGTGGTGCGAAAGCTGGCCGGCGAGCGTTCAACTTGCTTGTGGCGCATTTCCGTTTCCGCCAGCCGCCAGCCCCACTCGCACCCCATCCATTGAGTTATGGCCCCGGTTCGTGCTCGGAGCGCTGCACGAACGCAGATAAAAACTGTTTGCCGCCTTTGCACATCCACATCCACATCCACATGCTCCAGCTCTTCTTCTTGCTCCTGCTGCTGCTGCTCCTGAATGGAGAGATAACCAAATGGCGGCGCGCAATTTTCAACACATTTCGCCAGGATACATACAACATCCTTTTTCCTCCCAGTCCGCGTCCTTTGTTTTTATTGCGCCAATGTTCAGGCTGCAGTTTTTTTCGCTTTGCTTTTTTATACCCTGAACCCATTAAAAATGGGTAAAAAGGGTATTATAATTTTGTGCAAATGTATGTAACAGGCATAAGGAAGCATCTCCGACCATATAAAGTATATATATATTCTTGATCAGTATCAACAGCCGAGTCGATCTAGCCATGTCCGTCTGTCTGTCCGTCTGTCCGTCTGTATGAACACACAGATATCAGAGACTACGAGAGCTAGAGACTTCATATTTGGAACATAAGTTTTCCTAATCCCGGGACAGATCAAGCTCATTTCATTTTATCGATAACTCGTACAGTTTAAAAGTTATCGATAAATTTCGATTTCAGACTTGCGTTTTTGGGACATAACTTCAAAGTTATAAAAGCTAGAGGCCCCAAATTTGGCATGTATAATCTCGAATAGCATACACATGTAACAAATATTTCACTTTTTGGATACCGACCCCCAAACCCCCCAAAAGTTAAAAAAACGCATTTTTGAAGGTACGACCTTGCAATTTGGTTTGGTAACACATATTATCGACACATAATATCGGACAATAAACACAGAAGTTATTTAAGATTTAACTTTCCATTGTGTGGGGCTCAGCGAAAGAGCAAGCTAACTGCTTAAACCGCTGGCACTGCTTGTACTGCTTGTACTGCAGCATGTGTGAGTTTAGAGTAGTACGAATGATTGTAAGGACTGGGTTCAGGGTATCTCGTAGTCGGGCACTCCCGACTAGAGCACTCTTACTTGTTTTGCTTTTGTTTTGTTTGCTTTATTGAGCTTTCAGCACTTTCGCTTGTCTGCCAGCTAGCAAGGAGCAGGAGCTGGAGCAGGAGCTGGAGCAGGACATGGAGCAACAGGGACAGGGACAGGAACAGGTAAAGGGGCCTGCAAAGTGCAGAATCAAATAATTTACTTTCCAATTCGCGCTGAGATCACGTTTTTAATTTGAAATTTTACAACTTGCGCGCACAATGTTTATTTTTTGCTGGCTGGCAGGGATGTTGGGGCAGGAAGCTGGGGCAGGGGCAGCGGCTGGGGACTGTGTGGCAAACAGATTCCAATTGCGATTCCGATGCCAAGTGCTGGGTGGAAACCTGTGCACCATGGTGGTTCTGCCATGCGAATCAGCGCCACATTTGTTTATGGCCCGAACATTTAACAATTAACCCTTGTGTGTGTGTGCTCTTATTTTTTTATATTTTGTGTGTGTGCTCACTTGGCATATAAACAATTTGTTTTGACACTCGCGTGTGTGTTTTGCTTTTTGGCAAGCAAGAAAAAGTAATAATAAAATAGTTAGCTAACAAGTTTTTGCTGAATGAAAAAGCAACTCAAACAAGCAAGAATTGCCGCTTTTTTTTTTTTAGCTCCGAATCTTAAATATGCTTTAAAGCAGTTTATTTTTAAATAATTATTACAAAATGTTTATGGTATTTATATGTATTTAAATATTGTACATTTTAGTTATATCTTTATATTTTGTAATGCTCTATTAATTAGTTAGCTTTCAATAGACTCTGAAAATGAGTTGCTTAGACTTATGACATTCACTGTAGTCACTTTTCAGATCTAAGCTCAAATAAACTAACATAAACTATTGAAGATAATGTTTGGCAACTTCATGTAATACTTTTTCATTACTTGTGCTAGAATCTGTAAATATTTCCTTTTTTATTTTTTAAAATTTATTTTAATGCAATTAAATTCATAATAACATTTTTATTATTTTTAAAAATTTATTTTAATGCAATTCAATCTTTATTAATCAATACCATTGTTTGTGATTCGAATTGGAACTTCGATCCTTGGAATTTGACACTTAGATCCTAGTATGTAGTTTAGTTCACTTGATGTCTTCAACAAATTTATTTCAGTTTCATAATAGAACTTAAGATCAATTTCTGCGACTCACTCTTTTTAAAAATACTTAAAGTCTTATCTAAATTCTACTTCAACTCTGCTCAAGTTAAGCACTCTAGCTAATATGCCCAGTGAGCTTTAGTGCAATGCTCGAAACAATACAAAACTAATTTGTTTCATTGCGCAAATATTTTCATTTAATTTCGGAGAGAAAGAGAGAGGGAGAGAGAGCGAGAGAGAGGGCGAAATGTTTGCCTTGGGTTTGGTCAGTTAGCGTCTGACTTTCTGGCCTCGATCTCAGTCTCGATTCCGTTTTTTGGTTAGTCCATTAATTAAACCAAATTTGGCTGTTGGCCACCCACCAAGTTGCAAATGCAACGTGCGATTTTGATATATGATCCTGATCCCGATCCCGATCTCGGGAGGAGGCTGAAGCAGGATCGTTAGCGCTGCAAATGGGAAAATCCGCAAGCAGGCATTTTTTTTTTTTGGTTTTGGGGAACTTTATTTTGCATTACGCGAATTTCATCGCATGATAAATGACAAATTTCCTGCTTCACTTTGCCGGCGACATTCGCAGGCGTAGAAACTCATTGTTTGTCATATTCAAATGCCAAAAAAACACAAACAACACAAATATTGTCATTATCTTGGATGCGACTGTCTGGTTGGCATCATTTGTCTTGCAATTGGAGTTGTTGCCAGCCACAGCTGCTCCTGGGGGGCACAAAACAGAAGACAGCAGACAGCAGACAGAAGACAGCAAAAACACATCACATATCATTATCCTCGGCTAATGCATTTCTGCCTCAATGCAGTCAATAACCTTTTGCCAAGTGCCTTCAGTTTATTTAGGCATGATTTTGCATTTCAATTTGCAGTTAACAGTTAACTAGAATACCCTCTAATTAGCATTATGTCTATTTAAACTAGCAACTTGCAAGGCTAAACGAGTGAGAAGTGAATTCTAACTCATTAACTACTAAACAAATTTTTATTGATTTTTGGTTTGATTCGGTTTTTCTGGGTTTCCCCAATCCTTGCAACAAATGTTGAACCAATGATTTAATTTTGCTATTGATATCCCCAGAACCTAACGTAATTTTAACTATATATCTTTAATTTAATATATTTACGATTTTAAATTTTTTGAAAATTTTGTATATACATTAAAATGTTTTATAATTTTATATAAATTTTTTGTGTCGACTGTCAGTAGTCGACAATAAATAAAATAAAATAAAATAAAATAATTACTCCAAAAACTGCTGCATAAATTTACATTTTTAATACGCAACGAAACTTGAACTTATTAAATTTGTATTATATATGCCAAAATAAAATGTTTAAAAAATTAAAAAATTTAATTTAATTTACTTACATTCAGTAGGGTATTTCATAGTCAGTCACCGCCCTGCCGCATAGTTAACAAGCTTATTAATTTCACAGCTTTTGCGCAGACTTGAACCACAGTTCAAATGAATAATTGTTTTTCGCTTGTTACTTGTTGTTTTTGGGGTTTTCAGTTTTGTCGCCTATCGATTGCTATTCTCACCTCTAACGCCCCAAGCAATATATTACAAAAAGTAGGCGTGGCACGCCTTGAGAGCGTCTGAGAAAAAACACAACACCTCCCCAATGGCATTTGCATAAAATTCAATTGGCTGCCATGTTTATCACTTATGTTTATTTAATGTGCTGTGTGTTTGCCATTAAACATTAATAAGCACAGAATAATGTTAATAATGTCATCAATGGCCCACCCAATAAATGGGAAAATACTATTCGATTTAATGGCCATTGTCCATGCATTTATTCATTACATATTTATGACTCTTTGTGGCGGCGAACCCAAAATGAAATTTCAATTCAATTCATTCGCTTGTTAACAATTTCTCGTTGCCTGTAATTACGACTATATCCGCTTTCTCGGTCATTTATTTCCACTAACTTTGTGCAACTTGTTTGTCGGTGGCCCAAAAGCGCCACACTTGGCCCCCACACAGTCGAAATACAGTGGACACCGCCTATAAGTGTAGATATCAACATGTCCAACACTAACTGTATATAATATTTAATATGCTTTTCTCAAGTCATAAAGTATTCGTCTACATGACTCGAATAGCTAAAATATATTATTGATTGCTGTCGCATAAGGTGAAAATGCTTCCAGAAGAACTTTAGCTTGGTTATACCTACAGAATGTATTCGTAGTGAAGATTATGTGTAATGTTAATTGAGAAAATCGAAAATTTATGGTGAAATTAAATCCAAATCTAATGTGCAAAAAATATTTTTGGAAGCAAAATAAATGCAGAAAAAATGTTTACTTGTTGAATTTTAATCTGTAAATATATATTTTTATTTTCTCTATAAAAATAGCATGACTAATATATTTTAAATATGATAAATATTTTAACGGAAATAAATTCCAAATCGAATGTCAAATTAAGATTTTTGAAAGGACATTTTTTTTAGTAAAATCGCTGGTTAATTCATTTAAATATATATAATAAAAATATAATATATAATAATTCATTTAAATATATATTTTTATTTGAGCATAAATATAAATAAATGTCTGTTAATTTAAAACATTCGCGTATTTGCTTAATTTTAATATGTGAATATATATTTGCACTTTCTTTCTAAATATGCCATCATTAAATATATTTTAAATGTGATATTTACTTTAAGCTTGGAGAAATAAATTCCGTATCCGATGCTTGAGGCAAAAATAAATGTAGAAACATATTTTATTTGTCTAATTCAAATATGTAAATACATATTTGCCATATCATTTGTAAATACACGATTAGTAATTGTATTTTTTAAGTGTTATAAATATTTTGTGGAAATAAATTCAAAATCTAATATGCAAATAATATTGTTAAAACAAAGGTTATATTCGAAAAATCGCTTTTTTATTTAATTTAAATATACTTTTTTACTTTATAATAAATATACGATGATTCAGTAAATTTTAAATATGATATTTATTTTAATTTATCTAAAATTACCATTTATTTATTTAAATGTAAACAAAAATCAAAATTTGTATTGTTCTACTTAAAATGATAGTTATATACAAATGATTGCTTGTTTTTATGTTCAGCTCAGCTGTTTATTGCTAATAACTCGTGTTTTTATAGTCAACTTATAACTTTTTTCTACTCTTACAAGTCTATGGCAAGATATATATAAGGCCACTTTAAACTCAACTAGCGCCATGGAATACTATTTACAATCTCTGTTGATTTCCAGATGCCCAGATCCATTGAGGCGCCTTTGTTGACCCACACAATTAGCAGGGCATTGAGAGCAGTTAGCGGCACACTAACAAAACTGACAAAAAGGAGCTGAAAACTGCCGTTGAGTAGGTGCAAATTGGGCAGTCAAACAAAGGCGCAAGCAGTTGACCAATTAGCGTTATGGCAACCTGCTCAAAACTGCTAACAAAAGACAATCAAACACAATTACTTGCTCATTACCAACATTAGTTAACAAAAATGCAATACAAGTTAACACAGTGCACAAATATTGAAGCAGCACTAAGCGCCGCCAGATTGGGATTGGAATTGGGATTTGGAATTGGGATTGGGATTTGGAGTTGGAAGTTGGAAGTTGCTCAAAAGGCGTCGAGTCAACAGAATTGACGTTTCGAGTTGACGGCAATGATGATGTGAATGTGAATGTGAATGTGAATATATGTTTGGCTATATGTTTGGAGTTATGTTGGCCATGTTGGCGTTGACTTCTGCTGAAAGTGTAGCCAAGTGTGGCTGGCTGGCTGGCTGGCAGCATTTGAATGTTTGTTTAGGCTGAGATACGTTTTTTCTCAGCGCCTCACTTGAAGATACTCAGCAAGAAGACACCAGACTCAAAAGTCAGCGCCTGTCTGTTGGCCATAATTGAGTGCACTTTCCATGGAACTGGCAACGATTATGAAATGCCAACTGCAACTAGGCAACTCGGCAACTCGGCAACTCGGCAACTGCAACTGCAACTGCAACTGCATCTATAACCGCACAAATGGCGCACATCACACATAAAAGCTGTGTCTTTGGCTTCTGAATGCTCTTCGCTTTTATATTGAGAAGGAAAAACGCGGAGGAAAGTGGGGGAAAGTGGGGAGCAGCATTTTATTATCGCATCGTAAATCAATTGATAAAGCGAAGCGGAAACAAGTGGCAGCTCCAATTGCCCATTACAGCAAATAAATCTACAAGACGCCGCCAACTTTTTCGACATTTACTAGATGCACACCAATTTGGTCATGCACTTGAAAAAAGTCACACAAAAAAATACAAATATTTTAGCTAATTTTGTTCAATAGATATATTAATCCATCTAGTATATGCATATAAGAACATTGATTGAAAAGTCAAACAAAATGAAATCTATATCTATAAATAGTAAAATTAATTTAAATTTGTAATTTATATTTAAATACTTGTTTAGATTTTCATGCCGAGGACTAAAAACAAGTTTATAAGTACCTATTTTTTAAATTTGTATTTCACAAGTTTGAAAGCAGTTCTTAACGACATTTCTTTGCACTTAACTAAGCTCAGTTGGCACAGGAAAATGTTCAAATCTACAAAATATATAAAACTAAATTTAAATACAACAAAAATAAACTATTAAATTATTAAAAAATTCTAAGTTAGCAAGTGTTATCCAGTAAATGCATTTAAATGAGCTGAAAAAATCAGACAGTGTGTATATTCTTCAAAAATGCTATAAAATAATCTAATAAGTTCATGAAACCTCTATCAACAGATATATAAAAAAATACAAACATTTTATTGATGAATGATTTTCGTTTCAAATATTTGACTTTTTCGCTTCCTGTTTTAAAGAAATATTAAAGTATTTTTAATTGTTGATTAGCAAGTAAATCATCTTTCTAGAAGCCAAAATTCTATCTAAAAAGTTCATATATTCTTCATTCGTATTATCTACATATTTTTAGAAAATATAAATGTTTATTAACATAAAAATCAAGCTGATTGTAATTAAATGTTAAATTTTGTTATAATATATCTATCAGGCACACATAATATTATTTTATTTTTTATATTCTATTAAATACTCGACTATAAGGATAAAATTTCTAATTGTAATTGCAAAAAATGGATTTTCAATTTATCTAGCAAATTAACTAATACATTTTGTTTAGTTGGACAAGTTGGCCCTGATTTCTGCGCGTGTAGTCGAGGGAGACAAGGCGACTTTGTGCGACCAGCAATTAATACGACAAACTGTAAAACGCCGCCTCGGAGTTGTAGGCAACCGAAACGCAATTAGCGAAGGGGCTGCCACGTGCCCCCAATATCAAAGGGGCAAGCAGCAGCAGAAGCAGCAGTGCCCCAAATGCGCATAAATCAGATGCACACATGTGTAGCAGCAGCAGAAGGGGGAGGGGGTGGTGAATGGGGGTAGGGGGTAGGGGATAGTGCATAGTGGGGGTATAGAAGCGCCCACACAGCTAGTTGACTTATGTGGCAGATGGGCGGGTTATTATACTCTGATACCGAAGGTACTCATAGTATATTGGTTTTGTCGAATGTCCGTCAGGCCGTCCGTCTGTCCGTCTGTCCGTCTGTCCGTCTGTCCGTCTGTCCGTCTGTCCGTCTGTCCGTCCGTCCGTCTGTCTGTCTGGATGAACGCGCGTATTTCCGAAACGATATTAGATAGACTCTTGAAATCTTTTGCGTTATGATTATAGCTATCTGCTTCAGATCAAGTTTATTCCAAATTTATGCCACGCCCACTGGGAGGCTGGCAAATCGATAACATGTCGATACACCTCAAATCACAAATCGATTAAACGTGAATAACTCCCACAATTTTGAAGCTAGAGTAATCAAATTTGGTAGGTATATTGCTGGTGACCTCCCGAAAAAATTGGATCCTAGGTTAATCGGCCACGCCCATTATTACGCCCACCAGCCCCCCTCCAAAATTAATTTGAAATGCTTATATCTCCCGCAGTTTTAGAGCTAAAGTCACCATATTTGGAATATATATTACTGGTGACGTCCTCTACAGATTACAGAAACAAAATTTCGACCACGCCCACTCCCGCCCCCGTAATCGCGAAAATCGATATACATGAATGCACAATTCGATAACACGTGTATATTTCCCGCAATTTTGAAGCTAGAGTCCCCAAATTTGGAATTTAGACTAGGGCTGACCAGCCCAAAAGATTGCGTCCTGGATTTTCCGGCCACGCCCACTGGAACGCCCCCCAGCCACCCCGCCCCCACGAAACACGGAAGCCTATATCTCGCACAGTTTAAGAGCTAGGGCCACCAAAATTGGAGGATAGACTTATTGTCAGCCCCCCTAAAGATCGGCAAAAAATTTTGGGGCCCCGCCCCCTACCGCCCCCAAAAATCGCGAAAATGTATATCTTCCACAGTTTTAGAGCTAGAGTCACCAAAATTGGAGGATAGACTTATTGTCAGCCCCCCTAAAGATCGGCAAAAAATATTGGGGCCCCGCCCCCTCCCGCCCCCAAAAATCGCGAAAATTTATATCTTCCACAGTTTCAGAGCTAGAGTCATTAAACTTGGAAGATAGAATTCTGGTCAGCCCCTCTAAATGTCGGTAAAAAAAATTTGGGGCCACGCCCCCTCCCGCCCCCAAAAATCGCGAAAATGTATATCTTCCACAGTTTTGGAGCTAGAGTCAAGAAATTTGTAAAATAGACTTCTTGTCACTCCCTCTAAAGATCGGCCAAATTTTTTGGGGCCACGCCCCTTCCCGCCCCCAAAAATCGCGAAAGCTTATATCTTCCACAGTTTTAGAGCTAGAGTCACCAAAATTGGTAGATAGACTTCTGGTCACACCCTCTTAAGATCGACCAAAAATTTTCTGTTCACTTGCTTTCAGCTGTTCTTAAAATGGTATCAGAGTATTACGCAGTCGGCTCCGCCCGACTGCAACGTTCTCACTTGTTATTATTATTTTTGTGGATTTTTAATAGCCGATCTTTACATTGTATGCGCTATTGAAATTCCTTGGCTGAAGTGAGTGAAGTGTGTCACTTTGGCGAATTTCAGCTAATTAGATATAGTGTTGAAATACGAACTAGATGGAGAAAGTGTACCAGAGTACGCACCGGTTCCGACTCATTGCACGCGGAGCTGAGCCAGTTCAGTTTGCAATTGGCTAATTGGTTCATTACGTGCGCAAATGGATTTGCGCCTCTATAAGACGCCTGATTTAAGCTGCAGTGGGGGTGGGGGCATGTTGGGGGCTTGGTGGGGCCACACACACACACACACCTAAAACGTATTTCTTTCATTTGGCGCAATTAGCGTTGGCATTAATTCACTCAGATCTCAGCCAGCTTCGCATCAGCATCAGCATCAGCATTGCACACATCAACGCTTGCCAGTAAATGTCAGCTGCCAAACTGCAGAGCCCCCACCAGCGCCCCCAGCCCCAGCTAGTGCAACTTTGTCTGTCTATGCAGCAAATTAACGCTGCACCACAAAATCTGTGCCAATAAATCATTTGATGTTGGCTGCAGTTTCAGTTTTGCATGTTTCGCTGCTTGTCACATTATTTGTTTATATGAAGATTTGGCGCTTTTTAGCCTTTTTAATTAAATGGCAGCCTCAAATCGAAATCGAATGTGAATGCTGTTGTTGCCGTCACTCAGCCAGCCAGTCAGTCAGTCAGTCAGTCAGTCGCATTGTCTCCTCCTCATTGGCCATATGTGCTGTGATTGTGCAATTAGCGAATCAGCAGCACCACAAAAATACCCTTCTCAGACTGCTTTGCACTTCTCTTCGCTTCTCACTCCTGCTCGCGACTACTGCTGACAAGTTTACATGATTTAAAGTTGCGACGGCGACGGCCTTTGATGTGAATGTGAATCCAAATCCGAATGTGAATGCGAATGCGAATGCGATTGTGAATCCGCATGTGGACATGTCACTGAATGTAGGCGACGGCGCCTGTCTGCTGTACAAACAACACCCCCCAACCCCACACCCCACCCCCACCATGAACCCCCCGCCCCATCCAAAATTAGCTCAGTGCTAGCCTATTAACCTGAATGCTGCCATTATCACAGTCGATTAACCCGCTAATTTCATATCATGTCAAAACATGAGAAATGAGACAACAGTCAGCAGCGAGTATTCAATTAACTAATAATATATTATTACAATATATTATTGTGTCATTTTTCAACTTCACTTTAATTTGTATTTTAATAAAAATAATACATCATTTACAGATGAACTTCTCTAATTTAAACTTCACTGCACTCATATTACACATACTGATGAACTTCTCTAACTTATCTAATTTGAACTTCCATAAGTCTTTTCACTAACATTACTGTTTGTGTGTTTACTTCAAATAATACATCATATGCAGTCTAACTTATCCAATTCAAACTTCGCTTCACTAACATTATAATTTGTATTTTAATTCAAATAATACTTCACATACAGAAGAACTTCTCTAACTTCTCTAATGCGTACTTCCGTAAGTCGAATTTTCTGTAACTTGTATTTTAATTGAAATAATACATCATTTACAGTCTAACTTCTCCAATTCAAATTTCGCTTCACTAACATTATAATTTGTATTTTAATTTAAATAATATTGCACATACAGAAGAACTTCTCTAACTTCTCTAATGCTAACTTACATAAGTCGAATTTTCTGTAACTTGTATTTTAGTTCAAATAATACTTCATATGCAGTCTAACTTATCTAACTTCTCTATAACTTCTGTAACTTGTATTTTAATTGAAATAATACATCATATGCAGTCTAACTTGGCTTATGCCAACTTAGCTTCACTAACATTACAGTTTGTGTATTTAATTAAAATAATAAATCATATATAGGCGAAGTTAAACTTCCATAAGTCGAATTTTCTGTAACTCGAGCTCAAATTAAGTGGCAAAAGCGCTTAAAGTAGAAATTTTATAAAATGTTATATCATCAACTCGAACTATTTAGTCCTATAAATCCATTTCTTTATAGCTCGCGCAAAAATATGAATAGGTTATTCCATTTGTTGAATTTGAAACCAAAAAAACCCAAAAAAATATAAAGCATAGTTTCAAAATGAAGTGTATATCACAATTTGCTGATTTTGTGGAAGATATTTTTGATAATGAAATAAATACATTTACGAACGAATATATCTATGATAAATGGGTCTTCGCTAAGTCGAAGTCTCCATAGCTCGATCTCAAGTTAGATGAGTTTGACTATAGTATAAATTCAATCAAAACTATCCTATCAAAAAACTTGAATGAATTGAATCCAAATCAATACTCAACTTCATTTGGTATACAACACTCAAAATTGTTTGAATATATTTGAATAGCCAAAACTGTAAAGAATTTGAAGCCAATCCCTATAAACACTCAATTTGGTTTGGGTAACAGTTCAGCAAACTGCAATAAACTCAATTTTAAACAATAATCAAGTTATGTTTTTGTCAATCAGAAATAAATTGCCATTTTAATCAATTTAATTCACATTGGCATATTATCAATTTGATTTAATACTGTTATATACACAAAAAAAAGGTCCTTGTCCTAAATATTTATTTAAGCAGCTAATAAAGTCCATTAAGACTCGCATTCTGACAAGCCTGTCAGTTTGCAGCACTTAATAAATAAATAAATTAAAAGATTGCTTTATATAATTTTTCGAAATATTTTTTTTTTATTTAAATTCATTTTTTTTTTTAGTTTTCTTGTTGTGTTTTTTTGTTTTAGCACATGGATTTCAATGAATTGCTTTTGTTTTATTTTTGGGTGCATTTAAATTTGTATTTATATTCTTTTGTTTTTAGTTTAGCATTTTTCATCCAATAACATTTGCGTTTAGCAGCTTAGAAACTAGAAATACTTCTTCGCCAAAGCGATTTAATGTGCTTTGTCTAAACTAGAAATAAATCTAAAGAACTTTTAAATTACTTATAACATGTTAAGCATATATACGAATTATACATAAGTGTGTGTGTGTGTGTGTTTGTTTTTGTTTCTAGAAATAAGTGTGATTATGAATAACTTTAGAGTGTCGGTTAGAATAGGAGACAGCAAAGCATATATCTATATGTGTATATGTATATAGGTGAAGGATAATACTTTCTATGTAGGTTAAATAAATACTCAGTAAGTATGGGGAGTGAGGGGATTGCCAAAAACTTAGAAAGCTTACACATACGATTATAGTTAGATGTATATTACAATTATATCACATGAACACTTTTGTACGCCGCACAAATTCACAAAGATTCACAAGAATCCTTCGCCTTCTTCTGTTTTCAAATATTGCACACACTGAGGACCAGCCGGAGGGGGAGCGAAGGATGTGGGGGGGGGGCAGATGGGGGCGGGGGCATCGTTTTGGCATCTGGTTTACGGAATCTGTCCGTTCATGCGCATCTCGAGCTCCTCCTCCTCTTTGGTCAGCGGCACCGTCGTATGATTGTACAGGCCCTGGGCCATCAGCTGGAGAGCCAGGGGATTCTTGGAGCCCGTCGACTTCTTGATCTTGGCCCGCTTGTTCTGGAACCAGATCTTGATCTGTGCCTCGTTCAGGCCCAGCTCGGCGCTCAGCTGCTGGCGGCGTCTCTCGGTGAGGTAGCGATTCTCATTGAATTCGCGCTGCAAACAGAAACAGAGAGAGAGAGAACAGAGAACACAAATCAGTAAAAGACAACTAAGAGTAGGTATATACTAGTATATAGTATAGAGTAGGTAGAGTCTGAGCCAAATCAATTATTTGCGGTTTAGTTGAAAGACAGTCGCAGTGGCTGTGTGAGTGAAATATGAGCGTGTCCAATTGCTTTAGTCGAGGACACTGTCTTCGCAAAAGGGACTCCCAGTGCGGTTGCCGTCGCCAGGATGCAAACTCAGCAGGATGGCAACCGTAAAGTGTGTAAATATTTTGGCACTTAATATGATACAATATGCAGCGCATCGGAAGCGTTTTAAGCACTAGTGAAGTATGTCTGTGGGGCTACACTGCGAGAAAGTGCATTCGCATGTCTCCCTAATTGACCTTATCCATTAGTTAGATTAGCTCATATTTTTCTACGTATTTTAGAAAATTTTAAATATATTTACTTTTCATTTGAATGCAAATCTAAAATATTTATACTCAGAAAAAACATTTAAATGTATTTTTAATAGTTGTGTGGGCTTACACTGCGAGAAAGTGCATTCGCACGCCTCTCTAATTGACCTAATCCATTAGTTAGATTAGCTGATATTTTTCTATATTTTTTAGAAAATTGTAAATATTTTTACTTTTCATTTTAATGCAAATGTAAAATATTTATACTCAGAAAAAACATTTAAATGTATTTCTAATAGTTGTGTGGGTTTACACTGCGAGAATAATAAGTTAGATAAGCTTTTAAACTGAATTTCAATATCTTTCTAATAAATAACAAGTTCGATATATAATTTTATATATTTTGAAAAAATGTAAATAGTAATGAATCTTTTTCAAAAAAAAATACGAAAATATTTCTAAAAATGTATTTAATCACAGCACTTTTTAGGTTTACCGACTTAAAACAAACACTTTTATGCTTAAGAAATTAATTGCATTGTTACTTTCAATTTAAATCTAACTAACGAGGATTTTAATTTAAGAAATATAAATTTCGGAATTTTTGAATAATTTCAAATAAGAATGAATGCAAAAACTAAAATATTTCTAAAAACATAGAACAAGCATTACTATGCATTTAATTTCATAAGCATAGAAACGTTTTCTCATACTGAAAACTTATTTGTGGCTTTCAATTTGCAGGTCATGGCTAAGTATAAAGTGGTTATATCTGCTTACCTTGAGGCGTGCCAGTTGCTCACTGGAAAAAGCGGTGCGAGGACGCTTCTCATCATTGGTCTTGTCCTTTGGTTGCTTGGGGCGGCGATAGCGAGGTCCTGCAAATAGAACAGCGAAGAAGGGCAAAGAAAGTCAGTTAGCTGTTCCCACATGCCTGTCTCTCTACATATAACTAATGATACTAATGGTTTAATTAGCATATACGCCTAGAGGTTGCCGCGCTTTCTCAACGGAAAAAAAACAAAAAAAAACGGAAAAAAAACTTGTGGCATGCAACGTGTTCAATTTGTCAGCTGTCAGCGGCGGCGTTTAACGAAAGGAATGTAAAAGGGGGGCAGAGCGGAAGGGGGGATGGGGGCTAAGCTCAGACACGACATTGGCCATTTTGCCCAGCTGCGACTCTAATTAATATGATGAGCGTCAAAGTTCGAGAGTCAAATGCGAAAATGACTCAATAAGCATACATATTTAGCTAAAGGTTTTTTTAAACTAGTTAATTGGCAGTTAGTCGATCGCTAAGTGCTAATTTGAGTTTGAATTTGAATCTTAAAAGTTGCAAGTTTGTAGCACATTGTAAATTATAATTTAATTGCTCGCTTGCTTAGATCATTTGATTAATCTGGCTCTCAGTAATCGACAACTATCAACGCCTTGTTGTTAGTTGTTAGCTGGTTTCCATCGACACCAAATTAAAAAGCCATTGCGAGTCATAAAAAAGCACTTAACTTGTCAATTAACGCATCGCGGCAATAACACACACACACACACACACACAACAAACACACACACACACAGCATTTGGGAAAACAGATTTTTCCTTTTCGTGCTGCTTCCAGTCTTCTTTTCAGTTTGTTTGGTTTTTAATGGGCACTTTCACATTGGGCACTGATCGCTCCTCAATCGTCAATCGTCAGCGCGTTTTAGTGGCAACTGAGACAAACCCAAACGCAAACCCAAAATCTGAATCGTGACCTGTGACCTGTGCGCTGTGACCTTCGACTGCTTGTCGGCGATAGCCAAAGCCAAAGTATCACAAGCGATCCGCCTGCGCTACATGTTGTCACATAAAGTGTCAGCTTCAAAGGCAACAACAGCAACAACAACAACAACAACAACAACTACAACTCTGCGTGCGGCCAGAAACCCGGAAGGCAAACGTACGCCGCACCCCCGACTCCCGACTCCCGCATACCCTGTTCCCTCTAAACAACAAACGACAATCGACAATTGACAATTGAGTATTGAGTCTCTTTCGGATTGGGTTCCTAATTGTTGCAGTGTCCTTCGGCATTTCACTTTATGACTGGCTTGAAAGGCTGCCGCTGCTCATAATAGTCCCAAATTCACAGTTCATTGGGGGTGGTCCAAAAACACATCATATGTGAGATTTGTGTAGGCAATTTGAGCCTTATTTATAATATATGCCTTGTCAAACAAGAACCGATTGGCTAAGCAGGCAAATTCTGCCATTGCCATTTTATATATTTAAAAAGAAAATTGTATACTTTCTCAATGGTTGGAAAACTTCTTTGTAATGCTATTTTATTGGGGTTTTCAAATTAATGTTTAAGTCCCAGTAGTTAATACGACTTTATACGTTTTGTAATATAATATTGTAAGATTTTATATATAAAATATAAAATATATATATATATACAATAATTTATGCATATCAGTTACTCAATTGCCGAAAAACTTGATTAATTAGTGCTTAAACGCTTTAAATTTTACATATAGCAATATCAAATATCAATATCAAATTTCAATGCAAAATATAAAATATTATTTATAATTTCCTCACCGCTTTGATTGTAAGAAACTTTTCTTATTTGTCAACAAATAAGCTTATAAGCTGTTACCTTTTAATTTAATACATTACTGTTCATTTAATACATTATATTTTACTCATTGTTGAAATTTAATTAAAATTTATTTGAAATCGATTGAATTTAAAGCAAATATTAAATGAAATCTAAAGAAGTTGCCAAATTTCTAATATATATAATATTATATTTACAATTATATATAATTCCAATATATATAACTCCAATTAAATTCAATATTGACTTTTAAGTACAAATTTCTTTTGGAAATTAGTTCAATTTGAGTTTGTATGAACTGAATGCAAATAAAAATGTCAAATCTAAATACTTAAGAATAAAATCCCATTGCGGAAGTCGAATTACTCGAAATCAAATTAGAGTATTCAAGATACTATTCTTGAATACATAATTGAGAATAGTTGCAGTAACGGACTGAAATGTTCCGTTCCGTTATGCCTAAGACATTAGCTAAGCTATGGATTATAGTAATATTTGTGTGTACACACCTGAGCTGGGACGATCGCTGTAGCGGGTGCAGTAGACCCACGCTGGCCACATCTCGTTCTTGCCACCCTCGGTGGTGGTGGAGCCCGTCTCGGACCTGGTGTCGTCGGAGGACTCCATGCCGGAGTCGCGACTCACAGCGGATGGGGGCGGAATGGGCTGTGGACTGCTGGCATTGTTGGCGCCGGCCAAACGGCTGCTGGGCGAGGAGTTCAGTGAGCTGGCCGCCGAGGAGCAGCCGGAGGAGGAGGCGGAGGAGCAGGCGCTGCTGCTGGCTGCCGTCGAGCAGGAGCTGCTGCTGATCGTGGACGCATTGGAGGCAGGTGGCGGACTGGCCAGGTGGCTGGCGCTGCTGCAGCTGCTGCTCGAGGCAGTTGCCAGCGGCGTCGGCGGCGTCGTCTGGCCAATCTGGGAGACCGTCTTGCAGAGCGAGCCCAGCGCGGACTTCTCCTCCAGCAGCTTGGCCGTCGGCGGCAGCACAGCATTCGGATTGTGGGCGCCGTGGCTGCGGCGCAGCCGGCTCCTGCACGAGCTCCTCGTGGATGCGCGGATAGGCAGCGGGATTGAAGCAGTTGAGCAGATTGGCGCGCTCCAGCATCATGGCAGCGGTGGCTGCGGCGGCGGCTGCCTGCTGCTGCCGGCTAAACTCCAGCAGATCGACGCGCGTGAAGGCGGAGGGCGTGGCAGCGGCAGCGCGACTCGCCTCGAACGGCCGGAAGATGCTAGCGGCGGCAGCGGCGGCGGCAGCGGCGGCAGCAGAGACGGAGGCGGAGGCAGAACTGGAGTCGCCTCCTTGTGTGCCGCCTTGCTGCTGTTTATCACCAAAGCGATCGCTGAGTATGTTCGAGATGGAGAAGGCCAGCGAGGGCTTCGATTGCTTGGACTGCTGATGGGCGGGCGGCGGCAGGCGAGCGTCAGCCGTGTCGTCCACATCCACATCCACATCGATGTCATCGTCGTCCTCGTCGTCCTCCTCCTCGGTGGCCGTCGTGGCCATTGTCTGATTGTGAAAGCTGTCGCCCAGTATGGAATCGCTCTCCTCCTCCTTGATGGTCAGCGTGGAGGCGGGCGTGGAGCAGGCGCCCGTCGACTGTCCGCCCGGCGATGCGCCGGCGCCGCTCAGCCGCTGCTGCAGTGCAGCCGCATGCAGAGCAGCCGCATCGAAGGCGCCCGGATGATGGAACACACCGGCGGTGGCAGCCAGCTGCTGCTGATGCAGCTGCTGCAGCTGCTGCAGCTGATGCAAATGCTGCAGCTGCTGCTGCTGATACAGCGTGGCCGCTGTGGCAACATGGCCCGGCTGCAGGCTCATGTCCAAAGCGGAGATCGTAACGGCTGTGGCTGGCAAGAGGCTTTGACAACCGGGTGGACTGGGCGCTGTTTGTGGACTGCAGCGATCCTCAAGTGCCATTTGTTCACTTCACTTTGCTAGTCAGTCTATGCACTTTACACTCTCCACACTGTACACTGTGAATTCACTTGATGTGTCGCTCCGTATATAGTAGTATGTTGCGTTACGTTTGTCGTGTGTTTATTTGCTTTTGCTTTTGCTTGTTGCTTGTTCCGACAACTGCGACGCGCACGTCTGTTCCCTGCGAGCTCAACGACTAAATTAACTAATCACAGTTGTTCGCCGCTGCGACGAAGCCAGCAGCAGCAGCAGCGGCGGCAGCAGCAGCGAATTGAACTGTCAGCGCGAGAGAGAGACAGCCGACAGTCGACACAGTCTCGACACATGCCCCTGTGCATGTGTGTGTGTGTGGTTCGAGTTCGGCTGCGGCGAGCGAGCAAGCGAGCGAGCGAGCGCGCAACACAGCGCGTCTCTGCTCTCACGCTGTTGACAGTGACGAAGACGATGCTCGGACAACTTCGACAATTCGACTGATCGATTGGCAGAGCTGCTGCTGCTGCGGCCGCTGCTCGCTCTCAGCGCGCTCACTCTCTCGCTCTCGCTCTCTCGGTGCGCCAAATTCTGTTGTGACACTCGACGTTGTCACCTGTAATCTGACAGCGAGACTATGTTTCCAGTCAGCGCTACAAGAGCGCACCAACGGCGAACCGGTTTTTCGGCACATCTCGCTCGCTCGCTCACACACACAGGAGCGCGCGCGCATGTGTCTGCTCGCACGCCCGCCTTTTGGCGGCCCGCGCTTGTTAGGGCTCGATATGACTTTATTATTGGGAGCTGTCATGCGGTTGACAACTGTGTCGCTGTCTGCGTCTGCGTCTGCGTCGTCTGCTCTCTCGCTCTCGCTTTGGCTCGTCGCTCTTTGTGGGGCGTTGCCAGGCGGGCGGTGCATACGGCTGTCCCGCTCGCACACACACGCGCATGCGGCGGAAAATGGCTGCGTTTTGTTGGTTTTGCTAGTTGATTTATCAAAAACGTGCGCGCTTGACACTCTGCCTCTGTCTCTGTCACCGCCGAAACGGTTGACTGATGCGTGCTCCCTTCGCCCACCTCTCACTCCCCCCCCACCCCACCGCACTCAGCCTTCCCAGCAGCATTTAGTTGTGAGGTTGATTTTGTTTTTGGCCGCAACGTTTCAATCTGCGGCCAACAACAACTTTATCGACACCCAATGATCGACAATCGACGAATATCGACACACACACACAAACTAATTAATGCAATGTGTGTCAGTGTTGTTGTTGTTATTATTTATTTCAAATTTTAAATCACAATTAATCGATTCAGTGAAGCGCAATTGATGGCTATTTAATGGATTCTTAATTTATTTTTATTTAATAGCAGCCCAAATATATTAAATATCAATTTAGTTGACGCTTGACGCTTTCCAATCCATTAGCAAATGTTTTAAAATCAATTTGGCATTGATCACCCAAAATAACAACAATAATGCTCTAATCAAAAGTCAAATGTGAAACATGTGGCAGCAAAATTACATATAGCATCTAAAATATGGCACATAAATCAAACCACAAATAAGCAAATGCAAATACAAATACAAATCGCTAATGAATTTCATTATTGTTAAGCTTTTATTGTTAATATGTGTTAGGTATCTTTTGATTCGCATACGATTATCAATGAATTGTGCAGTGTAGGCTTGTGATTTATTATTATTAGTGTAAGCGAATGATAACGAACAAACGTATATAGCTATAGCTATAGCGGCGATTTCCTGTTTGGGGCAACGCAGCCAAACGACATAATCAATAAGCAAAGACGCCCCAAACAATAGCCCCACATTCACATCCATATCAAGACTAAATTTCAAATTTCAGTTAACCCGTTTTTAGACAATGGTCACGAAATTTATGTCATTTTTATGCGCATTTTTATTTAAATTGCGGCAAATAAATAAATATTTGAGCGCGTCAAATTAATTAAATAGCGATAAGGCGGCGCATATTTGGCATTAACCGTTTCGGACTTAACCGTTTCCAGTCGGTCAGCCATTACGCGCCCACTGGAAGTTCGAAAAACTATACAACTTCGAAACGTCGTATGTCGAACTTCGAACTAGCTAGCTGGCCCGCTCGCACTCGCAGTCGCCGTCGAGAGAGTGAGAGAGTAACATAACAATGGCTGCTTGCTGCTTGCTGCTGTTTTTAGTGTTTACTGTTGTTGCCGTCGGCTCTCAGCGGCAATAAAAGCAGCTGTTGATTTTTCCGCTCGCCAGCGCACCCTTTCGCTAGTTGCCCCCTCTCCCTCTCCCACTCCCTTTCTCTCTCACACTCTTTCTGTTACGCTTTTATTGCGTTGATTTTCAATTATTACTGTTGTCATGTTTGCTTTGCATTTGCGTGCTCGACAAGCGTTGGCCACAGAAGGGTTAAACAGCCGCCGACAGTTGCGTAAAAACGCGTTAATTAAAGTTTTTAACTTGTTTTTGATTACACATGCACATCTAATGGATATTTCCAGCGCTGGGAATTGCCAGCTGCTAATGAGCTATCCATTTTTCTTCTTCCTTCCACTCTCTCTCTCTCTCTCTCATTTCGCTACTGTTTGTCCCTAATGATTAGCTAGCTGTTATACTACTACTTCTTCTTCTTCATTTTTTTCGTTTGCTCAGGGCAGTTGGCTAAAAATAAAGTCGAAAACACACACGCTGGAAAAAAAACCAGTGCAATAATACGGGTATGTTAATCTTAATTGCAGCGACAACTCAATTTGGCCAATGACATTTCTCATATGCAATTCCTGTGCCACTTTACAACTAAATACATTTAAAAAAAAAACAAAATAACCAAAACAAAAACAAGTAAGAGTGCTCTAGTCGGGACTGCCCGACTAGGAGATACCCTGAACCCAGTTCTGACATCCATTCATACTTGCCTACATAGAGACACACACATACTGCAAGCTGTGCAAGCGGTTTAAGCAGTTAGCTTGCTTTTTCACTGAGCCCCACACAATGGAAAGTTAAATCTTAAATAACTTCTGTGTTTATCGTCCGATCTTATTGAAATTTTTGGGGCAAACAATTGTCAATAATATGTGTGACCAAACCAAATTGCAAGGTCGTACCTTCAAAAATGCGTTTTTTTAACTTTTGGGGGGTTTGGGGGGTGGTATCCAAAAAGTGAAAAATTTGTTCATGTGTATGCTATTCGAGATTATACATGTCAAATTAGGGGCCTCTAGCTCTTATAACTTGTAAGTTATATCCAAAAAACGCTGGTCTAAAATCGAAATTTATCGATAACTTTTGAACGGGACGAGCTATCGATAAATTTTAATAAACTTGATCTGTCCCGGGATTAGGAGAACTTATGTTCCAAATATGAAGTCTCTAGCTCTTGTAGTCTCTGATATCTGTGTGTTCATACAGACAGACAGACGGACAGACGGACAGACGGACAGACGGACAGACAGACGGACATGGCCAGATCGACTCGGCTATTGATACTGATCAATAATATATATACTTTATATGGTCGGAGATGCTTCCTTATGCCTGTTACATACATTTGCACAAACCCATAATACCCTTTTTACCCATTTTTAATGGGTTCAGGGTATAATGAGCTGAAGAGGAAAAAAAGGCAGTCACACACACAGCGCCCTCTGGCGGTCAGCGACGCTAAACGGTTTCGCTGCATGTGTGTGTGCCATGTGTGTGTGTGTGTGTGTGTGTGAGTGGGTAATTTAAAATTCATATTTTAAATCTTGTGCCCCAAAAACTTGTGCTGAGTGCCAGCGGATGGCGGCGAGAGTTATTAATGATACTCAAACGTATCCCAAAACATTAAGACAGACACCCAAAGTATGTGTATATAAACATATACATGTATATGTATTTATAATAACGATCCCCCCACTCCCCCACTCAACTCACTTTTGTGATACATACTCTAACATAAAGAAAATAAATATGTAAAATATATAGTGAAATTCAAAATTAATAAATTTCTTCTAATACATGTGTTTTTTAATTCTTTATAAATGCAAACGGCTTTAAAAATAAATATAAAAAATAAAAATAGTAATAGCAACACAATATCAAGACCATTTTTAATTTTTATTAACCAATCTTGTAGCTGATAATATTACAAATCTATAAATATTCTTAAAAATAATATAAAATATATATAATATTTAGCCACCTTATGTTTGTATGCACTTTTTTTAAATCTGTATAAATGTGAACGCCTTTTTATTTCAAATAAATATAATAACAATCATATAATAACAATCTTATAGCAGCTAATACCTCTAGTAATTAAAGTCATAGCATATATATCATTTCATAGATTTATATTGTCATAATATATAAACAAGTGCAACAACAATTCTCGCCTCTGTGTACGAGTAAATACAATAAACAATTGCATCAGCTTATAATCAAAGCCTGAGCTGTCAGCTAAACTATACTATATACCAAACTATATACAAGCAATATTTAAACATAAATCAGCAACATAACTTTACAGAAGAAAATTGTAACTAATAAAAAAAATATACAGCCGTTTCTATAACTTTTTCCATCACTGTATAAAAAGTAAAGTAATTTTAGAACTGCTAATTAAATGTCAGCAGACCATAAACAACATTGCAACTGAAATACATTTTCTGCATTTACTTAAAATAACTTTTAAAGCAGATTTAAGATCACGTTTAAATACAAAATGGCATGTGGTTATCATAAACAAAAAACTGTGGGAATTTCAAACAGAAAAAGTGAGTTTTGTGTGTATGCATATAAATATTTTAAACATGTTATATGTTAACCAATTTGATTTAATATAAATAATGAATAAATTAATTTTTAAAATTTTCAAAATATATTTGTTGGTAAATTTATTAATAAATTAGCTGTAGCAGCTTATGAAATACTTTTTATTATATATCTATATCTATATTTGAATATATTTCAATTGATGTACATCCATATCACTTATAATCAAAGAGTATTCCACATTCGTTTCTTGCTTTTCACACATTTAGTTCGTTTGGCTTTAATTAAAATTGAACTTGGTTCGTAAATCTTTGGCCAACAGGCTGTAATCTCGGCCCCCCGGATTGCCCCGCTTAATCTCTCTTACTGTATCGCTGGGGGGCTTAAATATAATATTTAATTTTGTTAAAAATACATTTGTTGCTGTTGTTGTTGTTGCTTCGATGCGTTTTTAGGGTTAAATGTTAATGAACTTGTTGATTATAAATTTGACTACTTTATTTGCCTGGGCCAACAAATAGCAGAAGAGGAAACGGGTTAGTTATCTATGCCTCGTAATATTCTCAACTTTAACTGTTTAACGAGTATAACATTTCTGAAAAGCATTTTAATGCGCAACAAAATCGGCAAATGAAAAAAAGTAGTCATAAAAAACGGCAAAAATAACAAATTGGCAAATAAACCGAAAGTCATAAGTTTTTTTATGACTTCATCACTTTGGGGGCAACACGAATTTGCATGCGTTGGCCAGTTTGTCAATTTGGCCAACAAAAAACAACAACAACAGCAATAACGCAACGTGTTTTCAATCAATTAACAGATCTTTAATATGTTTCTGTTGCTGTTGTTGTTGTTGCTATATCTTTTTTTATTTATTTATTTTTGGTGAGTTTCCGTTGCAGCTGGCTTTTGTTGTTGTTGTTGCTGTTGTTATTGTTAAACAAACTCGAGCGGCTGTAATTTACCAAAATTGTTTCTCTCAGCTAATTTGTCAATTTGCCTACGCTTGTTTTTTTGTTTCTTTTATTAGCTGGCTCGTTAAAGTTGCTAATTGGAAGCTAATGCCAAAGTGGCTAATATCTTACTTTATTAAGTTGAAACAATTTGCTCAATTTTCGCTTTTTCTTTTGCTCTCTTCTGTTGGCTGAAATTGAAAGTTGTGAAAGTGTTGCTAATTATATTAATCTAATACAAATATATATCAATGAATATCATAAAATCCATCAAACTAACAATGCATCTATAATATTTAACCAACACAACAGAATTCTTGGGTATTACTTGAATAAAAAACTTAAATAAATAAAAATCAATTTAAGCTAAACAAGTAAATTCGAAATATATTCTCTTTTCTATCTATTGCCATAATTTAAAATATATAAAATAAAATGAGACTCTCAGACACATTTATAAGCTTAACTCCAAGCAAAACAATCAATATATAAATATGAAGTTCGTGTCTTAAGTCATTCGTTTTGCAGGCCCACAAAAACACAACCGCTCAATTTTCCAGGAAATTTAGCAAAGCAGATTTGCCAGACTTGGCAGATTTGGCGATTGCATAAACCTACGGAACCTACATGGTCTTAACACACTTTTGTGTGGCCTAATCCAATAAAAGCCGAAGGCGATTGTTGGGCCGTGTGTTTGTTTGCAAACAGCTCGGCTAGATTTAAAGGATAACTGGGCTGTAAATCTGTTAACTCGATTAAACCGCAGAGCATGAAAGGCAACGGCCGAAGGCGATGCCCGATGCCCGATATCCGATACCCGAAGGACTCAACAATTGCGACCAGGACACGCTCGCACAGCAAGTGCAGCGAGTGATTTGGCAGCAATTGGCAACAGCGCCGCGGGTCGTCCTGTGCACAAAGGACTCGGGCACAAATCATTGTGTGGTTGGCAACAGCACAGCCTGTGAAGCAGGACAGAAGCAGCAGCAGCAGCAGCAGCAACTGCAAACGACTTAAGCACTTGGTGCTTGGCCTTGACTTGCGAATGTCCTTGCTGCTAATGATGCTATGCATATATGTATATATACAGGACGAAGGAGTCACACGACCAGCAGCCAGCAGCAGCAGCCGCTTGGGTGGCAAAAGCAATTGGCCTTGGACCTTCGAAGGACCTTCAAATCAAATCAAAAACAAAAAAGAAGAAGAGAAGCAGCTCAACTTGCACTTGCTGCTCGGCTTAACTTCAAACGGCAAAGCGACTTCGGCTCCATATTGTGGCAGCCATTTTCCCGCCAGCTGCCCAGCTGGAAAATGAAAGAAAAACTAAAACTAATTTACGACACAGAAAAAGGCAGCCAAATGGAACACAGCGAGAAAATTAAGATCATTTATCATGACACCCAGGCAAGGTATAAAGTTAACAATTGAGTACCTTTTGGAGTTGCCCTAATGATGCCACAGCTCTTCTGGGGGGCTGCCAGCTGGAAAGCGAGAGAAATCCAATAACATTTTAATAACAAAGCTGCATAAATAAGCGTATTTCCATGGAATGAAGCCCACAAATTGTATCTATATCTATTCAAGCCAATAAATAATTAGCCACAGCTAGCTTGGAATCACAGAACTCGAGGCAAACACGCCCTCAAAAGTGAAGCCCAAGTCTTTATCTACCTACAAGATATATCCGAGAGCTGTACATGCTTTCTCACTTATGTACATAAGAAGAGATCAAATTGACTGTCTCTGTGTGTGTGTGTGTGTGTGTGTGTGTAGATCGGACTGCGATTGTGTAGTCTGATTAGGGTAATCAATTTTTCATTTTGAACCAATGCGCTGGCTTGGCCCATAAATTAAGAGCAACTCTGCCATTGGTGACTCTTTTTGGGTGCCCAGCAGTGACAGTTTGCTTAAGCCCAAGAGCTGTGATTTGTTAGACAGTGTTACACTAGCTGCTATTGAGGGGCATTAGTTCATAATCCATAATATCATTTGAGCAAGATTTATATGTAGCTTGTTAATAGTATTCATGAATTCATCTTTGAATTTGACAATAATATGATTTAAGTTTGAAAAAAGCTAAGTAACCAAAATTTTGATAAGCTTAAGTAGTGCGTATGCCTTCGATTATTTACTAGCTAGAGGTTCAATAGTAAATCAATCTCTAATTTAAGCACATGTAAATGTTGTTAAATTTAACACACATTACTAAATATTTTCATCAACTTATTACTTTGCCAAACAAAATGTTGATTATTTGCTTTTAAAATCACTTATAATTGCTATTATCTTTTTTGTTTATTTATTCAGTCTAGTCTTGCTAATCATATTTAATTTCATATAACAAAACATATACAGAAAAAAAACAAATATGCGTTTTAGAATTTAGGAAACAAAAACAATTGCAAAGGTATTGCTCACTAATTTGAATGCTATGTTTAAATAACTAGTTATCATGTCAATGCCTAAAAACTCGATGAGAGGTATGAATATTATATTAATAACAGTAATACTGTAATACTACACTGGTGTAGTCGCAATTGGGAATGCGAGAAGGTTAATATGGTGTATTTTAATAAATTGAATGAGTTATAGTATTATTATAGTTATGCGATTTGGAAATAGAAACTAGAAGCTTAACTTGACTGAAATTTCACGGATCGCATTATATACTTAATAAATTTAACATATCTGAAACAAAATAGAATAAACAGCTACATAAATGTGTTATAACTGACACCATATATAAAATATTGTATCTTTAATTTTATTAAGGAAAAATACTGAATAATCATCAAATAATCGAATGTCATAATAATTTAATAAAAATAAAAAGAATCTGCAAGATTTCTATAATTTTAGGCTTATTATATGTATAACCTTTTCACTTTGAGCATATTTCACAATTCTAATTGCCAAATCACACTGCTTAAAATACTGATTTGCTAATGCTTTGATTGTTGAAAACGTTTGTGATTGTTAGCATATCTTTAAAGTGATTTCCAAGCCGATCTCCACTCAGTCAGTAAAGTGCTAAAGTCAAGTTGATAACCAATTGAGCAAAACCTGTTGAAAATATCACAGTGGCAATCTACTTTTCAAAACTGAGCATAGAATGGAATGCTTAATGTTAAACACACACACACACATACAGTGAGAGCAAAAAACCGTTAGCAATCAGCTGAGCAATCTGAAAACAGTGTAAATTATAGAGGCGCAAAATTGTGCGGTTAAGAAAAAGTCTCAAATCCATAAATTAGCACCTCATTCCACATAATTGGCTCCGGCTGTTGATTGAGGCTTTCAAATGGTCGACGAGGCGTGAGGCGTGTGTCTAGGGGGGGCTACCAGGTGCGGGGGGGATTACTAGGGGGGGCTCTGGTGCTAAGTGCAGTGCAAATGTTAACAGCCAGCACGCAGCTTTTCCGCCTAACTAAAGTTTGTTTTTTATTCATTTATCCAATCGAGCGCGACTGCCACTTACACACAGCTGACTAGTCCCAGTCCCAGTCCCAGTCGCAGTTCCAGTCGGAGAGTCAATCCCAGTCCCAGTCGGAGTCTTGGTCAATTCAATCAGTCAAACAACACGCTGATTAGCAGCTGCTTGGCAGACAGGCCGTCTTGGCTCTTGGCTCATGGCTCTTGGCTAAGCACGTACTAAATGGCCAACTGGCTAAATGGTTAAATGGCTGGCCAACTTCGGCGCACTTGCTCAATCAGGCGGCAGCTATATCGATTGTATGCCCCCTCCAGCCCCAATCCCCCCATCACCCAATCGCTTTCAGCCAGCATCGCTGCCTCAATTGGCTGAAAATGAACGCATTTCGCGCTTTCATCAATACTGCATAACATTATTATTGAACGGGTATGCCCGACGGCAGCAGCCATACATCTATATACCACACCAACTGATGCACAAGTGCATTTATTATTTATTTATTTTACATTTTATTTATATTTTTTTCTATCGAAGTTACAGTTTGGCTTTTTAATCCACTTAAACTATCGCCAAGTTTACCATTTAAATGGTTAAACAGCTTTCGAATATTTATTAAACGTATGCTTATCTATTTTTTTACATATTAATTTAAAAATTCAATTATTTATATTTTATGTATATATTTATTTATTAATTTATTTATTTATATTTATATTTTGACATATTATTAAAGTAGCATTGAACAATGGTAAAAAATATACGACTGCAATTAATGAAAACCAAATTGAAAGCAAATAAGCAATTTAAATATTAATAAACATACGACTTAAACCAATTATTATGTTATGATTTGTAATCTTGCAAATTTTAATCAATACATTTGTTCAAACATAATTTATAATTTTAAAATAAAGTAAATTATAAATATATATATATTGAAAACTTGCGGCATTAATTGCATAGAGTTATTCAATACAAAAAAATATATGTTAAATATTTATATACATATTTATTTACTGCAATTTGCAGTCTAAATTTAAAAATCAAAAATTCTTATAGCTTCATTCTTCCACAAAAAATATGCATCTAAATTTCGTACTAAATTTTAAACAAATAAAAAACCACATTTATTTTACTTATTTACAATTGTCTAACTTATTGTTAACATGAAAGCAACGTCGTAATATAAAGAATTGTTTTTATTAAACCAAAAATAGTTAGTGTACTTAGCTAAGTTCTTTGACTTGGAAGTCACATGATCAATTTATATTATTTATTTTTATTATTTATATATATATTTTCTATTTATTACAAAACAGCATATAAACACAAAATGGAGCAGATTGTCTCAGCCAGTCATTGCCAGGGTATCTGTGCAGTCTAGCACTGCCACTGGCCACTATAATTGTTGATTGTTTTAAGCAGCTAACAAAACTAAGTCGCTAAGTAGCTGCTAAAGCAAATCAAGTGAGTTTCCACTTAATAATTCGATCAGCGAAAGCCAGCTAAATATTGTTATTAACAATGATGATGATGATCAGCATGAAGCTAGAGTTGGAGCTGAAGCTGAAGCTGAAGCTAGATAGCTGATCTGCGGCCAATTGATAATGGCGGCAACGAAAAACCGAAAAACCCTAGACAATGAAGAAGAAGAAGCAGAAGAATGGGAAAATAAAAGAGGAACAAGTGAGAACGTTGCAGTCGGGCGGAGCCGACTGCGTAATACTCTGATACCATTTTAAGAACAGCTGAAAGCAAGTGAACAGAAAATTTTTGCTGGTGTTTGGGTGACCCGAAATCGGCATTCCAAGTTTTTGGGAACGGGAGGGGCATGGTCGATCTTAAGAGGGGGTGACCAGAAGTCTATCTACCAATTTTGGTGACTCTAGCTCTAAAACTGTGGAAGATATAAGCTTTCGCGATTTTTGGGGGCGGGAGGGGGCGTGGCCCCAAAAAATTTGGCCGATCTTTAGAGGGAGTGACAAGAAGTCTATCTTACAAATTTCTTGACTCTAGCTCTAAAACTGTGGAAGATATACATTTTCGCGATTTTTGGGGGCGGGAGGGGGCGTGGCCCCAAATTTTTTTTTACCGATATTTAGAGGGGCTGACCAGAATTCTATCTTCCAAGTTTAATGACTCTAGCTCTGAAACTGTGAAAGATATAAATTTTCGCGATTTTTGGGGGCGGGAGGGGGCGGGGCCCCAAAATTTTTTGCCGATCTTTAGGGGGGCTGACAATAAGTCTATCCTCTAATTTTGGTGACTCTAGCTTTAAAACTGTGGAAGATATACATTTTCGCGATTTTTGGGGGCGGGCGGGGGCGTGGCCCCAAAATTTTTGTCCGATCTTTAGAGGACTTGGCCAGAAGTCTACCCTCAAAGTTTGGTGGCCCTAGCTCTTAAGCTGTGCGAGATATAGGCTTCCGTGTTTCGTGGGGGCGGGGTGGCTGGGGGCGTTCTAGTGGGCGTGGCCGGAAAATCCAGGACGCAATCTTTTGGGCTGGTCAGCCCTAGTCTAAATTCCAAATTTGGGGACTCTAGCTTCAAAATTGCGGGAAATATACACGTGTTATCGAATTGTGCATTCATGTATATCGATTTTCGCGATTACGGGGGCGGGAGTGGGCGTGGTCAAAATTTTGTTTCTGTAATCTGTAGAGGACGTCACCAGTAATATATATTCCAAATATGGTGACTTTAGCTCTAAAACTGCGGGAGATATAAGCATTTCAAATTAATTTTGGAGGGGGGCTGGTGGGCGTAATAATGGGCGTGGCCGATTAACCTAGGATCCAATTTTTTCGGGAGGTCACCAGCAATATACCTACCAAATTTGATTACTCTAGCTTCAAAATTGTGGGAGTTATTCACGTTTAATCGATTTGTGATTTGAGGTGTATCGACATGTTATCGATTTGCCAGCCTCCCAGTGGGCGTGGCATAAATTTGGAATAAACTTGATCTGAAGCAGATAGCTATAATCATAACGCAAAAGATTTCAAGAGTCTATCTAATATCGTTTCGGAAATACGCGCGTTCATCCAGACAGACAGACGGACAGACGGACAGACGGACAGACGGACAGACGGACGGCCTGACGGACATTCGACAAAACCAATATACTATGAGTACCTTCGGTATCAGAGTATAAAAACACACGAACGCACTTTGTAAAGCGCTGATAGGCAAAAGTCGCTGCTGCTGTCGCCTAATCGTAAATTATGAGGGAATCATTGAAAAGACGCAGAGTTCTTGTTTCTCCTTCTTTTGTTGTTGTTGTTGTTGTTGCTTTGTCCGATCCGATAAGCCGGGGGCGGCAAACCGACAAACGACAAATGCAACAGGACATTAGTGTCACATTTAACATGACCACAGAAGACGATCCCTGCTGCGGTGGCTGCGGTTGCATTTTGGGAGCACTCTTCGAGCACTCTTATCACCCCAGACTGCGATGAGTGGCAAATGCCAGCTAACAACCATCATTTCTCATCCGAGTGTGTTGTGACAACAAATGGAGCCTGCATCTGTGAGTTGGGACAGCTCCCAACGGCTCTTCTCGATTGTCATTTAAATGCGCTCTAATCAGGTGCTTTGTGTGTGTGTTGTGTGTGTTTTGTGTGTGTGTGTGGTCCTCGCTTGTACTTGGCAATTAAAAGCAAACCGAAAGCAGCTTAAAGACAAGCTGATGAGGGCTGCATCAGCAGCAGCAGCAGCATCAGCATCAGCATCTGTGCATCTGCGTGCGTGTGCATTTAATCGCCGCTAAGGTGCCAAAAGTATCTCTGGCATGCGTAGAATGCAATGCAACAGCAACAACAGCAACAACAAACAGCAGCAGCAACAACAAACAGCAAACAAGCAACAACAAACAACAAACAACAAACAGGCAACAACAACGATCCGCAACAGTTGCCGATTTCGTTGAAATTCAGAATCGTGAGAGAGTTGCCGTCGTTGCGACTCATTTAAATCTCGTTTGCTGGCAGGCATCGAGAAGCTGCTTCAGACTGTCCCTGGCCCTGTCCCTGGCCCTGAGCCTGGGCCTGTGCCTGAGCCTGCCATCGACATCCACATCCCACATCCACAACCACATCGACATCGACTCTTCTTTGGGAGCAGCACACAGCGAAAAACTAAATTTGCGCAGCTTGATTCCAAAACAGAATCAAGCAACAAGACTTTCAAATATGTAAAGTTCGTATAAACTAGAATGCAGTATTGGCAATTACACTAAACTATTAGATCTAATACGTAGTAATATTGCTTAGCTTTGCTTTTTCTTTATAATTCTATTCATTTAAGTTAACAGCTAATATTTTGTTATTTTTATCTTTTTCTAGTAATAAAAGTAGTTTTTATTGTCAAAACTGCATCGGAATGAATTTAGAAGAGATAAAAATTTAATAAATAATATGAAATGCCAAAGAACATTTAGAAGCATAGGCACAAAAAAACGAAAGAGCTTGTTTTCTAAAATGATAATAAATAATACTTATTTTAAGTTTGAGTCGGTCCATAAAATAAGTTAAGCTGATGCATTCATGCTGTTAACTTATCCATTTAAAAATATTGTTCACATGCCCAATAAATTGTTTAAAATCATTTAAAACTCTAACTTTGTCAAAAACATTTAATTGAATTTTTAAAATATTTTTAAAACACTCTTTTTCTTTGTTAATATAAAAATTAAAACTAAACATTTTTTAAAAATGTTCACACATTTTTTAAAATAGATATTTAAACTATAACAAACTTTGTTAATTTTTGGAATAAACAGCAATAAAATGTGTAGCTGTACCTCAGTTAAATTATTTTAGTAAAATAAATATAAACTTAAACTATCTCTGTTAAATTGAGAAAAATCATGAGCATTCTTAAGAATTTATTTTTATTTATTTTTATTTTGGCAATTTATTACATTTTTGATATACATTTTTTATAATAATTAACGTTTGAAAGTAATTGTCACTTCTTTTAAAATTTTTGATGCTCTGATTAGTGCTAAAAGGTTTTGTGCTTGAATCAAAAGTATATACTTGATTTGCGGCTGGTTTTTTTGTTCAGTGTGCAGCAGCAGCAGCAGCATCGTGTGTGGTCTGCAGCAGCAGCAACATCAACAGCAGCAGCAGCAACATCAACAGCAGCAGCAGCAGCAGCAATAAAGCGGCCCAATCAACATCAGCATCTACATAAATACTCGGACATTGGACGCAAGCTGCCATTGTCTGCTTTTGGGGCACAAAAACAGCTGCGTTTGCCAGTTGCCTCACGCTTATCAGCTGCTGATAACAAAGCAGCTCCACTTGCAGCCAAACTCAACGCCTGCCAATTAGGCCAAGTGCCCGCACTCCAAATGTATCTGTATCTAATGCCAAGTGCCGAGTGCCAAGTGGCTGCTAATTGGCAACGACTCCAGTTGCGCTATCGCTATCGCCACTCGCTGACAGAGTATGTCTGAATAGGTGACTGCCTGCAGACACAACCAACAGACACACACACAAACACACTCGCACACACACAGAGCAATCTGAAACCGAAACCGAAACCATTTTGAACGTCAACACGCGCGATAAGCAACTAAATTATTAACACGAATCCCAAAGCGACTGGCGAAATTCGAATGCCGCCATCAACTCATGACTCTAGAGACTCCAGAGACTCGGAACTCTCAACTCCCGACTCCCGGCTCCCGACGGCTCCCGTTGTTATTTCTGTTGAATTTTGTGCACCCATGTTGCAAGCTCCGTCCGCACACTCTATCCGCATCATTCGAATCGCATTGACTCATAAACTATATCGCTGACGCTGATATGGCGGCAACAAAACAACATAAGAACAGCACCTGAGCTTCATTTAACATGAATTCAATTCGATTGCAATTCGGAAATTCAATTTACCTGTGCAAGTGAGGAAATTTCAAATTTATAACACTGACGTTGCCAATCAACAGTGCCTCCCACCCATCCTCCAGATTAGCTATGAGCTGACCTTGTTATTGCCTATGAAAACTTAATTTGCCATTGGGCTAAAGCGTGACTACCAATTGAGTTATGTCTGAAAGGGGTGGGGGGAATGCGATTGGGGAAGGGGGAAGGGGGGCAGCTGAATGGGGGGCAGTTAGAGATGTGCGCGTGGCAGAATCGTGAAGCAAATCTAAATGAATTCGAGCAATATTCAAGAGAAATAGTCGACAAACAAAGATCATAAATTGCGATAAGAGAAACAAATAAGCTGAGATTAAATTAAAAAATATTTAGCTGTATATTTTATTAACCGTCAAATATGACGACAAATAGTTTATTTTAAAATATTAACAGAAACAAAAAAAGAAACACACTTAAATAAAAAGCGTATAATCGATACAATATGTATTATCTGAAATATTACAAAAATCAAGATGTCTTTTGATTATGAAACGCACCATAATAAAGGGAAAAAACTATTTACATATTACTCAAAATGAGCACAAAAACTCTTGATATTGGAGTAAAGAATCTAAAGTCAACTAATATGATTAATTTGCTATGTTTTTCTCCACATTTCTGATGAATTTCCGATTTGTCAAAATAAATAAATTAATTGAGCTCAGAATTTGTAACTATAGTATTTCTTAAGCTTTAGCTTAAAACAGTATAGTATAGTAAATCATAATAATATTAATAAATGTACAATAAAATATAACAGAATACCAAATAATGTAAGGCAAATCTATTCAGCAAATAATATTGTAAAGGTATTTGCCATAATTTAAATATTTATAATAATTAAATGTGTATTGCTTAATTATTTGATTAGCTGAATAAATAGACTAGCAGCTTATACTAAATCTAGCAAATTCATACAATGCATTTAGTATTTATTAACATTTTTTCCATAACAAAAGTAATACAAATATGTATTTATATGTTCAAAATGCTTAAATTATAGTTTACAAAAAAGAAAGTCTGTTGCTTAATGAACTTGAAACTTCTTGAAGAGATGTATTCAATTAATTGTTAGGCATGTAAGTCGTTATAACTCAGTGACAATAATCCGTCAGTTGAGCACCTCTGACCAGTTGTATACAATTAAGCCCCAGAGGCAGAGATGGAGAGTCGCTTTGGAGCCAGTTGGTCAGTCAGTCAGTCAGTCAGTCAGTCGATGATGTATTACCCGCAGCGTTTGTCAAAACTTTAGCATCGTGTCAAATATTCGCTACCAGGCAAAGCTTTGCTTGAGAAGGTTCAGCGCCCACGCAACCTCATGAATGGGAATGGGAATGGAAAAGGGGGAATGGGGACTGGGAATGGGAATGGTGTGCATAATAAAATTATAAGCGGGATTAGTGTCGAGCTGACAAAGCCTCCACAAACGAATTGAGACAAACAATGACAGACAGACAGAGGCCCCAGAGTGGCTTCCAGGAACAGCAACAACAACAGAGTCGGAGTCGGAGTCGGAGTCAGCTTGTTGTGTTTTTAGCTGCTACTGTGACTGATTGATTTGTGTGTCATGTTGATCATGTTGATCATGTTGGCCTTTTCCAAGGTGAGCATGCCAGCCAGCCAGCAATTGTGTCTAGCAGCTTCCCTAGGGAGCTTCTTTTGCTCATAAAACATCCATAAATTGCTAACGGGGCCTTCAAATATGAGATACGAAATGAAAGTCAAGGTCGTGTTGTCCTTGAAGGACCTGCTCGCGTGCCGAGTCGTGTGACCTGCCATTGTCCTGTTGTGCTGTTGTCCTGCTGTCCTGCTGTCCTCTGCCTTAACGATCTACGCGTGGCTACTTCGAATTGCCAAATTAGGCTGACTAACCTTCGAGCTGACTAACTGCGACCTTGCCTCAGAGTCTAACTTGGCCCTGACAAGATTCTAAGTGCATGGCTGAGCTGCTGCAAATATGAAATTGTCGGCTTGTCGGCACTCAATTCGCACATTCCACAGCCAGTTAGTATATATATGTATATATAGCTGGCGAGGTCGCCGGCAACGTTGAAAACATATTGGCTGAAGGTGGTTCGACTTCATTAACGGTGATTTGTAATGGGTGTTCCACACACACACACAACACACACACACAGCAGACTGCCATCGCAGCATCGATAAAAATCGTATTAAGCTAAATAAATGCGTTTGCCTCATACTATACTCAGCAACAACAAGTCAGAGTCCGGAGTCCGGAGTTGGAGTTGGAGTCTCGACTCCAAGTTGGAGGAAGGCTGGGCATTATTAATTTGCAATTGCTGTACCGGTGCGAAGCCATAGATCTTGCATTATATTGGCTGTCTGTGTGTCATATGCGTTCATAAGCAGCGCTTACAAATTGCCTTCTGCAATTATCGCCAAATGCTGATAACGGACCCACAGCCAGAGCCAGAGATCAGCCTAGCAGCAGCCTAGCAGCATCATCAGCAGGCGGATCAGGAGCAGAGTTATGGCCAGGCGATGAGCTGGCTAATTGCTTTTAACGGTTCCAGCCTGCCAAGCCTGCCAATTATCCAGATGCATTTGGCCTGATTGCCAGCCGGCCTAGTAGTAGTCAAAAGAAGGCCAACAAATAGTTGCCATTTTTTTATTTTATTTAAAGCTGAAAAGTATTTAAAAAATATTTATGCCTCGACAGTATAAATTATAATACTAATTTGGAATTTTTATAAATTTGTTATGTTATTAATTAGAAATATATTTATATACTCCATTTTCTTTTTTGTCGACTTGTAATTTTTGAAATTACATATAAACCAATAAATTATAACAAAACTGTAACTGAAAATATGCATTTGAATATGCATTTTCACTTATCGCATTGCTACTTATTTAGTGTAAAGTAAGCATTTATTTCCCTATTTATATTCAACATTTCAAAAAGTACTTTAATCACATGAAAGAATAAGCTGACTTAAGAAAAATGTAATAATTTGTAGCAAAATTCATTTATATAATTTTCTTCAGTTCACCATAATGTTTTAATTAATTCATAAATTATATGCTTATATTATATTATTTTATATTATATTTCAAGCTGTAATATATATTGAAAAAAGCATAGCCCAATAGATATTTATTTTAAGAAAATAATAGCAACAATCTGATTATTAAACTGAAAATATATATTTATATGGATTGTGCAGTTTATTATTATATATATTCATTCAGTTAAAAGATACGAGCTCGGATATATAATACGTATATGTTGAGAACAGAGTATGCACAATTTGTAATAAGCATTTACTTGTATTTGTATAAATAAGCTTATTTATTTATTTTCTATTGAATGCTAATTATGCTAAAAGTTTAATACGAAAATTCAAAAAAATTATAAAATGACAAATGGAGCTATTTTTATTTATTTTTTTTAATTTATGTATTATATTATATAATTTAAGTATTTTTTTGAAGTATTTTGAAAACGCAGACCAGCTAAAAATTATAAAAAATAAGTAAAAAAAGTAAGTAAGAATAAGTTAGTTAATAAATTAGACTAGAAATTATGCAAAAATGATAAATACGGACTACACATATGTATTTAACTGTCAAAATAAGATATAACTGAAGATTGACACGCTAATAAGCAAGCACATATATGATATAAATATATTTAAAAATATAATTGTGTATTGCATTGCAAACTCTGATGCCCCAATATGGTGCAATATATTCTTTCAACAGTTGCCACAGTCAAGTGAAGTCAAGAGAGAGAGAGAGAGAGAGAAAATGCTAAACGATTCAGTTAGCCAGTGCCTTGAGTGCTTCTGACTAATAAATTCGTAACAAATCAATGACCCTGCCTGCACAGAGCCACAGCCGAGTCAGGATGGATGTCCAGTGGATCCCCCCAACCAGCCCCAACTAGCCCCAACCAGCCCCAGACAACTGACAATGGGCCCAGTCGACCAATAAAACTACACGCATTTCTACTTTAGCACCAGAGGAGCTGCTCCAAGCTGCAAGCTGCAGCTGGAGACTAGAGCCGCCATGTACTTGCTGTCCGGTGCATTGGATGCATTCTTCACGCATCTCAAAATATGCCACAGCAGCAGCAGCAGCAGCAGCTAAGGAGGGTCAGTAAAGGGGGGGCAGTCGCAAATATGCACAAAAAGCGTTGCTCGTTTCGCGTTCCCACAAGTTCAACTCTAATTGTGACTTTATTTGCGCATTTATTGCGGCCGCAAAAGATACAGATACACACACACACACACACACACACAGATGCAGCGCCCTTAGAGCAACTGTGTCCTGAGCAACTGTGTCCACTTGGGTGGTCTCGAACAACTTGCGGCGCATCTTCAAAGCCGACTCCAACTTGAACATGCAGCAGCGAACCACCAAACAACAACCAAAGCAGCAACCTGAGGCAGCTTCGTCTTCGTCTCGCTCTTCGTTTGTCGTTCGGCTTCGGTTCGGCTTCGGCTGCAGCGCAGCAGCAGCAGCACACAGACAAAAGCTGAGACGACGACGACACCCAAACTGAATTCGAAATGATCGTTGAAATTCTGCGGAACAGTGTTTCATTGGAATTTGCAAATGAGTATGTATGAATGTGTATGTGTGTGTGTGTGTGTATTGTCAGAGTATTGGTTAGCCGAGCGCATAAGAGATACTTATGCAGAAGCTTTAGGTTCGGTTCTGTTGCCAGCTAGTTGGCTTTGATACAGCGAGTGCAAATAATAAATTTGCCGCTTTTGGTCGGGGAGACATCCCGGAGACATTGTAATCCCCCTAAGTCTGACCCATTTCGGCTTGGACTTGGACTCCGGCTCCGTCTCCGTTTCGAATGTGCAGCTGTGCCGCTAACAAATGCAAAAGCTTGTACAATTTTATTGGTATTAATCATTCGTTGCGGAAAAATCTTGTAATAGTTTTCATATTTGATTGATGAAGTCGATTTTCCGATTTTTATACGTTTTTTTAGTTTGGCTTTTGGGGCCCAACCCGCTGGCCATAAATCAAAGTTGTTGTTGTTGTTGGCAAACTTTCGCTGACAAGCTGAGCGAATTGACCCGCAGTGAGATTGCACCGAGACTTGCCCCCATTTGTTGCACCTCCATGTTGACTGTGCTGCTGCTTAGCTCACAAATCAGCATTTAGAGTTAATTAAGGTCCTGCCTCGAATATCTTTAGTTAGTGTTGCTTGGAGGCCATTTCCCACTCCCAATTCCCATTCCCATTCCCATTGGCGTTCCCATTTGATTTTGCATGTTGATTGCCCCCACAAATTAATGGCTAGTCGCTATTTGACTTTTGTGCACTTTTCGCTGCTTTCATTTTATTTTATTGTGCTTTTTTCTCCAGACTTAGCTGGCCCATTTAAGATTTGCCCGCGGCTGCTGTCTAATTGTGAGTTAATGCCTTACAAATGCCAAACTATGGGCTATTGGCATAAGGCAACTAACTTTACAGTGCCTTCAAGTGCGATTGCTGACAACATTTCATAATTTATGAGCTATTCGATAAGAAATATTTGCAAATAGATGGGTTTGGTTTTTGGACTACAAGCACATATTTTTAAAAATACGTTCTGGTTATGGAAAATAGGTTTTGATTTCATTTTATTTAATATTTCATTTCATTAAATATTTCACAATATTTGAGTTATTCGAAATATTTGAAATATTAAGAAATATTTGAAAAAACTAAATTTAACTATACTATTTTCATTTAAAGCAATTACAAAGTACACACTTAGTTTAAAATTAGTTCAGCTGCATATATTTATTTTATTTATTTATATATATATATATAAATATAATATTTCTCTATTATGTTTAATCTAACTTTTACTTTTGATTTTACTATTTTAAGTTACCTTTTACTGACAACTTTGCCTTGATTTATAATAATTTATAAAATATCTTCTCCAGACAATTTTGTATTACATAATAAGCACATTATTTTGCATTAAATACTATATTATGTATTATGTATTATGCTTCTATCACAGTTAGCAACAGCTAAAAAAAAATGCTAAATTCAATAATAGCCACAGGTATCCAAAAATATTTATTTGTACAATATTAAACAAATAATGGCAGCTAATTTGGTTGATTCTCACAGTTAGGTGCTAAACATGAGCGGTTAATAATACTTTAAGGGCTATAATATATCAAACAAATTGAAATGAACTTGAGGCATTATCAAAACAAAACAAGTGGGGAAGGATTATCTTCGGCGTGCCGAAGATTTTATACTCTTTTCGAACCTATAGGCAATTTTCACTCTGCCAACTGCACCACTGAAATTTCATAAGCTGTACAAAATCGTTTTGTAGCGTAACATTTTTTTTTTGTTCTAAGAATATTTAATTCATTGCCAGTTGTATAGCAGCTATAAGATATAGTGATCCGATCCGGCCGGCTCCAACCAATGTGATGTCTCTTTGAATAATAAGTATCTATGCAAAGTTTCATCGCGATAGATTAAAAAAACATGGGATATATGGCCAAAACCGACTTCGAGTTGTATGGCAGCTATAAGATATAGTGATCCGATCCAGCCGGCTCCAACCAAGGTGATGTCTCTTTAAATAATAAGTATCGGTGCAAAGTTTCATCGCGATAGATTAAAAAACATGGGATATATGGCCAAAACCGATTTCGAGTTGTATGGCAGCTATAAGATATAGTATTCCGATCCGGCCAGCTCCGACCAATGTGCTGTCCCCTGGAATAATAAGTGTCTGTGCAAAGTTTTATCGCGATAGCTCAAAAACTGAGGGACTAGTTTGCATACATACAGACAGACAGACAGACAGACAGACAGACAGACAGACAGACAGACAGACAGACAGACAGACAGACAGACAGACAGACAGACAGACGGACATGGCTAGATCAATTTGTATTGTCATTCTAAGCATACTGGCAGTAACTTTTGGGGGTCTCCGACGCTTCCTTCTATGCGTTACAAACTTCAGGACAAACTTAATATACTATTTTCTTCGAAAAGAGTATAATCAATTCACAAGTTGATGCCAATAAAATAGCGCTTAAAAATAAGAAACTGTTTGCCAAATTGATCTTTTTAACTTACAACTATGTCCACTTTATATACAGACTTGCATAAATGCGTTTTGGTTTAAGTTCTAGAAGCATATGGAAATTGAGAAAATTCTTTGCGACCTTCAATGTGTTTGGCTCTTCTAATTAGCTTTGAAGGCCTTCAGCTGCCGCTGCATAATTGTTAGCACTTGTTAGCCAAGTTAGCAGCGGAGCGTTACTAATTTCCTGCTACTGCATGACGGCACGTAGGCTTCCAAAAGAGCCCAGAACAAAGACAATAATAGAAGGCAAAAGACAAGAAGACATGGAGACAAGAAGACAAGAAGACATTTTCCTCTATTTTTAGAACATACTCTATATGTATACATATAAAGTGTGCTTAAAAAAATTACAAAAATTTGTAATATCAATCAGTCATAAATATTGTGATTCCCAAATAAGAATTCGTAAAGAAAATATCAGGTTATCATTTTTCGTAAAGTTTAGTAAAGCTAATTTCTATAACTAAGTACTTCTTTTTATTTCTTTATTATTGATATTGACAAGAAGCAGACCACATTTGCATTTCTGCATATCATACAACTAAAATCTTCAAGCTAAGTACAGCAAAACAATTTAAAAACCTTTTAAAAAATAAGAATCAGATTTGGCATTTATATGTGAATGGAATCCGAATTCTCGAAAAATATCGGAAATGGAAGACCTCCAGCTGGCTAAATTGTGATATATGTTTCATGTGCATATGAAAAACTTTTAAATATATCTTACATATATATCCAATCGACTTCATATAGCAATTCAATTAAGTAAAATACATATTATTAAATATTGTTCATTTGCCATTTAGCTTATACAACTATTTAAGCTTTTTCCATTTATAATAAAGCTAAACCATCCAATTACTATCATTAATATATTTTCTACTTTTTTGAATATATATTGTAGAATGTTTTCCGAATTGTTGCTAAGCCTAAATTTTGTTCTTATCACTTTGAAAGCCATTATAAATAAATAAAATAAATAAATGTCCACTAAAAACATTCGAAACAATAAAAATTCCAGTTAAAATTAAAAAAATATATATTTAAACAGAAAATGGAAATAATCTGGTGGTAGCATAAATCATTCAACCCTTTGTGGCGCCGCCAGCCACTTGCCACATAAGAGCCAACAAAATGAAGAGCTATAACAATTACAAAATGGTAGCACTGCAAACAAAACTGACATTTTACACCTTTTCATTATCTCTCAACTGGCCAAGCAAACAAACTGAAGCAGCAACAACAACCACAATGGGAACAATGCAAACATAAGGAATAACGAATAACGAATAACGAACACTGCACAAATAAGTAGGTGCAATGTATTATTTGTTTTATCGCTTAAATTGCGCCAACGACGCCAAACAAGCGACTAAAAAGCGCTAAGCGTTAAGCCCCACTTCACCCCCTTGCCCACCACCTTGCCTAACCTTTGCTGAGGCTGCCACTCTCAGCCCCGCCCCCCCCGCCCACCACTCACTGCCTCTGCCTCAGCCTGTGGCAATTTGTGTGCAACGGTGCGCAAACTTCACCTTCACCGCCGCCGGGTGGCAGCTTCTTGGGGGCAACTAGAACTAAACTGAAAGACTGGCTAAACTAAACTCAGTTAGTTAGTGGTTACTGCTTTAGTGCATAATAAGCTTTTGGCATTTGGCAGAACGAGAGCGAGGGAGAGAGAAAGAGAAAGAGAGCGCGAGTATTTCTTAATCGTGATCCATTTCCTTACACGCTGGCAAAATGAAAACGTTGCACATAATTTATGTGTGGAATATCAGCAGAAAACTAGTGAGCAAGGCTTATCCTCGCTTTTATACTCTTTTCGAATCTGCAAACAGATTTCATATATTTTACTTGGCTTTATTTACTCTTGTATACACCTGCTTACTTTCTATTTATGACTCAATCGCTAAGCAATTGAAAATATTGATGGGTAATGAGGATATGCATGTGTACAAGGAAAATGAAGGCGATAGCGTTGAAAACATGGCAAATATGGCCAAAACCGACTTCCAGTTCTATGGCAGCTATAAGATAGAGCGGTCCGATCCGGCCGGCTCCGACTAATGTGCTGTCCCCTAGAATAATAAGTTTCTATGCAAGGTTTCATCGCGATAGCTCAAAAACTGATGGACTAGTTTGCATACATACAGGCAGACAGACAGACAAAAAGACGGACATGGCCTGATCAATTGGTTTTCTCATCTGTAGCATACTTGACCCAGCTTTTTGGGATCTGCGACGCTTCCTTCTATGCCTTACAAGCCTCAGCACAAATTGAATAGACTATTTCGCAAAGAGTATAAGAAAACAGGGTATAAAGACAGTGCAACGTGACTGAGAGGAAATTAAAAAATTAGCTACTGTGGCATTAGCAGGCCATTTGGGGGCGGGTGGGGCAGAGCAGCAGCGAGGCGTGACAAAGCTAATATTAAGCCAAAAGGTGGCATAAATTAAACAGCCAAAGCACATTTAACAGGAAATTGCAACGAATGCCAAACATTAAGTCATAATTGTGTAGCTACGTTTATCTGTCAGATACTTTTCGAAGTTGGGGCACGAATTCGAAGTTCGAAACCAGTTTTGTGAGTGGCTGGAGAAAAGTCTACACACTCCACACACACACACACACACACACTAGCTCCTGCGCACTCACACATATAGTTGTAGAGTGAGATGGCATATAAAAAGTGGAGGCTGTTTGTAGCCTGGGCGGAGCTAACACACACACACACACAGCTGTTGCTTAACCATCTTGCCAAGGATAACAGCGACTGATGGAATTATCAACGTTCTTATTTATGGCGCTCTTCGGACACGGCCCAAAACGCATTGCACGTTCCCAATTTAATTAGTCTTGCGCTTAGCGCAACGAATCAGCTGAAACCCAAACAGCCAGTAACAACAACAAAAGAATATATACATATACATATATGTATATATATGTGTGTGTGTGCATATGTACAATGAGAAACTCATAAACATCTTTTCAGTTACCAGAGCCAAGCCAATTAAGCGATCTTGCACACGAGCAACAGCAACAGCAACAAGCCAAGTAACCAACCAGCCAGCCAGCCAGCTAGCCAGCCAGCTAACTTGGCCAACTGTCCAGGCCCGGCCAAGAAGGCATCTCACTTCTTCTCCAATTTCCGTTGTGCCTTGTAGCGCTTTTGAAGCAGCAAACAGACGGCCAACAAATTGCGCACAACTTCATCATAATCAACGCTCCGCATACAATGGCCATGATCAGCACGAGCATGCTGCACGGGCAGATACTCTATAAAAGTTACACAAAGCTATACAATCAAATTACAATCACTCATATATCTTAGAATATTTTGCAATTTTTGTGCTGCTTCAATTTGATCATCAATCAGTAAGAAATGTATTAGCAATTGGTATTGGTCATTTAAAACTATATAAGACGCTCTCGGTATATATAATAGCAGTGTTTTTCAATAATAGTGCATTTTTACAATGATTACTATTATTTAACAATTTAATTTTAACTTATATTTGATTTTTTTCAGTACTTTAATAATAATAATCTTTTTGAATTTTCGCTAAGCTTTCAAATGCTACCAAACTCAAACAATATTATTACTTGTAGCTCGCACAATTATTTTAAAATATTATTTTTATTATTTATAATTTTATCTATTTTAATTTTAAATAATAAATTTATAATTTTAATTATTTGTTTTTAAATGTAGTATTATTGCTTTTAATACTTCAATTCAATTATAGCTACAATAATATAAATTATAATTGTCTACTTGTCCATTAGAATAATATAAATAATAATTTAAGTTCTAAACGGTTATTGGAATTTATTGGAATTTATATTATTGTGATTATATTCAAACCTGATGGCATGTTATACCCGCTTATATGGCCCAACTGATAGGGTATAGTACCAACACCAGCCGCACAATGCTGGAACTGAAACCGAAACTGGATGAGCGAAAAACTAAGGTTAAACGCTGGCTAAATTATTTTACGTGCCCCAGTCGATGAGAAGACGAAAAGTGGAGAAGTGGCCCCCAGTTGCTCCATAAGTCAGTTATCGGCGAGGGACCCAACGGAAAATGATGTGAAAATTGTGCCATAACTTTTGGCTGTTGCTGCCGCATGCTGCATGCCGCATGCTGCATGTTGCAAGCTGCCTTTCATGCTGCATGCCCCAACGGCTGGTTGGACGTTGCTCAATGCTTTTGCGGTGTGCTGTTGCTGCAGCGATTTTTTATTTGTTTTTGCAAATCACAACAACAAATCATAAATTGTATTTTACGATATTGATTGGCCAAATGATCATCCTGCTGCTGTTGTTGTTGTTGTTGTTGTTGTGGGCGTGTTTTTGTTATTTGGCTTTTCGCTTTCGCAACTTGTGCAAACGATCGTTGGCAATTTTCAGACTGTGCAAATATTTTGGTTTTTCCTTCTATAGTTTTTTTTTTTATTTTACGTTGGCCCTGGAGCAAAGAAAAGAAATCAAGCAACAAGCGGCAATATTTGCTCAGCAGGAAATTATTATTATTTGCCGAGATTAAATAGCATTGAATTATGGGCGGGCATTTCAAATGTGATTGCAAGAGAAATATTCCAGCGCCGAGGAGAGAGCTCGATCAATTGAAATGTGTCGATTTCCGGTTATGAATAGACGACAATTTCGGTACGATTTGTTTAATATTTAATAGTTGTTACTTACTTATTGCTTATATTAATATTTAGTTGTTGATATCTTGACTTTACTTTTATTTTAATGCGTTGCAGCTTTATATTTTTGATATTTTTTTGGATTTTAAGAAAAGACTTGATACAAATTAAAAAGTGATTTAAAGCAAGCCGAAAAGTTTGGTTTATTGAAATGATTATACAAAATAATATATATAAATATAATTGTAAATATATATATATATATCAAATTTGTTGTATTATATTCACTAACTTTAAAAATAAAGAGTCGCTTTAAAAATGTTTTAGCGACGTGAAGATAATTGACTTTAATATGTTAGTTATATTTGTCTTATGTTTATAAATAGTTGTTAATATTTTAAATGGCTTTACTGCACACTTCTCAATACTGCAATATTGATTTTATTTTATCTACTTTATTTTATACATAATTTTTCAATTTAGTGTAGTTTTTGAGTCTACAAATTTTCATTAATTTTCATTTATAGACATTAAGTAAATATATAAATAATCACTGGTAAGCAAAATGTATATTATCATATCACAAGCTATATATACACGAGGATCATATAATAGTAAAAAAAAACCCTTGCAACACTGAACTCTTTACAAAAAAACATTTATTGCAAAACAATAAAAAATTTCAGCAACTGAGTCACGTGCGATATAAATTTTACTATATAAAAGGGTCCAAAATTGGGTTAAGGCTCGACAAAAGGATATTGTTCAATCGGGACAGCTGCTAAGCGTTGCTGTGACTCTATTTAAAACACCATCAGTAGGGATAGCAATTACAACAACAGCAACAGACACAACAACAACAACATCTTTATGAAGACATAAATTGGCAAATTGTGAAGCCTGTCCCTGATGATGATGAGCCTGATCAGTCGAGTGGCAGCTAAATATTAAAACTCACTGCGACACGCCATGCAATTTGGCCATCTCCCATCTACTTGCCGCATGCAGCATGCTGCATGCCACATAGATTCTGCGACCGGCAATTAAACCATTAAATTAATGAGCAAGTGCGAGCAAGACAAGATGCAAGTTGCAAGTTGCAAGTTGCAAGTCAGCCACTTGACTAACAGACGTGCCCCACACTCTGGCCCCCACCTCCCTTATCCAGTCGCCAGGCAAATGAAAAACGCGTACCCCGTAGCCACGCCCACTTTTGGCTGCCACCCAGCTAATTGCATATGAGGCAAGAAGGATGTTAAAGCGAACAAGCTGACATTGGCGGCATGAAAATTGCATATTAAAAGTGCCAACCAGAGGAGGCAACCAGATAAAAGTGTGATTGCTGCACATGCTGAGCTAGGCGAATACCCTGTAAACATACTTGCAAATGCATATAATTAATAAATAATCATATACATGCAAAGTTGAGTATATACTATAATTAACTGTGGAACTTAAATATGTATATAGAATGAATGTATAATTTAAATACATAATTTAAAGATATAATATGAATATAAATACATTTATAATATTTTTGAATTAAAAATTTAATACATAATATAGGCATAAATTAAAATTCGAGTATATGCTGGAATTTAAGTATATAGAATAAATGTAGAACTTAAATATACAATATGAATATATATTATGAATATAATCAGCAAATTTTAAAAATTAATAGAATAAATAAATAATAATATATACATATGAAAAAATTTAAGTATTTGCTGTAATTAAATGTATAACTTAAATGTAGATTAAATGTATAATTTAAATATATATTATAAATATAACTACATATATAATATTTCTGAGCGGTTGGCAGCAATTTATATAAATTTATATAATAAATAAATAATAAATGCCTATATAAATAAATATATAAATTAAATGCTGAAATTAACTGTGACGCTTGAATTTAAAATAAATGTGTAATTTTAGTATATGATAATAGCTTAAAGACAAATCTTTCAAATTTATCAACGTTTGGCAATAATTCCTAGAAATTAATATAATAAATAAGTAATTCATATTTATGTTAATAAATATATAAATTATTATGGAACTTACATGATAATTTAAAGATATATAACATTTCTAAATGTTTATCAACTAATTTCTAACTTGCCAAATTCTCTAGCGCTATTTATTTAGGCTGTTTGAAAGTGTATGCTCTGTGCTCGTGTTTTCTACAGGGTATATATAATTTGACTTGCATTGCAATTATGCACTTGACGAGTGCTTGTTTATTGTTGTTGTTGTTGCTGTTGTTGTTGTTGTTTTGTTGTTGTTGTGGCTACATTTTTATTAAATGGAATTGGGTGCTTAAATAAATTATTTAATAAGCACGTGATCTACGCATTTAAATTAGTCGCTGTTGTTGTTGCTGTTGTTTAAGCTTGTGTTTTTTATTTCGGGGCCAAGGGCCAAGCTGGCCACGCCCACAATATACTATACTATGTATGTGAGTGAGATGAGTGAGTGAGTCTTCATTTTGCAATTTCGCATATTAAATCATTGCAATTTGTAAGCAAGGCTAGCAAAGTGAGCCTTTGCCTTTTATAATAATAATGCCCGATGCCGCCATAGCTGTTACATGGCCAACGGCCATGGCCCAAGCTTATATATATACATATATATATATATATATATAATTCTCCTGCCTGGATACTTGTGCTGCAGCTCCAGCTCCAGCTCCAGCTCCAGGTGCTTCTTCCTGTTTTTGGTTGGCGCACAATCTTTCATTTGATCGAAACGATCATTTTGCGCGTACTTGCAGAGTGCAATTTAGTGGCCATCGTTGTGTGTGCTTTGCCTGCACTCAATCACGCCCGCCCCACCTGCCCCACCTGCCCCACTTGCCCCACCATATGCCCCCCCTTGGCATGCTGCATTGTAATAACCATAATGGCGCGCACGATTTATGTTTTAATTTTGCATTTAAGCGGCAAGCAGCCAGCCAACTTGCAACTTGCAACTTGCAACTTGCGACTTGCATCCAAGTTGTGGACTCCTCAGAGTTGGTTGCGGTCTTAACTTGAGTTTGATTGCCGCTGATAACCATGCAATTGTGGCTCAGTCCTCTTCTCTCTTTGGAAATTATGCTCTGCGGGCGCTACAAATCGATTAAGTGATCCTCATCAGGCGCATCAACGCCTCCAGCGGGAATTGCTTGGGCAGGTGAGACGACAAGAACAACAACAACAACAACAACAGAGAGAACACCTATCCGATCCAATCCAATCCGATCCGATCACACGTCCAGCCAACTTAACTGATCTGTTCCATTCACACCGATTGCAGAGGTCAATCACAATCTAGATGAAGAACTCAGCTCAACTAGCTGCGAATGAGTAAGTAAAAATTATAACTCATAAAAATATATAACTTATTATAACTAATTCCTGTTAATATTTGCGTGACTTAATAGCCAGTGAATTTTTCAAATTTATTTTTAAAACATTTTTACTACTTATTCCTGGTATTATTTGTATTTAAATTAAAGTCAATTTCTTTTTAAATATATTTTTAGAATATTTTCACTGCATACTCATATTATTATTTGTTATCAAAATATATGCATTTTGTAATTAATTTGTATTTTTAAACCAGCGACCGTAAGTTAATAAATCATATTAAAGAATTTATAATAAAGAGATTTTTACAATCTAAATTTACAACAAAATACTTTAATAATTATATTAATTACATATTTTGTATTCATATTTATATTTTTATATTTTAATTTAAATATTTTCCTTTGCCAATAAAGTAAATCTAAACTTGTGAGCTAAATACATATATGAAAAGCAAGCTAACTGCTTAAGCCGCTTGAACTTCTTGCAGTATGTGTGTGTCCGTATGTATGTACACTGATAGGTTAGTATGAATGGATGTAAGGACTGGGTTCAGGGTACCTCCTAGTCGGGCACTCCCGACTAGAGCACTCTTACTTTTATAATTATTATTTGCTTATAGAGTTGTTCATTGATCTCATAAGCAGTAGTCATAAAACAAAAGGTTTGTGTGGTTGTGCTACCTTTTATATACCCTGTATACCTTCTTAATGTTGGGGCATATCTACTGTTACATCCATAATTTTAATAAGTTAATTGTTCCTAGCTAGAGAAACCAAACCATACAAAAATTATGTTTGCATCACTATTTCTATAACATTTCCGGTAATGTAAAAATAACGCATATTTAACATTGCCCTTCTATGCGATTCTCAAGAATTTAGGTGAGGTCTGTCGAAATTGATGGGCTGACCTGTTGTCTGAATATTGTGTTGTGTGTTGGTGAAATAATAATATTGCTTTCTGCTCTCTCTCTCTCAGCTCATTACTGTCTCTCTCTCGCTGCTCTCGCATTGCTCTATCACTCCCTCTCTCTCACTCTCTCTCTCTCACTTCTGTCTAACTTCTCTCTCTCTCCGACTACTCTCTCTCTCGCTACTCTCTCACTGCTCTCTCACTCCCTCTCTATCATTCTCTCGCTACTCTCTCTCACTACTCCATCTCTCCCTCCAACCTCTCTCTCTCTCTCTCCCTATTCTCTCGTCCTCTCTTTCTAACTACTCTCTCTCTCCCTCTCTTTCTTTCGACTCTCTCTCCCTCTCTCTTTCTTACTACTATCACTCGCACTCACTACTCAGTCACTATCTTACATCTCTCTCTCACACTTCTCTCTACATCTCCAACTTCTCTCTCTCTCCCTCTGATTAATCTCTCTCTCTCTCTCTCACTTCTGTCTAACTTCTCTCTCTCTCTCTCCGACTACTCTCTCTCTCACTCTCTCGCTACTCTCTCACTGCTCTCTCCCTCCCTGTCTCTGACTCTCTCTCTGTCACTACTCTATCTCTCCCTCCAACCTCTCTCTCTCTCTCCATATTCTCTCTCCTCCTCTCTTTCTTACTACTCTCTCTCTCTCCCTCTCTTTTTACTACTCTCTCTCCCTCTCTCTTTCTTACTCTCTCTCCCTCTCCTTTTTACTACTCTCTCTCCCTCTCTCTTTCTAACTCTCTCTCCCTCTCTTTTTTACTACTCTCTCTCCCTCACTCTTTCTTACCACTCTCACTCACTACTCAGTCACTATCTTACATCTCTCCCTCACACTTCTCTCTCCCTCTCAAGCTTCTCTCTCTCTCTCTCTCTCTGATTAATCTCTCTCACTTCAGTCTAACTTCTCTCTCTCTCCGACTACTCTCTCTCTCTCTGCCCACTTCTCTCTCTCTCTCTCTGACTACTCTCCCACTCTTTCTCTCTCTCCCTCTCTCTCTTTCTTTCTCTCTCTCTCTCTCTTTCGCTCTCACTACTCTATAATCTGTTATTTTATTTATAAAATAAACAGAGTATATCAGATTGGATGGATACTAACGTCATCTTAATCTCAGCAGGAATCTTTCTGTATCCTGTATAATTTATAAAAATATATACATATAGTATGTATGAACACGCGAATATCAGAGACTACAAGAGCTAGAGACTTCATATTTTGAATATAAGTTATCGTAATCCCGGGACAGATCAAGTTAATTTCATTTTATCGATAACTCGTGCCGTTTAAAAGTTATCGGTAATTTTTTTTAAGGTATAACATTGCAACTTGGTATTTCAATAAGATCGGACAATAAACATAGAAGTTGTATAAGACTCAACTTTCCATAGTGTGGGGCTCAGTGAAGAAGCAAGCCAACTGCTTGTACTGCTTGCAGCATGTGTGTGTCCGTATGTATGTACACTGATAGGTTAGTATGAATGGATGTAAGGACTAGGTTCAGGGTGTCTCCTAGTTGGGCACTCCCGACTAGAGCACTCTTACTTGTTTACTCTAAGAATTGGTATCATATGAATTTAAATTTTTCTTTTAAATTATTGAATTCAAGCTCTTTGATTAACATATATTTGAAAAAAATAATTCGAAAAAAAATAAAAAGCAATAAGTCGCGGCTGGGACTTGAACCATGTTCTCCCGTTTTGCAGCGTAGCAAAAGCTTTCTTGCGCTTGAGTTTGTTTGCTCATATGCACCTGTTGTATGGCAGCTATAAGATATAGTGGTCCGATCCGGCCTGTTCCGACCAATGTGCTGTCCCTTTGAATAATAAGTCTCTGTGCAAAGTTTTATCACGATAGCTCAAAAACTGAGGGACTAGTTTGCATACATACAGACAGACAGACAGTCGGACATGGCTAGATCAATTTGTTTTGTCATTCTAAGCATACTGGCAGTATGCGTTACAAACTTCAGCACAAACTGAATATACTATTTCCATCGAAAAGAGTATAACTAGCTTAAGATTGCCAGTTGCTCAAATAACTATTCCACATACAATTGCTGCTGTTTGGTTGGACATAATTAACTTGGCTGACACTAACTTGGCTATATTAGCGCATTGTTAATACAAAACTGCATTCCGGCTAACAATTGAAAGTTCATATGGAGCTACTGATTGTCTGTAGGAACGACTAACCTTTTGCAAAGAGTTAAAGCAATTTAGCATCTAGTTAATAAGAGAATAGGCGCGACATTCCCAGCACCAAAAGCAGCTGACAATTGGCAACTTGGCAACTGGCAACTTGGCAACTGGCAACTTGGCAATTGCAATGCCAATTGGCCCGGCATGGCCAAAAGTCTTTTGGCCAAATTGTCAGCGTGCAACAATCTACACCATTAAACAAACGATGCGCCATAAAAGGAGCTGGCAATCTAATTAGTGTTTTCGCTTTGAAAGCCTTTTAATTACGAGCAACGAGCTGAAAAAAAGCGCAGTGCAGCAATGCGGCCAAATGGGGAACGTGAGAATTGCCTGCTGCGAAGCCGACTAAACAGATCCTGCCACAAAAACGGAGCCACTCACTAAACATGCTGGTAAACCGCAGCAGACGCCGCATGTCGCAAACCACAGATGGAAAGAGACAGACAGAGAGAGAGAGATGGAAACAAAAAGAGTCAGGATATCAGGCAGGACTCTGTCGAATCGCAACTGGGCAGGCAACACATGTCTGCTCAGAGCACAGCAGGACACAATGGCATTGCATTGACTGCTTGTTGGCGCAACAATGATTAGTTTCGGTCAAAGTCAAAGGCAAAGGCAAGAAGGATGCGAGGGATGCGAAGGATGCGAGGGATGCGAAGGATACGCCGCACTCGACGACAAGACTGCTGCGTGCCGCCGCCTGTCCAGCGTTCTCCTTGATCTGCTCCTGGCTGCTTGTGTGTGGGCTCAAACAGGAGTCTCCCTAGACTCCAGACTCTCCAGACTCTCTGCACAACAACTATCGTCTCAGGTATACAACTATCGACTTGGGCTGTCAAAACAAGACGATTTATGCTTTGTATTGAGAGCAGTGCGCAAAGCGGCATAACAAGATGTTTGCCGACGCCCACAAAGGACGCAAGCATCCTGCGTCCTTGCCTCTGATGTTGATGTTGCTGTTGATGTTGATGTATGAGACCACTGATCGTGCATTAGATGCGATCGCTGCGTATTTAATGACCCAGGCAATTAATCTACTTGCATTTTTAGTCGTAGGAGTTGCCGTTGCTTCTACCATTTTGTGCTATCCGTTGCCAGATTCAGCGAGAGTGGTTCAGTAAAACTAGATAGCTAAGACAAACTAAACTGGCTATACAAAAGCCTCAAGTGCTTATTTTCAGGCAATAACAATTGCTCAATTAAATAAAGAAATTTATCAATTTTAAATATTTCACAAATGTCTCCAAGTTGTAAATAGTAAAGTGACTATAACTTTATTTTTATCTGACTATACATTTATTTTTCTATATTCTCTCTCCATCTTATATCTCTTTTTTTAGCTGTTCATTTTATAATATAATTCCTTACATTATATACTAACTTTCAATAAATATTTTTTTCTTTTCTATATTAACAAATTACTAATAATTTTTTATTGTTATTTGATTTGATTAGGTTTTTGTGGGTTTCCCCCAATCCTTGTTGGACAAATGTTGGACAAATATCTTAATTTTTTATAAATATTCCCAGAACTTAACGTAATTTTAACTTTATATCTTTAATTTTAAATTATATTTAAATGTTTTATATACTGTTTTATATTTTTAAATAGAACCTTATGTGTCGACTGTCTATAGTCGATAATGTATACAAAATAAAAATATAAATTGACTTACAAAAGGCAATAACAATTGTTAATTATATACAAAAATATATAAATTTTAAATATGTCACAAATGAGCACTAAATTGTAAATAGTAAGTTAAATACAACAATTCGAATTGCTAACATATAATTGTTTTACTTAAATCAGCTTTAGCACAAACGTACTCATTGTCACACATAACTAACTAACTATACGAGCGGCCCTCGCACGTGTTTTATGGACCCCGAAAACGAATGCAACAAAGCGTCGTTATCAGCTTGGGCTTCGGGCTCTGAAACCGAGGGGGAACTCGCATGTAAGTGGCCATACACTGTAAATCTCTTTAAATGAGCATTTAAGCGCTGACACAGACACCGATCTCGATACAAAACTGCTGCTCTTTTTCTTCAACTGGGGCAGCCGAACGAGGAGGACAGTATCCAGGACGAGTGAGTATCCAGACTTTGGCTTTGGCTTTGGGTTACTGCTGCCCGTTTTGGTCTCAGCTTATATGTGTGACTGTAATTCAATGCTCAATGCGTTGATAGCATCGAGCTGCTAACCCTTTTCAGTTTACTTCTCCACAGCCAAAGAAACTGATCACTGATCAGTGATCATTGTTGTTGTTGCTGCTGTTGTGCAGTGGCTGATATTTATTGTATTGTATTGCTGACTTCGTTTGCTGCTGTTCCAAGTTGTTTGTTGTTTGTTGCTGCTGATTGTCGTCGTCTTGGTTGTTGTTACTATTGTTGTTGTTGTCCGATCAATCGATTGATCGGCAGTCGACTCGTTTTGTCGCCTTGACACTTTGCTCCACAGCTAAAGTAGAGAGCGACAAATGTTTAGCTGCAGTGTTAACAAGTCGCAATAGTTGCAAATGCGCTGCAATTGCATTTCGCCCAGTGACTGTAATTACAAGTCATATATCAGTGCCACATGTGGCATAGATCAGAGCCAAGTTGCCGCCACTTGTTGCCCCAGTTGCCCTCTAGGACCACCCAAGGCAGTAATCACCCACAAAACTGGGCATTATGTCGGTCAGTTAACAACATAAGAGATCAATATAACTAAAAACTGCCTCGTTTGAGCAAATGCCGACATAATTGTTGTGACAGCCAAGCACACAGGACATCTTCCCAACAGCAACAACAAAAAGGACACACAATTGCCTAAGTAGATTATATATAGACTGGCTGACAATGGTGAAATTAATGGGCTACGGCTTCCCTTGCCGCTGCTCATATAAATGGTCACTTACAAGCGGCTCAGCCAATGGCATCGTCTCTAAGCAGACACAGGAACAAGGACCAAGGACCAAGCACCCAGGACTACCTGGGGGCGAAAGTGTTTTTAGTTTTGTGTCCCTTTGGCTGTCGGCGCAACTGAATTGAATCAAAGGCAGCTGACTTTACAAAGCCAACAATACTATATATAGCTAAAACGTTAAGTCATCTCAGTCCGATTGTCCGATTGTCCGACTATCTATCGATCGCTTACAGGAAGTCTTGCTGTGTGTGTGCCCAAATATTTGGACACTAAGAGGAAAACAACTTGCAGCATTTTCTTTCATTTGCTAAGCCTTTTATTATTGCATTCGCTACACTTGCCGCATTTCCTTTGATATTATTTACTTATTGTTATTCTTATTGACGCGCCCACTAAGCTTCTTATAATAGTCAGTGAGGGAGAGAGAGAGAGAGAGAGGCAAGCGGAACTGGAACTGAAAATTTAGTCAGACAGCATGAGAAAATCGTTATAAATGCTCATGAGTTCAAAAGCTGAGCTCATTGCAATTCTTATTCTGATTGTGAGAAACTTTCGCGTTTGTCATTAGTTATTTATACTATTATTTGATTTTGAGTTTAAGATATGGACAAGTACTATAAGCAAGTCTGTTGTTGATCAGTTGCCAGAAAACTGGTCTCATGTATTATTATATATTATGTTATTTATATCATTATTATCATCATAGCTGAAATTTGTTGGAAATACAATTAAATTATTATTGACAAGACATTTTAAAATCTTATCCAAATAGCAACTTTCTTACTTAGCATAAATAAATATTTCATAATTTCCCAAACATTACTCAGTCATAAGTCATATTAATATGACTAACTTCTTAGATTTCTGAAGCAATTTAAATATGTTAATATTAATGGGACTTTTATAATTTGTACTCACTGATTTTGTAGTTAGTTCAAATATTGTTTAACTTAAATTATGTACTTAATTTTTTTGTCAAATTATTTATCTTTTTTAAAAAATTACATTTGAAATTTATAGTAATACTAATATTTGGGAAAATGTTATAAAAACTACATATAACTAAATGTACATACGCTTAAAATTTTAGCTTGTAAAGTACTTTTTGAGTTCCTAGAAATGCCCTTTGAAGACTTTAAACTAGCATAAGTTTGCCAAAACTGAAACACAAATATATTTGTGAAAGTTGTATGAAAATTGTTCATAAATAAATAACAGTTGAACTAAATAAATGTAATATCTTAACATACGAATTAGCTTAGCTGTGCAAATGTGTAAAAGAACTGTTCTGCATTTTTTGTTTTTTTTTGGCAGGCAAACAAAATTGCAGATGGAAAACAAAAAAAATAACAGGCCGAAAGACATTCTGCAGAATATATTTATATGCATGTATTTTGTGCTGGCAAGTCGAATTCTGAAACGGACTAAGTGAACGAATGTTGCCTGTATACCCTGTATGCCTGCATACCCTGTATGCCGCATCCCTCGCTGTCCTTCTGTCTGTCCAAATCGAAGAGACAGCGACGAGATAATTTTGCAATGCTTATGGCCGCCAATTTGCGGAAGATCGCCCTACAAGGAGCGCACGCAAGCAGCTCTTTGGATGCCAGCAGCAACTGGGATCCCAAAAGCACACACACACACAGACAGAGGGACAGACAGAGGGACAGGGACACGATTGGGCTGGCAACACGTGTGTGTTGATTGGTTCATAAGAAAAGGCAGCGCACAAAAAACTACAGCAAAGAAATCATTTAAAACAGCAAACGGCGATCGTGCTTAAATATGCCAACGGAAGAGCAAAAAGGCGAGGAGCAGCAGACTAAGAAGTGCAGCCATGCCAGCGATAGCTACAACTATATAAAGAGCCCAAAAGGAGCACAGACCAGCCCAAGTCCAAGTCCAAGTCCAAGACCTGAGCGGACAACAGACATAGGACAGGGACAGGGTACAACGCAGCCGTGAGGCAGACAGGATCAATACAACAACAGCAACAGCATCGTTGTACATAATTTTGCATTTTTTATAGGGGTACAGCGAAACAAAATGTCGGTTACGGCACAAAACCATTAAAGGCAGGCAGCAAGCAGTCAACGAGGCAAGAGCAAGAGGAAGAGGAAGACTTGCTCTGCATCCTCCAGAATCGAGCGAAATTAAGAAGCGACGCGAAGCCGAAGTTTTAGTTTCCTTCTTCCTTTTTCTTTGTATACCCTGAGCACATTAAAAACAGGCATTAACTCTATATAACAGTATCTAGCCAAGTCTGTCTGTCCGTCTGTCCGCGAATATCGAAGACTATACGCGCTAGCTAGCTCAGATTTGGTATATAAGTGCTCTTAGTTACTGGTCAGCTCAAGTTTGTTACACTTCATCGATTGCTCGTGCCGCTCAAAAGTTATCGATATATTTGCATGCCATACCAGCGTTATTTGACCATAACTTGAAAGTTATAAGAGCTAGAGGCAGCAAATTTGGTATGCATAATCTCAAATAACAAACAAACTTACTGAATAAATATGAATGCATTAGGGTATCAGCTAGTCGAGCACGCCCCACTTCGACACTTTTTGTATACATTTTAGTTGTGGTTTTTGGGGCTGTGATCTTGTTGTTTGCGACGCTGCACGGCTGCCTGGGTAATTATTATATATGTATGTATGGAGTTGTGTCCACCATGATGAAGATCAATTCAGGTTCTCTGTGCTCGTATCTGTATCTGTATTTGTATTTGTATTTGTTGCAAGTTACTCGACTCGCATGTCATGTCCAGCGCGCTGGGGCTGTCAACAGCCCCGGGATAAAATGATCAACATTGATCGCATAATGATCAAGCAGCCACAGCCACAGCAGCAGCCACATTTTTAAATGCTTTCAGCTACAGTGTGTGTATCTCACAGATACAGATACAGATACATAGATGCCGAGACGGAGCGAGTCTGGCACAGATTCAATCATCGATCGATCGTTCGCTGGCTGAGATCACTGGGTTGAGGCCGAGCTGGAAGCTTTTATTTACTCGCTTTGCGTTGCGTCTGCGCAGATTGATGATTGAGTGCGTGGCTTGAAGCCCAAAACTGGAACTGGAACTGGAACTCCAAACTGGTCGTAGTACTGAGGAGGGAGCTACTGGGGGGAGGGGGCTGTACATGGCGGCCCCAGCTAAGTAAGCTATTATGCGATGTTGCGAGTGGGGCTGCTTGCTATGATTTTGATCGCCACTTTGGTAGGCTCCGGCATAATTTACTTAATTATATTTAATTGCATTTTGAAGCTACTGGTTAAAGTTTTACTTCTTCTTTACTCGCCACTTGCCACTTGCCCACTTAATTGCCTTCTCGGGTTATTCAACTTCGACTTTTCCCAGACGTGCCCAACTGGCAAGCTGACAAATTTGCGATCGCAGGATAACAGGATAACAGGATGACACTCGCAGCCTGTCCAATCTGAATCTGCGCGCAGTCGTTTATCACGGCAATAAACGAGAGCCCGCAAGTTGAACAGAAACCCCTTTCACCCCAGCTGGAAAAACCGGGGCGAACATTTCCCAGGACGCGTGACATAAATCAAAAGAGCAAAGCAAAGAGCACCAGGAGCCGCACAAAAGGGATTTGTTCAGCAAATCCTTTGAGAATTGATTTGTGCACGCTAATAAGCCCAAACAGAAAACTAAATTATTACCCACAATAGAACTTATTTCCGGGTTGCATATATCTGTGGTTCTTCTGCAGCAAATGACATAATCATAATGAGATTGCGGCCAAAAAGAAAAAAAACCAAGGGCGCTGCATTCGGCTATGAATTTCAATTGGAATTTTCAACCACCCCGATCCGCTTTAAGGGTGGCAATTAAAATGTTTGCTTAGCCCAGAAACCGAAAGAAAAAAACAAAAACAAAAACAAAATGGCCACCGAACACGTTCCCCCATTGCGGGCAACAAGCTTGCAACTGTTGCAAGTGGTGCGGGCGATAAGTGGCCATGACGAAGGTCCTCGAGTGCTGCTTCTTATAGGGGTGGCATGTTCCGATAGACTTGTTTTGACACAGTCAAAAATGGATTATGCGGTATTTTACATTTATACTATATGTGCAGCTGGCAAGGGCATTTTAATTTTGTGAATACATATTTAATGTTATTCTTGCAATTGAAAGTCAAACAAAATAAACCGAATAGTAACAAAATGAGCAAAGTACAAATTTGCAAGTCAATTTGCAGATATTTGTATAAATTGTGACGTCACGCACTTTATACACGCACCTTCTATTGCAAAACGCAACACTGCGTGGGCAGCTCAAAATGAGAAAATACTCGAAGAGCGGAGAGCAGCTTATTGAGTAAACGGTCACACTCAGTTTAGTGCATTGCTTGATCGACGGCGGGCGCAATTTTTGCAGCATCGTGAATTTAATTTTGATTTCAATCGAACTTGCCCTCAATTTAATTGATTGCTGCTAAGACACATTAAACATACAACACATTAAACATAATTGCAAGTTGTTTTTGCTACGCAAAGCAAACAAAAACAGTGCAGTGCTTAGTTAGTTGTTGCTGCTGACGCTATCTCTCTCTCTCTCACTCATCGCGAATTGAGTGCCTGCGTTAAGCAAAGTAACGGAATAACAGAACTTGACAAAAGAGAACGAAAAAATCTTTCACATGCAAAAGAAAAACGAAACTCATTTGGTTTTTCTGCAAACTTAATAAGCGGTCAAACTGTGATGCAGTGCACAAATTACAACAATTAAAATTGAAACGCTTAATAATAATACTTATATTGTGGTTAAAGGTTTACTCAGTGCTTATAATGTCATCGGAAATTCTTATTAAGAGTGTTTTCAGTGCGCGTGCAGCTTGTTGTTGCTTTTTGCACTTTCGTTGATGATGGCAATGATCTAAGAGAGCCAAAGAGCAGCAATTAGGCAATAAGTAAAGAGAGGATTGCATGTTGTTGTTGCTATACGTGAGTACGATATTTTGGATTATACTTTGATTATATTTTGCGTCCACACATACGCAAATGCGAGTAAGCCAGTGCGTGTGTGTGTGTGTGCGGTGCATCTTATTGAAAGACATACATACATATGTATGTATGTAGGTACACACAGCAAATGTGTCAATACTGATGTGCACTTAAACAGTTTAATCTTTTAGCTTTAAAAACCGACAAATTTTTAATATATTAACTTGAATTTTGTAGTAAATTAGTTTAGTTATATGGGAAAAATGTTTTAGATCAATTATTGCACAACTTTCATATTAATTGAAACCAATTTATGTATCTTGAACTGAACTTTGAAAAGAAACGTTTAAGTTCAGACCAAACAATTCTTAAACAAGTTTTCCAATTACAAGTCTTGACCACTTTTCATCTTCACACTAAGTGTAATCGTCTTAGGTGAGTATCTGGGCATATAATCCCATAGCACTTCCTGCAATTGGTTATAAATAAATGAATGCTCCTCTAATCACTGCATAAATGGCAATAACGAATCTTGATATTTTTCCGAGGACACCCAACCTTTCATTTTCTCTGCTTTGGTTACGATTCATTTGATGCTGCCGCGCCCCATTCGCATTCCAAAGGCGGTTGCATGCCCCCCCCCCTGTTGTTGTTGTTGTTGTAGCTGTGTGGCCAACTGGCGGCGGCGGCGAACATTAATGTCCAATAAATTGTTGTCAAATGTCGCGCACCCCGTTGATTTTAATGTGGCTTAAATAGGATAATAAAACTAACCGCAGAGGAAAGAGTGAAAACCGAAAGAAAGAAAAAAGAAGACTGTATGGCCAGAATTTATTGTTCGCTTGTATATAAAATAGTGCGTTTTATATACACACACACACAGACAGAGACAGGTTGTTCTGTTGGGTCTTGAGCCTAGCAGGGGGGTGGGGAGGGGAAACCAATAACTTTTCCACTGAATAGCCGAATAGCAGCCAAGCGGATCGCCGAGCTGAACTAACAGGTGCTTATCTTGGCTGCATCGTGACATTTTATTGGCTGACTGCCAGCGGCAGCGATGCTTATCAATGAGCCAAAGGGAGAGAGAGAGAGAGAGGTGGGGGGACAGGGAAGAGGGAAAGACAGCAGCTGACTAATGGAAATGAAGAAGAGAGCACATATGGAAATGAAGAAGGTGAGCATAAACAACGTTTTATGACGGACATGGCTGACGGTTCGTAAAAAAACAAGAAGAGCAAGACAGACAGACAGTCGGACAGACAGTCGCAAGTTCACTGGAAATTTACATGCTTTATTTTTAATTAATTTTCTTGAATTTCCGAAAAGGCAAAAAGCGCACGCGTCGCCAGCAGTCAAAACACTTCACAATAAACCAAGATTCCAAAAGGTAACAAAATTAATTTGGCCAATTTGTTGCCATACCCAAATCAGCGGCCCCGCTGGGAGTCGATCAATTAGCCATGGGTGTTGGACTCCATGTAGCACTCTTCCTCTTGTTGTTGTTGTTGTGGGAATGCGACTGTGTTCCAGAGGTGGCCACTTACAGCTTCAGAGGCGCCGCCTTCGCACATCTCATTCACATTCATATTCACATTCGCATTCACATTCGCATTCACATTTAGCATCTCCGACTCAATCGCAGACCACCCAAAATAGCTGGGCAGGATGACTTTGGCAAATTTCTTTCTTTAATTAATTAAAGCTTTTTTAATGATGCCGACCCAAAATGCAGTCAAACAGTTTGCGTCCGTTGCCGTTAATGATTGCTTTTCGCACCTTTTTATGTTGCGTTTGATTCCCCGCACATTTATTAAGTAAATATTTTGACTCATGCTAAATTGCCAAATTGCTAAACAGCGCCAACTGAAGCGTGCAACATGCCACAACAGACACTTCTCTCTCTCTCTCTCTCTCTCTCTCTCCCTCTCTCTCTCTCTGTTCTGGCCAAATATAAATGTATTCAAATAGATATGTAGTAAGAACTATGATATAAAGAGCTTGATCAAATACAGAAGAATTTGGGGAAAGCGATGAGAGAGAGAAATAAAGATACTTAGGGTTATTAATAGTAAGAGTTTCTTAATAATATGATAACTCGCAGTAAAACAATCGACAGTCGCAGGCCTTACTTGAATGCTTGAGAGAGAATTTCGGCCAAGATAACGCTCCAAAGTCCCTAGAAATGTCTTTCAAGCATCTAAGACTTCCATAACTTTGTCAAAACTGATTCGATTTGCGATCCCTAGGCAGTTTTGATCCAGGTTTCGCTTGTATATTAAATCTGCATCAAAATCGGAAGAACTTTTTGCATTTTCCATGTTCTACTATAAACAAGCCACAATAAAGCTACCGAGTCCTTGGAAATGCCCTTCCAATATTTAAAAGACCCATAACTTTGATCCCGAGGCACTTTTGATCATAGTTTGGGCTCTAAATGTTAAGCAATTTCGAATTTTCGATTTGCCATGAAACACAATCCAAAATATTGACTAGTTAGTCCATGAAAATGCCCTTAGGACATCCAAAACTCCCGTAACTTGGTCAAAACCGATGCTGATGACCGTAATATCGAGATTAATACTGTTGAAACTGTATTTTCTTCTTCTTTTATATTGCATCAGCAGCTCTTTATTGAATTTATGCATTTGGGTGCCTTTCCATATATGTATGTATGTGTATATGTACATATGTATGTGTGTACATTGTTTATATGCCCCCAACAGGCAACAGCTGCGCAAACTAACTGTAACAGCCAGAGGAACTTGGCATTATCCTGTATCCTGCCATGAAGGACACCAACGAACAGCAGCAAATGACACAACAAACAGCACGCGCACAAAGTTTCGCTATATATGAAAGCAAATTAATTTTTTTTGAACGGCAAAAGAAAAGCAATAGAAGAACTACAATATGACAAAAACCAGGCTGGACAATGGCAGGGGCAGGAGCAGGGGAAGGGGCAGGGGAAGGGGATTGCCACCAGGCTGGCTAAAAGTCAACAGCAATAAAATCGCAGCCGCAGCAGCCACAACACGAGCTGACAATGGCGGCAGGAGCTGAAACAGGAGGCAGGAGTCAGGAGCTGAAACAGGAGGCAGGAGCCAGGAGTCAGGAGCTGTGCGTCATGTTGCCAACAAACTGAGGCAATAAAACCGAAATCAGGATAATGGCACAGCCGTCGCCGAAGTCAGCAAATTAAATAAATCCCCCCGGGGCCCAGGCAGATGTGCACAGACAGCGCGAGAGAGAGAGAGGGAGAGAGATCCTTAGAGAGAGAGAGAGAGCAAAAGCAGGAGGCAGAGCCTTCGTCATTAGGCCAGCGAGGCGAGCAAACAAATGAAATGCCGAGCTATAAAATCAATTACATAATGAACAGGCAAGCTGAGACAGAGACAGAGATAGACAGAGAGAGAGAGAGAGAGCGAGAGCGAGCAGATTTGCCTTCTAAACAACAAACCACAGATTTGGCCATTTGGTTAACGCTTATTTAGCCAGTAGCCCAGCAGACAATGGGCAAAAACTGCATTTGGCCCATTTGTGACTTCTGTGCGGTTGATGTTGAATCAAAACAAAAACGCATCCTGCTGCTGCAAAAAATATATACACACAATAGCCGAGAGGGCAGGACGCAGGATGCAGCGCAGCAGGACACGTGTTTGTTTGCAAAACACACACACAGAACACAAGAAACCAAACTGCTACAAAGCAAACCCAATTTCATTAAGCAAAAGTGACACTTGCCAGTCGCCAGGACTTGCAGGACTTGCAGCACTTCCAGGAATCGCAATTCCCCACTGCTTCCACTTTCCAATTGAGTTTTTCAAGGCAAACCAAAAATTTGTTGCGTGACTCAAATGCTTTCATCATAAAACAAAAAAACAATAATTTGCCGTCTAATATGCCACAGCTATGAGTAATATCCTGGGCGGCAAAGGATACGAGAAACTAAAATGTCAAGAACTTTGACAGCCAAATGATTGCTGGCCAATATGCTACACATATTTGTCTCTCTGTCTAATGGCCCGAAATAAGCAATCCAATTTGTGTACAACTTGTAGAAGGCAACAGAAATGTGTCCGAAATGTGAACTGCTTTTCGAAAAGTTGATAGCAAATTGAGCTCAAGTGAATCATTATCGAATCAAAGCTATAATTATATTGTAGAAGTGATGGAACATGAAGGCAAAGAATTAATTCTCTTTAAAAACAAGTGGGAACCTTTAGACAATTTTCACTCTGCCAACTGCAGCACTTTCATTAGCTGTGAAAATTGATATCATATGAATTGTCAGCTATAAGTTATAGTGGTCCGATTCGTCCGGCTTCGATTAATGTGATGTATGTTTGAATAATAAGCATCAGTGCAAAGTTTCATCGCGATAGCTTTGAAAACATGGGATTTATGATCAAAACCGACTTTCAGTTGTATGGCAGCTATAAGATATAGTGGTCCGATCCGGCCGGTTCCGACCAATGTGCTGTCCCTTTAAATAATAAGTCTCTGTGCAAAGTGTTATCACGATAGCTCTAAAACTGAGGGACTAGTTTGCATACATACAGACAGACAGACGGACGGACAGACGGACATGGCTAGATCAATTTGTTTTGTCATTCTAAGCATACTGGCAGAAACTTTTGGGGGTCTCCGACGCTTCCTTCTATGCGTTACAAACTTCAGCACAAACATAATATACTATTTTCTTCGAAAAGAGTATAAAAATCGACGTTTTATATCTGAAATTGGAAATTTAGCTTAAAAGTGTAGTTTTTGTATTATTTTTGCTTAGTTGCTTTTATTTGTAATTTATCTGTTGACAATAAGTAATTTTTCTGATTTCTAAATTGATAGCTGATTTAGCTGGCTTCAAGCCAAATGTTTGCTTTCCAAGATATTATAGATATAGATAATATAGCTTCCAGAGAAACAAACTGTAGCTTTATTAAATTAATAAATAAATGTAGATATGAGAAGTAGAACAGGCTTTGAAAACTGTTAGTTTCTGCTTAAGACCTGTTAAGAAATCTTAAAAAAAACATTTGATGTTTTAAACGAGCTCTGCAATTAAAACCCATTTTGTATTCACAACTAATTTTAAAAGCCAAATTCCCACAGAATAAATTATTCGGCAACTACAAAAAGATTTTAGATAACACAATCTTAAAGACAGCAAAATATGTATTTAAGAAAATAATTAACTTATAATTAAATTTTAAGTGCAGCTTAAAAGGAAAAGTATTTATTAAAAAAGAAAATATATTGCATTTTATCAAAATACTCGAAATGCTTTAATGATAACAAAACAAAATGATGAGTTCAAATTTGTGTGTGTATATTTTGTTTATGGTCTTTTCAACACAGCCCAATCAATTTTATTGGCCAGTTTGTAAATACATATAAGAATGTGAAAAGCAAATGTACATAAACCATAATAAAAGATATATGAGCGCCAATCAACCATTAACATGTTCACTAATTTTACGAGCCATATTATAAACGTTTTTCAGATTTACTTATACATTTTTGGCTTTTTTTTTCGTTTTTTTGCCTTTGTTTCTGCGAGAGTTTTGAATTCGAATGGGGATCATAAAATATTGGGACGGGAATGCGAAGATTATAAAATTTTATGCGCAATTGGAAACAGTTAACAGCAAATTCTCGAAAAAATTCAAAAGCTCATTTTGAATACAAAAGACAACGAAGAAAAGAAACTTGTCAACAATATTTTACGAGCGCGAACAGATTTTTTTTTTTCTTTTGGTCAAAGAAAAGGCTGTAAAAAATCGAAGAAAAAATCGTTAAATCGGGGTACAATAACAAAAACAACAACAATGACGACGGCACCAGCTGCGACTCCAATCCCAATCCAAGGAGGAACCCAATCGAGGAACACCGACGACAGCCATATTGAAAAGTCAGATGATGATAGGGTCTCGGGGGTCTCGGAGCGGGGGAAACGGGGGCAAAATGGAGTTGCCTTGGGGGCCCAGCTCGCTGGCATGGAAAACCATAAACATAAATAATATTACAATATGTATTATGTGAGCCAAGTCAGTTGTTGTTGTTGTTGTTGTCTCGATCTTTCCAATACACATTTACGATACGCACATGTATGTGTAAAAACGTTAAGACGCGCATATGTTTAAAGCATTAAAATGGCAGTCGCATTTAATTTATGATGATTTCCCGCTTTTTTGATTGCCCAACATTTTTTGTTGACCGCCGAAACGTTTTGTAAATCGATCGATGATTGATTTGTTGCCATTGAATAACCCACAACAACAATAACAAATTGTATACACTTTGCATTAATGTGCAGGCCGAAAACGGTAAAACAGCAGCTGCAATTAACTCCAACTGAGAACAGCAGTTGGCCCAGCAGATCAGATCTTTCAATATGGCTAGCAGCTCCTAACTTTTAGCTCATCATATTGTATAAAGACGTTCATGCTGCAAGTTGCTGCCTCAACTTAACTCAAAAGTCCAAAAACGAAACGTGAACTGACCATAAAAAGACAGAGAACCAAACAAACTTTACTTATGAATATGCAAGCGAGTCGGGGCGTGGAGTTTCTAAATAGGCACACAGACTCTTGCAGACTTGCAACTCGTAACTTGCAACTTGCAACTTGCAACTCCAATGGTTGCCACAAAAGGTAGCAGCAACAGCAGCAGGCAATAATCCATGCACAATGGGCACACAAATTGCATTTATTTCGCTTAAATATTAGTGTTTATAGTTATATAATTTCAATAGTTGAATTTCAGCAATATTTAGCTATTGTTTAGCTTATCTAGTTTCTCTGATATATTTGATTTACAAAATATCTTAGTGGGAAGAAACTTAACTCATAGGTCAATAGTTGAATTAAAGGCAAATTAAATATTCAAAAAAGCTTATCTAGTTTCTCTGATATATTTTATTTAATAAAAGTCGCTAAATTACAGAGATTTCATCGAACTAGAATAACTCATATTAAAGTTTGTAATATCATTAATAAATGTCTGAAAAGTCAATGCCTTTAAAATAAAATTCCTTATGCATTTTTTATGTTAAATACGAAATATTAACCTACTTTTATTAAAAATATTATCTTATAGCCATCGATTCAACAAAGTCATTGGTTGGTCTATTGCAAAATTTACAAATATGAACCGAAATTGAAATATTAGAAATTAATCAGCTTAAAAAGTGTTTTTCGAAAAGTTACTAGAAAATAACAATCTTATATTGATTTTTTTGTTCTCCTGTGTGGAATTAGTAGTTTACACACTTAGAAGATCAGACCATCATCATGGGCGACCTGTAGTTATTAAATAATACCAGATCCTTTAAAAAATAACATATTTCATGCATAAGTTTCTCGCTTAATAATAAAATAAGCAAACCATCATCAAAATTGAAGCAATTCCATAACTCCAAATTCCATGATTCTGTTTAAAGTCTTCGATTACGATATATATATATATATATAAAATACTGAAAATTTAACATATCTCACAAGCTATCTGGACATTTCTAAATAAATAATAAATAATTAGAAAGTCAAACTGCACAAAGCTAAGAAAACAAAAAAGAAATCAAAAAAATGTTTATTGATTTTCTAAAGTTGTAGAATTAAACTTTTAGAAATTCCATAAACCATATTATACATTCAGTTGCTTTTGAGTGCATTTTGCGCCACTGTGCATGGCTGTTGGCCTTCTGGTTTCGGCATCTTAAACTCCATCTCGAGTTTCCTTTGCGGCACTCCATTAGCCAAATGCAGAAGTCCCACTTCCAGTCCGCTGTCCGATAAGTAAAGTGGAGCTCTTTTATATGTACAATATATATATATATATATATATATATGATTTGCCGAGTCTCCGCGTCCGTCTGTCCGTCCGGGTGTGTTGATAAATGCTATCGCTGGCTTTTTTGGCAAATGTGCGGCGCCCCCCATATCGAGCGATATTTTATTTTATAAATGATGTGCCGCATCCTGGCAACCAAACAAATTACAACATGTTGGACCGTCATGCTGTGAGGCACACACACACACAACACACACACACACACACATGCACAACACACAATTGGAAAAGACATTAGGGCAATCAAACAACCAAAAATTGAATTTGATAATGTGGTTTGCTGTTGTTGATGAGCAGCGCCGAGGAGAGGGAGAAAAACTAAAACCCATGTTCTCTCTAATGCCAGTGGCCATAAATTTTCCAATCTTGTTGTTGTTGTCGCTGATGATGCTTTGGCTGCTGATGATGCCGACCACATGAGAAACCCTAAAATCCAATCGCCATATATGTATGTATATACTTATGCTTACGTATCATCAGCCAGCCAGTCAGAGAGAGATTACATGCAATGCGCCATCGATGATGATGAAGCAGCAAAATTCCGAAAATGGACGAACAACACGCAATCCATCCACAGACCTTTATAAGTCTCTCTCTGCATGTGTGTGCGTGTGTATCTGTGTGTGTGTGTGTGTGTTTTTGGAGGGCGTTGCAATATGCTGCTGTCGGTTTTGTGTGCGCCTGCGGCAGCTGCGCCCAAGTGCTAATAATCTCATAGTTCTGCGCAAACAATCAATAGACACAAACTCACAGATATGCATGCATACACTCAGAGAAAAAAGCGAAATAGTATTTGTAGCGTTTTGTGCTAAGTATATATCAAGTATTTATATAGATAAATAGAAATGATTGTTTAGTTAAATATAAAAAAAATACATTCATACACTCAGAGAAACAAAGCGTGTAAGCTTTCGAGCAGTTTTGCTATTGTTTCGAGTACCTGACATAAAATGTATATTATAAAATAAATATACATAATTATAAATCATTCTTTATTTATTTATTTTCGTTAGTCTTGATACCCAAATATTTAATAAAATAAAATAAAAAATGCTGCCCTATCTAAAATATGAAATTCTTGATTTCAATTAGTTTTATTTGAAGATGAAATGCTATGTATTTAATTATTTATTTATTTAATGTCGACTTTAAAAAGTCGAAACAGCAAAAGATTAAAAAACATGAGTTTTAATTAATATTAAAACAAATATTCGACACAAAAAAATAAATTAGCTAGTAAATTTATAAATGTACAGAGTGATAACTTCCTCTAAGCAAACAAATTCTTGATTCTTAAATTTTTTTAAGCACTCAATTGTTATGTAGTATTTAAATTAATCTAAGAAATTATGCAATTGTAAAAAACGCACTTTGCTTATCTGATATAGAATTTGAGTAGTAAATTCGCTATATATTTTTCCGAGTCTTGATTCTTGAACTTCTTTTAAGAACGCAACTATTTTGTAGTACTTAAATATAGATTTTGAGTAGTATAAGAGTCTCTCTAGATTTTTTTCCGAGTGTATATATAAGAATGTGGTAACATGAACATGGCGCTGCCGACTGGGAAAATTTAAAAGCGTATTTGCTGCATTATCCATTTGTTATAATTCTGCTGCTGTTGCCGCTTGTAATCGCCGCATTAATGTAATCTGTTGCCACAAAAAGAGCCGCTCTCTTCTTCTTCTTTTTGTTGCGTGCCATTTGCCCGGCGGATAGCTGCCCGCCTCCGCCCTCTTCCTCTTCCTCCCCTTTGCGTCCGCCATTCCAAATTGGGTCTCTCTTTGGGGGCGGTGTTGGTTTTTGGCTTTATCTTTTAATATGCACAAAATGGCGTGTCAAATGCTTACAGTTTTTCAATCAATTCTCTAAAGCGCCTTTGTTTTTTGCAGCAGCAAGAAAAAGAAACAAACTTAACGAGCTGGTTGCCCACTCAAAAGTTGCTTTGCCCCCAGCTACTGTCAAAGACTTAAGCTCTCTCAAACGATGATCCATAAAGCTTGACACGAGTCAGATAGAAGCCAGCTAGCAACACTAGCTTGGGGCACAAACAGCGCCTCAATTAGCAATGAAAAGCCTTTCCAAATTGATTGGGGCCTCAGACTTTGGAAGGGCCATAAAATGGCTCCAATTTAAATGAGGTTTGAGGCTATTTTGCTATTGGAAAATAGTCGACTTTATATAAAGTATACTTAAGACTGTTTTTAGCGGTCACGAAATGTAGATATATATATAGTATTTTTATATATTTCTATAAAAACTAGTCATTGAGAGATATTTAAAAATCTTTATCCAAGCCAATCTGCTAGCTACAGGCAGTAAAAGTCTTTTTATGAGGTTCATCCTTTTTTTTTAATTGTCTACAATATTTATTAGTAAAACTATGTTTGAAAGTTAAAAAGAAAATTTTAATAATTTATTATGCTGTAAATTAAATAATTTTTCCTTTTTTACACATATACTTTTATTTGTTTGATCAACTTATCAATAAGAAAAAACAAAAGGCAATGTTTATTATTTCTTAAAACTGAAATTTAAGTTTCTTCTATTACTTTTTAACAAGTTAAATTTTAATTTATATATAATATCAATATTTTGGATCTTTTAGCAGAGTAAAATAATTAGAAATAATAATAAATATTAAGTTATATCATAATTTAGTATATTCGCATTTCTTATGCTGGGGTTTCAACTGAAAAACCTTATATCAAATGTTTGTCATGCATTTAATTTCTGTTACCAAACTCCATTGTTACCAAATATCATTGCTTGAAGTGTCCTCTTTAATCTTGAACTCATCAGCATTCTGACAGCTGCTGCTTCACATCTCTAGAGCTCATCATGCCTTCTGTGAGAAGTATTCGTATTCGTATTCGTATTCGTATTCATAAGCAATTAGTCGCTCCACTTAGTCAGTCAGGCAGCTGTTGTTAGACTTTCACCGACACATCATGAGCATTTCCGCACTTCCAAGAAGAAGATGAAGCCCATGCCGAGCTAACTAGCTCATTAATAGCAATAAATGCCTGTAGCCAGCAACAACAACAACAACAACAACAATTGGCATTCCATTCGCACAACTCGAACTGGAATTGGAACTCGAACTCGAACTGGAACTGGAACACAAAACCAATGACAAATCCCAACCGCAAGCCACTTAAGTGTCGATGTCAGTTGTTACATGGATTTAGACTGAGTTTGGGTTCGGCTTTGGGTTTGGATATGGGTATGGGTTTGTGTTTGGGTTGTGGTAAGCACAGTTGTTTGTTGCAACCCCTCGGCTAAGCTGCCACAGCATCAACAACAACATCCGACTCATCCCATCGTTAGCACAGCGTGTAAATCAGCCAAGTAGTTCGCAATTTTCCGACCGCACAGAGTAAACGTTACGCCCCCCTTCTTGCCACACTTGCCACTTGCCTCCTGCCACTTGCCACCTTGCCACAGCTGCCCGGATGGCGCCATTTTGTGCTGAGTGGATTTACGAGTGTATATATGTATATATGTATATATGGATCAGGATGTGGCAACATTTGTGGTTAAGTATCAGTTAGACACGTCCATTGACAGACGCCGCCCGCATTTTCGCCATGATAAATGCCTTTTAATAATAACAAAAAACCCAAATGTGTTTTATGCAACATTTGCGCAGTGCTGATTCACACATTCACACATTATCCACCCAGCTAGGCAGACTTACTCACTACTCACACACTTCTGCACATATGTTTTGTATTGCAGCATTCAGCGTTTCCATCAGTCAATGGAAAATTGCTTTGTCATGTCACTTTTTTACAATCAAATACTGAAGCTCTACATCTATCTCGCTCTCCATCTATCTATATCTCTCCCTTTAGCTATCTCTGATTCCAGTTGATAGTAGTCTAAATGTATGTGCAACATTTCAAATCTATGATATAACAAAATGTATAAATTCAAATAAATATTTATACATATTTAAGTACGTTTTTATTGCTTATTCAAGTAATTAACCTTAAAAGAATTTTATAAAATTCCACATAATACAATTGGTTGTATATTTATATAGTTTTAGGTATTCCAAAACAAGCTTTGTATGTTAGTTGCATTTAAATAATTTTTTTATATGAATAAAATGTAAAATTTGCTGCTTTTCTATACACAATTTGACAAATATAAGTTTTAAACGTTCACCGAAATTATTCATTTTAATTTAGTTCTTAGCTTTTACTTCTATTATAATATGAAAACAAACAATGCCACTATAAATATATACAATATAATTTTGTTTATATATTTTAATTATAAATATATGTATTTATAAAATTTAAATCAACCTAAATTTGTAAATAAATTATACAAAATGAAAAATAATATTATTCTGCCTGCTTGAAGAGTTGACGATAAATTTAATGATTTGTAAAAAAACAAATGTGGTCTGATTCTTATCAACAGTAAAATAAAATAAATATTAAATTAAAAAAATTATTAAAAAGGTATTTTAAGCTTATCTAACTCTCAACTCTCAAGCAAATTCTGCTGTATATATAATTTATATATTATTATGTACATATGTTAAGTATTTAATTATACGGTTTTTTTTAGTTCGTAAATAATAAGGGGTTTGTGTTTTAGCCAGCCTTTAAGTTAGTTTATTTTAGGTCTGCAATTAAGTCAAAATTCTTGATTCTTGATTATTTTTTTGCGCCAACAGAAAATTGCTCCATTTCACTGCTTTGTTTTTGTTTTGTACGAAATACTTGCGCAAATATCTTTATTGGTAAGCATTTGCAGCTGAGAAAGAGGCCAAGAAAAAAACACAAGCACAAAAAGCATTCAATAAACGAGCAAGTTCTCGAGAGGAGTTCTCGTTCGGCCATGCTGAATTCCAGGCATCATTAAGCAAAGCAACACGCGGATACATAAGGGTCCCCCTGCCCCTTCTTCCGATGCCCCCCATCCCGCCTAGCGGAACGCAATTGAGACCCAACTGGTCGGCTGCAGCGAACTGGTCGGGATCGGGAACTGGGACCTCGCTGGGTCGATCGGTTTGTGCTTTTTGGGATTGGGGTTTGGGGTTGGGGTTGGGGGAGACGCTGCAGCTTTCTACCTGCCACGCATTTATTAAACACGATCGGGGCAGCCAGAACAGCCACAACACGTTTGGCTACAACTTCACTTGATTGGGAGTCGAGACTGGGGACTCGGGACTCGAGACTCGAGACTGGGCACTTAGGCGTTTACCTGCTGTGCCAACTCAACTCAAAACTGGCAACTTAGACAGAGACCCAGACTCCGATTCCGATTCCGACTCCAACTGAGACTCAGATTGGCATTGGGAAGCTCTACGCGTGCAGCAGGCAAACGCGAAAACGTTAATTAAGATTATGAAGTCATAAGTGTATACATGTGTGTGTGCATGTGTGTGTGTGTGTGAATCCTTGGCCAGGGTCTCTGGGTGCAACCTTGGACCGGTTTTCGGTTAGCCAGCGGGCCAACCAAGCTGCACGATCTTCACGCGAGTTGATTTTTAAGTCAACAACTTGATTTTCCAGCAATAACAAGATTAAATTATTTAATTTTTTTCATCTTCTCGTTTTGCTGTTTGCCTCATTTGGGGGCCCCATTGGAGCCGCACTCGAGCTGATTGCTGCCCAGGCTGCCGCTCTTTGATTTGCTAAAACGAGCGCCGTCCAGAGACTTCCTAATGGCGTTTTATAATTACGTGAGGGGATCAGCCTGAAACGGGTTGGGGGGGGCATAGTCTATAAGGTGGGGATTGGGGGTTGGGGTGCCGCTCCTGTCGCTGCTTAAGTGGCTTTTAATGCTAATGTATCCCCCTCCCGAGGACTCTGTCGCCTTGCGGCCATGCTAATGAAGTGCAGACCTGAGAGAAGTGCCTTTGGCTCTGCGCAAGCCTCGAAACGAGCTTCTCATCATCATCATCGCAGGATTCAACTAGTTGTTGCCTTTTACGAACGCCAAAGCCGTTTAATTATGATGAAGTTGTAAAATTGCATCGATCGATCGGGCAATCTGCAACATGCCACAAGACTCTCGATGGAGAAATGAACAAAAACCACCTAAGATCCAGGATACTTCATGCTTAGACCAAGAATATACACTTATTTAATAAGTTTCTTTATTTGTAGCATGAGTTTTGAATCAATCATCTATAAAAGATCGCACAATGTAAGATTAAAGTGCACTCTGGGAAAATTTGAAACTACTTTCGGGAGATGCTCTAATTTCTGAATTATCCTGTTGGATCTCCTTTTTATCATATAAGCTACAAATGATAGTTATCCGATTTCTTAATATTCAAATCGTCTTTAAAATATTTGTAATAAGATTATTATTTTGCATATATCTTATATCTTATTAATTATTATTATTGTATTATTATTATATTAAATATTATTATGATTATTTAATTTATTATTATAAATATTATTATTATTCTATAATTATTCATATTATTATTATTATTATTAATATTGTTAAAATAGCATTCAGAATTTTTTGTTTCCAAAAATGTGTAAAACAAAAAATACTCTAAAAATTCAACTTTTGGTTAAAATTTCTATGCGATGTGGACGTTCCTATTTCTAGTATTAGAAAGTCCACTACTGTATATGATATTTCTTTCATTTCAACAGATAACTTTGCTGATAGACTTTAGTTTTGAAAACTTATTTCTATTCCTATACGAATTCTCGATATCATATTATAAATCTTACAATTGAATTACAAATTCTTTGTTAACAATTCTCGATTGGGGTTTGTCTGCGAGCTGTAGGTCAGAAACGCGCTGCCTTCAAATTAGCCATATTACGGCAAATGAGTGACTAATAAATGCATAATTCACCGGACACGCAATCCGGTTATTAATTAGAGACCCGTATAGTATATATCCGTATATATACGTGCGTACTGGTTGCCAGTCATCGGCTCATTTGTGCTACCCCCTCGGAACAACCCCCGTACCCCATCTCCCAGTCTCCCATCCCTCGTCCGTCCGGCAAATGGCGCCCGCTAAACGTTGCCATGCGCTTCCGCTCCGCTCCGCTCCGTTCTATTGCGTTCCGTTCGGGGTGTTGCGGCCATGTTCGGATCGGATCGAATCGGATAGTTAGGGTTAGTTAGTTTTAATTGCTCGACGGAAGCGCAATGAAGCAATGCGACAGCAGGTAGCCATAATTAGGGCGAGTCATTAACCAAAAAACCGATTTGCAGCTAGCCCTAATGAAAATATAACTAGCCATATTGCTTCCTCTTGCAGCTCCACTTCCCGCATTTCCTCTGGAAAATGAAATGAATTATGCAGCGCCAAGCGAATATTAATTGCAGCCGTCTCTTTTCCCCGCATTGCGTGCTCTTGCCAAAGCATTTCCAATGCCCGCCGGCCAGCTTTGTTGTATCATTCAATTTGTTGCTGGGAACCCTGCCCCCCACCCCCTCCCCTATCCTGACCCCACCCGGTGGGCGTTTCATGTGGGGCGTACACGTTTTCCGCCCAGCCGCCCCCAGTCTCAAAGTTTAAATTTTCAACTTAACCTTTGAGCTTTTCCGTGTGGGCAGCAGCAACTGCTCTCCACACAGAACACCTCCCCCACCGGGATCCAGGGGCTTGGCCGTTTTGCAACTCCTCTATTTGATTTTCATTTTCTAATTGAATGGAAAATTTAGCAGCTGTTGAAATGACGGCATTTGTGCGTGGGCTGGCCAACAGTTTGCCCTGTTGTTTGTGCTGTTTGTGTTGGCCAGTTTCGAATGGCTAAGCTATATATTATAGACAGGCTTTAGCTGAACTTGCAGCAACTAGAATCTAGGGTCGATTTGCTGTAAGACTTGAATCACGCCTCTACGAAAATATATATAGAACACTTTATGTGTCGAACTTGTCTGTCAATAAGGAACCAACTCTAAACTGTAGGGAAAGCGACATTCTCACCCAGTATTTTCTTTCAGCGAGATTGTGTCGTTTTGTATTAGTGTTATTAAGTCACTTCAAAACAACATAATATCGGGCGTTATTATGTAGAGCGCTAGATTATATCGTTTTATCCGTGGCAATCTTATGTAGTTTAGAAACGGCGAGTTTCTTGCGGCGAGCTTATGTTGCATTGTCAACAAATTCAGTTCTACATTAATGCACTCATTGTTTTAAAATTTCTAAAATCATCACATCAATTTTCATATAATTTGTTTCAAAATTCCTTAAAAATAACCTTTACAGATATTCAACACCAAAAACTTTAACAAAATTGAACAGATTTGTATTAAGAAGACCATTTTAGTTATAGTTTAATCTCTAGATTTATTTTAAGTATAAAATATGTGCTCTTTACTTAAACTATTGTCAAGCTTGATGACATAATATTTAAAAAACTAAAACTGCACCTTATTATTATTATTTTAATATAACAACTCATTACGCTAATCTAAACTATATTTCATAAATTTAAATATATTACACAAAATGGTTGCTATATTATTCTATATGCAAAATTGATTTCTTTATAAGCACAACATAAATGTTGATAGGGTTTTTCTGGGTTATACCCAATCCTTGCAACAAATGTTGGACCAATGTTTGAATTTTGTTTTAGTTTAACTTAATTTTAACTTTATATCCTTAAATTAATATTTTAAATTTTATTTAGATGTTTTATAATTTTATATAAATTCTTTTAAGTCGTGTGTCAATAGGTGACAACAAATAAATAAATAATTAGCTGCCACTTCAAAGTTTCTGGCGCCCTAGGCTATTTGCTACATGAATTGTCCTCTAGATGAATTGCTCAAAATTTGTAATTTCAAATCTACATTCAAAGTACAGCTTGATATCATAGGAATATTCGAATATAGGGCCCAAATAAAGTAGTACTCGCATACATGCACAGAAATACATTTACTGCCACTGATAAACGGCATAGTAATTAATAGATATGTGGCTAGTTGGGCCAGTAAACAATTTCATGCGCCCTTGGATATGCAAACTAGCCGAAAACTAAGCATACAAACACCCAGGGTGGGAACACCCACACTTAGGGCTCTATATATACGGATGTTTGTAGTAGCACAAGTAGTACAAGCTGGCTGAAAAACCATCATAATTATAATAACATATATTTAAGCTAATAACTGAATTAATTAAAAGCTCATTTTAAGCAGCGCCAGCACAGAGGAAATGGAAATGGAAATTAATATGGGAATGGTAGTAGTAATAGAAATAGAAATATAGGGAGAGGGAGAGCACAAAAAGCAACTGAAACTGAAATAATTAATTTTAGCCTTGGTTGTGTATGAAATAAAAACAAAAACACAAAACCCATAATTAAAAGTCCGAAAGCAGCACAAACACAAACACACAACTTTTACGACACTTGATTAGGGTCAACAATTTGGGATGGCTAGGAGCTGTGTGCCCTGTTAAAATGAGCAAACAATATGCAATGCCAACAACAGCTGCGAGAGAGACAGAGAGAGAGAGCGAGAGACAGAGAGCGAGAGAGAGAGAGAGAGAGAGAGCGAGCCTAATTAATTCAATCTGTGCACTTACACGCTTATCAAAAAGCAACCCACAACTGAAGTGGGAAAGCTTTGAGTGCGTTGTTTATACCCTGAAATGGCTTAAAAGGGGTATAATGTTGTTGTGCAAAGGTATGTAACAGATAAATTATATATATTCTTGATTAGTATCAACAGCCGAGTCGATCTAGCCATGTCTGTCTGTCTGTCTGTTCAGGAATATGAGAGACTATAAGAGCTGAATAGCTCATGTATGGCATACAAGTTATCTTAGTCCTGAGACAGATCAAGTTAGTACATTATAACGATAACTCAACCCGTTCAAAAGTTATCGATAAATTTCGATGGCAAACCAGCGTTTCTTCCATAACTTCAAAGTGTTAAGAGCTAGAGGCACCGAATTCGGTATGTATAATCTCAAAAAGCAGTCAAGTATGAATGCATGCAAGGACTGCGTGCAGGGCATCTGCCAGTCGGGCTTTTGCTTCAACTTAAGCACTCTTACTTGTTTTGTCATGATTTTTAATTAACTTGAAACGAAGCAAGAAGGGTGCTCGAGTGGACAACACGCGGCGTACACGAAGCGCTGCCCGCTGTGCTTCCTCCGGGTAACTGTGCATAATTTGATTACGGCTTATCGCCAACGCCGGATCTTGTTTAGCTCGTTACGTGCAAGCCGTGACATTTTCACGCAATTGTTGTGTGTGCTCGTCCTGCGTCCTCTGTCCTCTGTCCTCTGTCCTGTGTCCTTTTCGCCAAGTTTATTTACACTCGCTGGCGTCAGATAATAAATTGGCCAGGCTTGGGCCACACCCACGCAATGAACAAGGATAATAAAACGATTTCCGCAACGTGCCATAAAATGCCTCGAGCAATTCAATTCAATCTAGCCTCCCCAAGATGTGGAGTATATGCTCCCGCTCCCTCTCCCTCTCCGGCTGCCATTTGATCTTTGCAGCGTCAATTTGTAGTAAAAACACGCGCGTTTTTATTATTCCATCAGGGCAAGGAACAGCAAGCAAGCAACAACAACCGAGGGGTTGAAAGCAAAAACACAAAACACTCCCTTGTGAGCCATCAGCAAATTAGAAACGTTTAGAGAACCCTAACTAAGGGTTGCTACAGGCGATGAGATGATGGCCCTGAATAAAAGTAGGGAGCTGTTTTCCTCTATCCCTCTCTCTCTCTCTCTCTGTATGTGTGTGTGTGTGTGTGTGTGTGTGTGTGTGTGTACCCAAACTAGTAGCACTGCTCTGTGGCCATATTGGCCCCGGGAAAAATGGAAAATGCGTAAGCTGTAAAAAGCGAAAAGCGCTTTATTGAATTACATTTTAATTGAAAGACATGCGCGTGAATATATTTAAGTCCAATGATGATTTAAGCGGGCAGCAAAACAACAGCAACAACAGAATGCGAGGCGAGTATATACGTAACGGTATTTTCATGGTACACATTTGGCTATATTACGTTCTATTTTAAGCTAAATAATTATTTATTTAAGGAAAATAACAATTATGTATAATTATAGCTCTGATATCAATAATAGGCAATAAGGCATTTTGGATTAAGACTTGTAAGACTAAAGACATGATAAGACTCCCTAGAAATACGCTTTCAAGTCCTAAAACTCCCATAATTTTGTGAAAAATCATCAGATTTTCGTTTCCGAGGCAGTTTTAATCAGGTTCATCATTGGGTTCTATATTCAAACTGCATTTAATATAGAAGCAATTTCGATTTTTATCCTGTATAGAGTTCTTAGAAATGCCTTTCAAACATCTAGAACGACCATACCTTTGTCAAACCTGATCCGATTTCGGAACCACAGGCAGTTTTGATCCTGGTTTGGGATATACATTATATCTGCAACAGAATCTAAAGAACTTTCAAATTTATGAATTTCTACTAAAAACAAGCCACAATAAAGCTATCAAGTCCTTGGAAATGCCTTTCAAACCCCTAAAACTACCATAACTTTGTCAAAATTTATCCGATTTTAGTTCCCGAGGCATTTTTAGTTCGATCTGCATCAAAATCTGAATGACTTGCAATTTGTCGATTTTTTTATGAAATACAAGCCATAATAAACCCTATAAATATATCTATATCTAAATCTCCCACAACTCTGTCAAAACTGAACCGATTTTTGATTCCGAGACAGTTTTGATCCTGGTTTGGGTTCTATATTCGAACTGCATTTAATTTAGAAGCAATTTCGATTTTTATGATAAGTCCTGTATAGTTCCCAGAAATGCCTTTAAAACATCTAGAGCTTCCATAACTTTGTCAAAACTGATCCGATTTCGGATCCACAGGCAGTTTTGAACCTGGTTTGGCTTCTATATTCAATATGCATTTAAATTTGAATAAATTTCGACTTTCTATTGGAAACAAGTCACTAGAAATAATATAACAAACACTTCAGTGGGAAGTAAATATATGTCCGAAATATCGAGCAATTGTTTTTCGTCGCACGTTGAGTCGCTTTTGAAAATCATGTTACTAATCTGAGAATTACTTATAACGAGCTGGCAGCTCACATGGAAGCCAAGTGCAGTTAGACGGCATTTAGACGCGTATTTATGGCTGTAGTTGTTGTTGTAGTTGTTGTTGTTGTTGTTGGTTGTTGGACTACTGCAATAACAACTGTATAGAGGCCATATAGGGCGGCAGTTATGAGCAAGAAACAGCAATCGATCGTAATTATGAATGATTATGCGCATGCGCTTCATGATCATGATCAGATGGGGCAGGAGTGGGGGGGCAGCTGGGGGGCTTCTCAAACCGGATCGGATCGGATTCGCAGTCGGAGTCGGCCTCGTTGATTAGCTGTCACTATTGACAGCCGCTGGCCGCCGATTGACGACAATTATTTTATTGTGTATGGACGCCAATTGCGAGATGCGAGATGCCAACAACTTGTTGGGGGCCACATTTTTGCCAGCCATGTTCGGTTAGCGTTTTACAAGTGGCAACATATCTTGGCCATCATTGGCTGTCCATGTTGATGTGGGTATTACTGCTGTTGCTGCTTTGAGGCCACCCAAAGCGCCAATTGTCGCAACAACAATTGAGCCGCCTCAAAAGGCACACAAGTCAAAGATCTTTTGGCACAATCCGCTTAAAGCAATTGGGCCAGGATGCCTGCCTGCCTGCATGTGTGTGTGTGTAATTGTGTCTAAATATTTACAAGGATAACAAACAACAACACACACACAATAACAGTTGGCGGCCACATCAAACATCAAACATCAGACGGAGACACACACGTATTTTGTCAACTCACAAATTGCCTTTGGCATTGCCTCATCCTTTTTGTGTTATCCTGCGAGCCTTGAGCCCTGAGCCTTATTTATGGCCTCACTTGTGAGTCGCCGCCGTTGTCAGCTCAGGCCACCCGCTTAGCAGCAGCGTGAGAAGATCTCCTTCCCGGAATCGAGTGCGCACGACTCCTTCTTCTTCTCCCGGCGCTTACACGCAAACGTGAGCTGCTGCAGTTGCTGCGGATTTGGAATTGGGAATGAGTGGCCAAGAGCTAAGAGCTAAGAGTGGCACAGAGATTCGAGATTGAGCGCATTTATGGCGCATGGCGTCCAGCTGGATAGCTTTTATGGCCATAACTGCCTGATCTGTGCACCGCATTTTATAATGCCCAACCCTAATGGGCCCCCCTCTCTCCCCCTCTCTCTGCCCCCCTTCTTTCACTTGGGGCATCTGTTAAGCATCTCGTGCCAGCAGGCAATCAAAATTATTACACCCAGCTTGAAGAAAATCGACCCCAATTCCCCCCAACACCCAGTAACAGCTCAACAGTCTTAACGGCAACGCCCCCAAAAGCCAAGTTAGTTGACTGCTGTTGCCAAAAAAAAAGAACAATAATGTAGTATTGAAGTTAGTCCACTGCAATATACGCGCACCTTTTTATGAAAATAATAATATTCATAAAAAATAATATTTAAATACTTATTTAAGTTTAAGTTTAATATACCAAGTGGATTTATATCTAAGCAAGAACTGCTGTAACTTATCAGAGGTAAAAGAACCATTTAAAACGTATTTAGTATATTTATGTAGTAAAAGATTAAATGGCTTCAGTACTTAAAACAAATAATTAAATATTTGTATTGCTTAGAATTTAGAATATAATATTTGCAATTTTTTTTCAATTTACTAATAAATGGGAAAAAAATATATGTTGTAGAATATTAATTCCAATTAGATGACTTTAATGCTTATAGAAGCAACCATTTTGAAAAGTTGCTAACACTTTCATTTAAAGTTTACAACAAATTAGGCAGATATTTATATATTTATTACATATTATGTTAAAATTAATATAGTTTTTAAGAAATAAATTAAATATAGCTGGTTTTATTGTTTTTTGTTTTAATTTTTGAAGAAACTTATTAATAAAATTTCAAAACCAACTTTTTTTTAAATCTTTTTGAAATAAACTAATATTGTTAGATATTTCTCAAAAATATATATATATATAATATACGCAGCTTAGCTTTAAGTGTTAGCTTGTATACAACTTAACCAAAGCTTAACAAACACCATCTTCTTAAAAAAAAGTGTTGGTATTAAAAATTAAAACCGTTGGTAAAAAACAAAACACCAAACAACAGTCAAGAAACAAAATCACGCGCTGGCGATTCGACGAAAACGTGAAGTTTAAGCTGAGGTTGGAGTTATGGAGTTGGAGTTGGAATTATTGAGCTGGAGCTGGAGCTGTGGAGATTGCATGACAGGAGGCTGGCAGGAGGCACAGGACATGCCCCCTATAATAATAATAACACGGCACTTGTGTTGCATTATGGGCAAAAGTAAAGGCTGCTGATGCGATGATGATGATTATAATGGAACCCAACCAACAACAACCAACAACAAAAGCAAAACACAAAACCTAATAAAGCAACAAATTTTCATTTCTTAATAACAGGCCCAGTGAGTGGCTTTTGTTGTTGCTGTTGTTGTTGCTCTTGTGTGGAATTTCAACTTATTAACCTTATGAAAAATGAAAAATCAACAAGTGCAAAACGCAATTAGCCTGATTGGTTTATGTTGCGCAAATTGTCTAAAATTGTAAAATTGGCAAGAATAGTTTTATCGCAGCGTGATCCCAACTAACTACTTAAAGACTACAACTACTTTAGGGGCTTGAACTAAGTTTAGTTTATCCCAAAAGTCATCATTTGCAATTAAGCGCAATAATTGCTTTTTGCTGAGTAATTTCTAAATGTATATCAAAAAGGGCTTCAAACATGTTTGACTGATTGATCTGTTTTTTGAGTCACGATTGAAAGAAAAGTTAAATGTGATGAGCACAAAATGTTTTTAACTAATTGGCCAATTTTTAAACTAAAACAAATTTTTAAAAACTTAGATTCAATTTAGTTTCTATTGTTAGTTTAAAACAATGCATAATACAGCCAAATTTCAACTGATTGTTTTAATTTATCCAGAACTTAACGTAATTTTAACTTTATATCTTTAATAAAATACTATAAATTTTATTTAAATGTTTTATACACTTTTATAAGTTAATAAACTCATATGTAATTTATATGTTTTTTTCAAACACAACTGACTGAAAAAATGATATAAAAACAACCCATTTCAATTGACTTGCCCATATGGCTAATGAAAATTTCAGCCTCTCGAAAAAGTGCAATTATGTGTTGGCCATAATTCCACGAAAAGTTGAGAACGTAGGCAGCTGGCATCCGAAGAGCAGCACACAGAGCATCCTCAGTAATCTGCTGCGAACTAAAAGTAAGTTATTTCCTGGCGCTGCCCCATCCCTCGTACCCCGCTCTTCATCCGCACCCCTGGTTTGCGCGCCATTCGAAATCGCTGGCGGTCAGAAGGCGAACATGGAGCCATGGAACGTGAATGGGCGGGACGAGAAACTTGAACGTGAACGTGAACGATTGCAGGTCTAAATATGAATACTGAGTATGAATACGACTACGAATACGAATACGAATACGAGTAGGGCCAACATGGCCATTTTAGAAAATGCAGACAATCTGTAGACGACTGCAGCGGTGGCTCCCACTTTCAGTTCAAGACCAAGTTGGACTTCGAGTTGGAGTCCAAGTCCAAGACCGCGTCCAGGTCTGGCGGGCAAACTATTGCCTTAAATGGGCCGCTCTTTGGCTCCCTAAGTAAGTTATAAATAATAACTGGCATGTTGTAAATCAAAATTATCAGTTTGCGTTTGCGTTTGCCCTGCGTAGCAATTGTTCAACTTGTTCGAATTGTTCTTGCCTTAACCTTCTTTGCGCCTCTCTCTCTCTCCCTCTCTCTTTCTACCTCTCTATCCCTCTCTCTCCCTCTGTCTGTCTGTCTGTCTGTGTTTGTGTCTGGGCCAAAATGGCTGGCCAGCGAATTCAAATTATGGCCAGCTGGTCTGTAGGAAGCAAGTGCACTGACCCAAATTAGTATGCTTTGCAAAAACCATATTAAAGAATCTTAAGTAGATACATTCTTATTATAATATGAAATATATTAAAGTAAAGCTGTACGTTTTTGAGTTAAGAAGTTTTAAGCATAAAAAATGAGCTACAATCTCAAATTAGTAACGTGAAAAGGCTAAGAAAGTAGAATAAATAATCTGATGTCTGGTTAAATTATAAATTCACTTGTCATTTAAATAAAGGTGAGTTTAATTTGCCGTAAATTCAGTTGAAAGCATTCTTAAATTGAGATATAATATTTATATATATATTTATTCTATTTCAAATATAATTTAATTATTTGGACTATTTTACTGTGTCCATGGCTTTAAGTAGAAATGTAATAAGTTAAAATTGGCAGTCAAGAAATATTAAATAAAATTGTGTTTAATTGAATACAAATTTATTTTCAAAATAAATAAAATTGTATTCAACACAAATTTAAAGTAAAAATGGAAAATGGATAAAAAACTTAAAGATGAATCTGATATTAAAACTTGAATAATTTGAAAATAAGCATTATCTGGTTGTGTCTATAGTTAAAATTTGTGGCAGAAACAATGGAAAACAAAATAAATTCAAGTGTTTAAAATAAACATAATAAATCTAAGAATATATTCCAAAGTTTTCTGCTTGAATCAAGTGTTATATGATCAGTATATATATGATTTTACTAACTATTTTCGCTCAGTGTACAATTCGCAGTTTGTCTGGGGTGTCTGCACTGGCTGATTGCACCTTCAGATGCGACTGTAATTATGAGGCACTGTACAGTTTGCTGCAGGCCTAGAGACGGCCAGGCACATGGAGTGGGGGGCAGTGGGGGCAAGGGGGTGAGGTTGGGGCAAGGGGGGCTGTTCCAGCGTTTAGCTGAGTCTGATGCGTTTCTTATTGCATTTTAAGTGAGCCACGGGCCAGGCGCTTCTCTCTCTCTCGCTCTCTCTCTCTCTCTCTCTCTTTCTCTCTACTTCAATTGATTTGAAGTCAGTCAGAGCTGTTGTCGCTTTTTTTTGTATTTTGGCAAAACAATTCTCAGACAAGTCGCAGTAGAAGTCTGGGTACGGCTATGAGCTCATATGAGTTGGAGAATGAGTTGGAGTATGAGTATGAGTATGAGCCATGACTCAAATGCTGTCTCGTTATTCGCTTATTCGTTATTCGTCCCGCTGTTGTTGTTGTTGTGTTAGCCATGTTTCGCATGCAATTGAGCCATGTTCGATTAATCTCTTTGATTTATGCTCACGTGCGCCGCCGGCCCAAGCCCCCTAAAAACACTAACAAATGTCGCCTGTCTAGCCTTCCAATCCCCCTCCCCCCCCCTCATCCTGCTTCTTCTTCTTCTCGTACCCCTCCCTGCATGTGTTATGCGACTTTAATTGGCGTTTATTGTGTGCGAGAGAGAGAGGAGACAAGAGACGCCTGCCTGTGCAGCCTGAGTCGACACCAACTGTGCCTCACATCGTTACCCAACTCGAATCGAAACCCAGCAAGATCCAAAACATATCGGATCGGGTAGCTTATTTATTTATTAAAGGCCTTTTGCAAGTATATATATATACATATATAAATATCTGCTGAGCTTGATCCACCCAAAGCAGTGCCTAACTTTTTAATTAGTATATGTAGTAGCAGCTTTAGATGCCCTTAAAATAAGTTTCGAAAGTTGTTTTCAGTTTTAAATCAACTAAATCAACATCTGCAGACTTTCTTGTCAATATCAATGAATAAATCTTAAATAAGCGTATAAAAAGCACTTATATATACATAAGCATATGCATCCAAATTTCTAACTTTAGAATTAATAATGTTTAGTTTCAGAAACTTTATAAAATGATTTTCGCACAATTAACCAAAAACAAATATAAATATATGGATTGGTGTAAAATTTTTTGCTTATTTACTTTCTTTTTCGTCGAAAATTATGCTGTATTTTATAAAAATTTCAAGTAGTTAATCAAAATAATGAAAAATTTTATTTTACATAATTTCTTGCAATTATATTTACATCAAATAATAATTCCTCTAATATTAATCTTCAGTTTTTCATGTATAAAATATATACAAAATATTCAATCAATCTTTATATACAGAGCTTTGTTTATGGCTTTGAAAGTAAGGTTTATTTGTTGAGTTTAAGTTCTAATTCACAAAATATTTCTTAATGTTTTATTTATTCCTCAGAAATTAATGTTTATATGTTTATATTTATTTATTTCTCAGAAAAAAACTTATGCCTTGAGTTTTATTTTTCAAATTGAGGCTTAAAACTCATGCGCTAAATTATTTTAAAAAAATATGAAATTGCCGATGAAATAAATAAAGAAAGAAGAACATATTTATAAAGAATAATAATGAGTGAAGTCTAAGCTTACCAAAAGGAGTTTAGCAAATATTGCAAATCTTAAGTCAATAAACGTTTATATTATTGAGCATTATACCCTATTATCTATTGCATACAGGATATAACTAGTTAACAAAACTAATAACAACATTGTGCTTGAATTTCAGGCTAGGCGCAAAATGAAGCTGGAGTTGGGGCTCAAGTTGGGGCTGGAGTTGCCCTATGGCGGCTTTTGCTTTTGCTTTTGCTGGGAGAGCATATGAAATTTCAACACCGCCAGCGACTCCTTGACTTGGACTCCACAGTGTACAATCCTCCAGTCCTCGGGTCCTCATTCCTCATTCCTCATTGCTGAGTCGCCTTCATCGACTTGTACAAATGTTGTTGCCATTCGAACTCGCTTCTTCGACTTGGGGTTTTTCTTTCGTTTGGTTTTTCGTTTTTTGTTTTTGTTATGGAATTATGAAGCCATAAATATGAAATTCAGCACATTTATTAGCGTTGTCAAATGTCGTGGCCCAAGTTGTTATGGTTGTTAGTAAAGGAGAGTTGCTGTTGTTGTTGTAACCATTAGTGTTGCTTATTTTTGTTTCTGGCTAATGGCCCCCCAGACCAAAAACGAGCCTTGGGCTTACTTTAGTCACTGGAGCTTCGCGTCTATTTCTCTTCTCGCGTGGAAGACTTGCCTTTTTTTTTGGTTCAACTTGCTTCAGAGTCGCGCTTGTTTTCTGCTTGTATCTACAGCAGTTCATTGTTTTTTCTTTTTTATCATTGCCCCTCTCTTTGTTTTTTTTTTTTGTTTTCTTTTCTTTTTACGTTGACATCAAATTTATTATGTGTAATTTGTGGGCTGTGAAAATATATTGAAGCCAGTCGGTATTGGGTATTTAAGCTTTCCTGGAAGCACATATTAAGCTATAAATAGTATACATATTGCATAATTTAAGTAAACTGAATGTACAAATCAATGTTGCTTATAAGTTATTCGGAAACCGCAAAGTGTACTTGGTAAATTAAATTCTTCCATTATACTCTTTTAGAAGAAAATAGGACAGAAGTTGTCGGAACCGGCCAGATAGGAAGCCTATATCTTATAGCTTCTATAGAACTGAAAGTCGTCTTGTGGACATATGTATATCCCATGTTATAAGGATGTTCAAGTGTACAAGGAAGTTTAAGGCGATAGCTTTGAAAATATCGGATATATGGCCAAAACCGACATCGAGTTGTATGGCAGCTATAAGATATAGTGGTCCGATCCGGCTGGTTTCGACCAATGTGCTGTCTCTTTGAATAATAAGTCTCTGTGCAAAGTTTTATCACGATAGCTCAAAAACTGAGGGACTAGTTGGCATACACACAGACAGACAGACAGACGGACGGACAGACAGACTGACGGACAGACAGACGGACGGACATGGCTAGATCAATTTGTTTTGCCATTCTAAGCAAACTGGCATTAACTTTTGGGGGACTTGGACGCTTGCTTCTATTTTCTTCGAAAAGAGTATAAACAGCTTTTTAACGAAATTAAAATCAAATTAAAATACATTTTAAATGTTTTAATAATTGCATTTTTTATTGCAGGTATACATTTTGATCTTCAAGGACATCTCAAGAAATGGATCCTTAGCCTCGCCACCAAGATGAAATATTTAACGACGCATATATTTGCTAATTATAGCTGAATCGATTTAAAATTTTATACATTGATGAGCTATAAGGATGTTCAAGTGTACAAGGAAATTTAAGGCGGTAGCTTTGAAAATATCGGATATATGGCCAAAACCGACATCAAGTTGTATGGCAGCTATAAGATATAGTGGTCCGATCCGACTGGTTCCGACCAATGTGCTGTCTCTGAGGGACTAGTTTGCATAAATACAGACAGACGGACGGACAAACGGACATGGCTAGATCAATTTGTTTTGTCATTCTAAGCAAACTGGCATTAACTTTTGGGGGTCTCAGACGCTTCCTTCTATTTTCTTCGAAAAGAGTATAAACAGGTTTTTAACGAAATTAAAATACATTTTAAATTTTTTAATAATTGCATTTTTTATTGCAGGTATACATTTTGATCTTCAAGGACATCTCAAGAAACGGATCCTTAGCCTGGCCACCAAGATGAAATATTTAACGACGCATATATTTGCTAATTATAGCTGAATCGATTTGAATCACGATAGCTCAAAAACTGAGGGACTAGTTTGCATACATACAGACAGACAGACAGACAGACGGACAGACAAACATGGCTTGATCAATTTGTTTTGTCATTCTAAGCAAACTGGCAGTAACTTTTGGGGGACTCAGACGCTTCCTTCTATTTTCTTCGAAAAGAGTATAAACAGGTTTCTAACAAAATTAAAATAAATTTTTAATCTTTTAATAATGGCATTTTTTATTGCAGGTATACATTTTGATCTTCAAGGACATCTCAAGAAACGGATCCTTAGCCTGGCTACCAAGATGATGTTATACGGACAACCACCAAAAAAAACTCACATATAAATACTGGAAAATTGAAGTTCCTCAGACGCAACAACGTCAGCATTTTTAATGTCATTAAGCAAATAAATAATTAACTCAGCTAATTTAAAAGTATTTGTATTATTTCCGTTTATTAAAATTTATTATAAGAATGTATTTAAAAATAATATTGTACATTTCATTTATAATTACAATTATTTGTTGATAAATTCTGTTTTTTGTAAAAATACACCTTTTTTTTGCATTTTAAATAAATGAAAATACAATCCAAGAAACTTTGTTTTTCTTTTCATTGTTGCATACTTTTAGGGCGTCTGAAGCAGCAGATCTGCTTTGCCAAATGCTATTTTTCGTCAGAAAGTACCAGGCGCACATAATTCAGCAGATGAACGATGATTTTTCTGTTTTTAATTTTAGCATGACCTTGAGTTAGAATTTCCCCTTGAGAGATAATTTCCCTACACTCAGAGCTGGGCTTGCTTCGATTTTCTGTGTGCAGTTGTCAGTGTTCGTTTTTGTCTCGAGCAAATGCAAATTTCATATGTTTTTCTGGTCGAAGTACTAGGCGCACAGAAGTCAGCAGATAGACGACGAATTTTTCGTTTTTACTTTTTGCATGACCTTGAGGGAGAATTTCCCATTCAGTGAGAATATCCCAGAGCACAGAGCGGAGCTGCGTGCAGTTGTCAGTGTTCGTTTTTGTGTCGAACAAAGGCAAATTTCATATGTTTTTCTGGTCGAAGTACCAGGCGCACAGAAATCAGCAGATAGACGACAAATTTTTCGTTTTTCATTTTTGCATGACCTTGAGCGAAACGAGAATTTTAACTCGACCTTGAGAGATAGAGCAACTAACCCTGAGTAGAACTTTGAGCATGGCTCTCAGCTCTAAACTAATACATTCAAATGAAAAAACGTTGATTTTTCATAAATCGTTTATTTTCTTCTTTTATTCGACAAATGTATATAAATATTTATATTTTTCTTAACTAGTAATATAGTATGTTTTGTATTATGCTAAGAATACATTTAATATTACAATATTTATATAAAAAGCAATGTTTTAAGTTTACTTATTAAGCTAAGATGTTGTTTCTTTCTTCTTGTCAGTTGATTGTTGTTGTTGTGTTTGTTGTTGTTGTTGTTGAGTTTGTTGTTGTTGGTTTTTGTGTTTGTTATTGTTGATGATGATGATGTTGTTGTTGCTTTTGTGTTTTTAGTTGGTGTGTTTGCTACTGTTGTGTTTGCTACTGTTGTGTTTGCTATTGTTGTGTTTGCTATTGTTGTGTTTGCTATTGTTGTGTTTGTTGTTGTTGTGTTTGTTGTTGTTTGATGATGATGAGGTTGATGATGATGTTGTTGTTGCGTTTGTTGTTGCGTTTGTTGTTGTGTTTGTTGTTGTTGTGTTTGTTGTTTTTGTGTTTGTTGTTGTTGCTGATGATGATGATGATGAGGATGATGAGGATGATGTAGATGATGATGTAGATGATGATTTTGTTGTTGTTGTGGTTGTTGTTGTTTTTGGCTGTTCTGTTGTTCTCTGCTGCGCTGGCGACCTATTCGAAAACAAAAATTAACTAATTATATGGGTATATAGATTTTATAGTACTTACTTAAAGTTCATCAGAATGGTTTTGGGCTGATGAAGATTTTGCAAAATAAGTGGACTTCACAACAGACAATAATTAAATGTGCGCTTAGCTAAAGTTGTGAACATTGAGCTGAAAGAGAGAGAAATAATTAAGCAAACTACGGTAAAATATAGCTCAGCTATACTTACTACAGTAAATCCCATAATTCCTGGAGTTATTGTCAGCATTGATGGCGTCCTGCTGTGAGCTGCAAGGGAAAAATAATAAAGGATTAGAACATGGTTTTTTTATTTTACTATAATTTTTATAATTTTACTTAAAAAACCAAAACAAGTGGGGAAGGATTATCTTCGGCGTGCCGAAGATTTTATACTCTTTTCAAACCTTTAGGCAATTTTCACACTGCCAACTGCACCACTGAAATATTTATCGACGCATATATTTGCTAATTATAACTGAAACGATTTGAAATTTTAAACATTGGTGAGTTATTAGGATGTTCAAGTGTAAAAGGAAATTTAAGGCGATAGCTTTGAAAGATCGGATTTATGGCCAAAACCGACTTCGAGTTGTATGGCAGCTATAAGATATAGTGGTCCGATCCGGCTGATTCCGACCAATGTGCTGTCTCTTTGAATAATAAGTCTCTGTGCAAAGGTTTATCACGATAGCTCAAAAACTGAGGGACTAGTTTGCATACATACAGATAGACAGACAGACAGACAGACAGACAGATCAATTAAAATTTGATGAAACTCTAATATTCCATAACCACAATTTTTTAGCAAAAAAAATGTATGAATTAAAATATATTTAAATTTTAGCCGCAGCTGAAATTATTTGCTACTCTAACTGAAATTTAACTACATATTCCATAAAATGCTACGCCCACTGACTCCAAATGAATATTGTGAGAGAAAAAACAATAGAAAAGCTTTAAATAATGAAAATTAATTTACATATTTGTAGAGTTCATATAACAAAAGCATTTTCAAAGTGGCAGCAATAAACGGAAAACATCGCTCAATGAATGCTTTTATATATATATTTTCTCAAATAGCTTTCACTTTTTGTCTTAATGAAATGGAAACTCCTACGCATGCTCAATTAGCAGCCGCAGCCGCAGCTGCTTATTAATAATAATAAATAAATGCAATGTCCAATAAATTAGAGCCCACACTCGTAATGCAATCATTAGGCGCATGGATACTCACTATTAGAACATCATTAGAACTGCCCGCATTCCATGCCCAATTCAGCGAATGCCGCCATAAGTAGTGACTAAGCTCATACTCTGTTCTTGATGGCCAATTAAAGCAAAAGTCGGCAGCAGCAGCAGCGGCACATAAATTGAAAATGATAAAAACAATATGGAGACTAATATTCGTTAATGAACCCAAAGACACAAAGAGAAAGAGACAAAGACCCGCACTGGACAATTGATTGAAATCAAAGTGTAAATTGCAATTACCGCTGTCCACTGCCAATCAACGTAAACAACAACAACAATAACAACAGCAGCACAGACTTATAACAACAAAATGGCTGCAATTGGACCTGTAGACTGTTACTAATGGCGATGCATGTTGTTGCATGTTCATAACTTGGCTGCGCTTTGACAGTGGCAACTGTGGCAACTGTGACTCGGACTCTGACTCTGACTGTGATTCTGATTCTGATTGTGTGGCAGCCACCACTTGCTGCGCTTCATTAAGTTAATTAAACACGCCACAATTGGAGCTGCGATCATCATTAAAACTGAATTGAGCCAAACGCTGACCAATGAAGTTGTAGCCCATTAGCACTGTATCTATCCTATATATCAGCTTAGAACGCACAACACAGTGCCTGCCAACAAGCAGCCAACCAACCAACCAACCAAACGAGCTGCAGCTAATTAACGCAATTGTGCGAAATGTGCTCACGTAACTGAAATCGCTGCAAAACGCTTCAAAATCAGCTCAAACCAACTTGTAAATACACATAGAAAAATATTTATGCTTATTAGCCTAAACGCAAACAAATCAAGTAAAAGTTTTCTTCTATCATAGCAAATTTCTCTCAAATCGAAGATTGGCATAAACACAACAATGTTTAGTTTAACAAACAAGAAAGAAACTTTACTGTAAGTAAGTTGCAGTTTCTTAAAAACAAAAAAGTCAGTTATTATTTATATATAATAAACAGTCAAATTGATTGCTAAATTTGAGGATTTTTCATCAATGAAGCTTAGAAAACAATGTCAAATGTTAAGTTAAGATATCAATTCAATAATTTATTTTGGTTTTTTGACATTGTTGTGTTCTTGAAACTTGAGCAAAAGTCTCAAAAAAATGTTGGCAACAGGCTTTTTAAAACCTGTTAAACTTAAATAAATTATAAATAGTATATTGTATACAAAACAAATATGTAAAGCTAAGAAATAAATTCAATAATTTATATTAGTTTTTTGTCATTTTCAGGTATGGAAATTTAAACAACAAAAAATGACTAAAATTGCAAATATAAGGTTTAAATTGTAAAGAAAATGTTGATTTCGAATTGAACATATTTCTGATAAATATAAATAACTAAAATGGCACAAAGCGTTGCTACTATGATTAAAAACTTAAATTTTTAATAAATGTTTACGCAGTTTAAGAAATTATCAGCAAATTTGAATTATATTGCAGTTTTTATTAAAAACTTAAGTATAATTTTACTGATTTCAATTTGTAACAGTTGCTGTACTTTTAGAAATTTATTTCATATATTTGCAAATTATTTATAATGAAAATTGTCATTTGTATGTTTTAAGCACAATTAATATAGTATAAATACATATTTTTGTTGAGTGCAGCTAACTGAGCTCTTCACTGCTCCTCACACCTGCTATTTTCGAGCTGCATCATTAAATGCAATTAAATGCGAATTGCGAATTGCGAATTACTACAATTGAGTGCAATTGTGACTCTCTATTTGTGTGTGTGTGTGTGTGTGTGCATTTGATTTTGTTTGGCGTTAATTAATTGTATTTAGCCAAAGGCTAAGCCAAAGCCAAAGTCGTCGGATTAAAGCCGCAGCGGAATTGCGTGCTCAACACTCAACATTCGCACTTTTGCGAATATTTATTTATTTATTGTTCAGTTTGCCACTTATGTTCGTAGTTAGTTGCCAATTGTTAGTCAGTCGAACAATGGCAATTTTCTCTCAGGTATTTAACATTGCTGCCAAGTGCTTGCGGAAATCAGCAGTTAGCGGAATGCCACCATTTGAAAGTTTGTATTATTTAGTTGTTGTTGTTGTTTCTTCCACCTTTGTTTTATATAAACTATTTACTAAAGAAACTATAATTATGCCATATATATATATATGTGTGATATAGTTGTATTTTTTATGGCTTTGTATAGCTTGTAATTTGACAATTCTAATTTGTTATATTTCTATTTTATTTATATATATTTATATTGATTATTTAATTTGTATTAAGAAAAAGATAATAAGAACTGCTCTTTTCCATACTTAAAATAAATAAAGGCAGTAAAACAGTTTGCTAAGTGTTAAATGCTAAATAAAAAAATGAAAAAAATGCTTGTATATAAGTAAATAAATATTGGATACAGTTTAAAATCTTTTTTCAGTAATTGAAAACTAAATAATCGATCATTTCATTATTGATTGCTATAGTTTTGACATTAGAAAAGACTTTAGATACAATTAATGTAGTATAAATGCTGTCAACATGTAAAATTATTCTTGTTTTTCACTAATGAGCGCTTTGCCAACTTTTCATGCTCAAACTATAAGTATAATTAAACACTTTGCCACACCAAATGCCATTTGTACAGAACTAGTAATTAGTAATTATTTGTTTGGTATCGATTCAATTATGCATTGATTGGTTAAAGGACGATTGCATGTTAAGGACCTGTGTGCTCGAAAATCATTAGCAGAAAGCCAAGCAAATTGATGGCAATTACGCGATTTCCTGCAGAAAAAGAAATGAAGTAAATAATCAGAGGCAATAAATGTAATTGCAATTCAGACACGAGTTTTACACGAATAACTCGCAATCAAAAGGAATAATAATAATAATAATACCAAGTTCTGTGGAAACCTTTCCTAATAATTTCCATTAGTGGCCCCAGACCACCTGTCTCTGTGTGTGTGTGTGTGTGTGTGTATTTATAATGTGCCATATATCATCATTATCAGACTAAAAACATTCCAATGCGCGACCGACTGATGACTTTGCACATGTGATGCAGCTCAGAGTCGAAGTTGGAATTGGAGTTGGACTTGGAGTCGGAGTCGGAGAGGGGAGAGAGGAGGCAGTTAACACGAGAGGCTTTGTCCGTCCAGTGACTGGCCATGGGATTAGTTACAGGCAAACGAATCAACCTCAATATGTCGACAACTTTGTACAAACGGGTGCTCCGGCTGCCATTTTACACGCAGCCAGCGCTAATGACCAAAAGCCAAAACGACCAGCAACAATAACAACAACAACAACAACAAAGATCCCACGAAAAGGGCCAAGTTGTTGCTGTTGTTGTTGTTGCTGCTGTTGTTGTTGTTGTTGCGCAAAAGGTGGCAATTAAAATCGAATGAGCGCCGAAGCTTCCATGTTGAGCACTAATGGGTGCCCAGCTCCTCGACTCCAACCCCGACTCCAATACCAACTCCAATACCAATATTCCAAGTCTCGGAGTCGGAGTCCGAATCGCTTCCGCCCGCCTCCGCTGGAAAATGTGTAGAATTGTTTTAATGGCCGACAATATGGCCGACGAGTCGTCCGAAAGACTAATGCACTGCGATTAGCAGCGCCAACTGGCCAACAACACTCTTCTTCTTCTTTCTCCTCCTCTTCTTCTGCGTCTTCTTCTGCTTCTTCTTCTTCGCTGGTTCGTCAGAAATCGAGCATTAAATTTTTTAATTAAAAATTTTTCGCCGTCATTTCCCCATTTGGTAGACTATTCACATAGAAAATGTACAAGTGCACTCAGAGAAAAGCGCATAGAATTGGCTATATTTTCAAGCAATATAAAAAGTATATATAAATACTTTCAATAGCCGTTAAGCTGTTACAAACAAATATTTTTAAAAATTTGTTTTTATGCACTTTATACATTTTTATTTAATTATGAAAATCGCATTAAAATCGCATGTGAATTGTAGGAGAGAGAATGAGCTATTGAGATAGAAAGCAAAAGAGAGAGAAGGAGAGAGAGAAACTGAGGGAGTAAATGGAAGAAGGCTGGATGCATAAAAACTAAGAGAGTGAGAGAGAAAAGCTGATACAGATTAAGTTCGTGTGATAGCATTTGAATAAAAAGAGACAGAGAGCGAGAGAGATAGAGATAAAGCGAGAGAAAGTGAAGGAGAGATAGACAGAGAGAGATAAGGAGAGGAAAAGAGAGAGAATGAGAACAAAAGAGACAGTGACAGAAAGGGAGAGAGAAAGGGCTTCCAACCAGAGAGAGAGAGAGAGAAAGAAAAATAGCTTCTGACCAGAGAGAGAGAGAGAATATATGTATAGAGAGAGAGAGAGCAAAAGCCAGTGAAAAGAAATAGAGAGACAAGACAAAGAAAGAAACACTTTGAAATCACAGCTAAAATGACTCAAAAATTCAACTGCTCACTTGAATTCTTGAGAATCGAGTAGAAGGGCCTGCATTGCCTTAATACATGTTTGTAATAATATGCACAGAGCACAAGTAAAACTGTTCTAACATTAAGACAAAAATCAATCGAACTCGCGTTTTCTTTTTTTTTGGAAATCGATATATGTCAATATTTTCAAACAGTTATCGATATTATGAACTAACTTTGGTATCTCATTTGCAATTGGTACAGTCACACTAGTCTTTCACTTGAAAATTTCGGGCTAACACAAAACAAAACCTTCTTAAAACCAGAATTTCATGCTCCAACTTTTAATTTTCCATTTGAATTCAGGCGATATTGAGCCCATATTTTTTGCCAGTGTACATGCGTATATGTGTATGTGTGTATGTAGGTGCCGCTGTCCGCTACGCATAAATCAAGTGGCCGCTGCAATTTCTTTAGAATAACCAGAGACAATTACACTCGAATCTGGAAACTTGAAACTCGCAGCTCGCAGCTCGAATCTCGAATCTGGAAACTTGAAACAAGTTGAGCCGCCAGCTGAACTGTGAGATTGTTTGATCAGCTGCCAGATCATTTGCTTGGGTGCTGAGCAAATAGTGCGAACGGAAGTCATCATTAGCTGGATGATTAAAGCACACACAAATCACACACACACACACACACACACACACAGATACAGGCCCAAAAAACTCTTTGCCACAACTCGAGTTGGCAAATTGCGGCTTTGCTGTTGTTGCTGTTGCTGTTGTTGCTGTTGTTGCTGTTGTTGCTGTTGTTGCTGTTGTTGCTGTTGCTGTTGTTGCTGTTGTTGTTGCAGACACGCCTGATGTTTTCATTTCCCGATAAGTAAGCCAACAAGCAGGCACCAAAAGCGGACCTTCCTTTGGCTCAACTTGGCTGCTTTCCACTTGTAGCAAATTAAAAGCGCAAAAAAAGAACAGCAACAGCAAAAAATGCAAATGTTACCACAACAACTGGCAACTTTATGGAGTGCTCCTCCTTTTTGCTAGCCTCGTGTCCATGTGTCACCAGCAGTCAGCAGACACCAATATATATATATACGTATATATGATGTTCAGACGATCAAGACGCGACGATAATAGAGAGAGAGACGACTACAACAACAACAACAACAACAGACAACAGACAACAACTTTGGGCTGCTACAAGCAAAAGCCATGTCGGACTCAAGACTCGGAACACTTTGGTTGCTGGTGTCTCCTTGGTGTCTTTGGTGTCTTGTCTCTTTGGTTGTGCCCAGGCAAACAGATGGCATCATTTTCATCATCAGATCCGTGACTACTTCGGTTGCTGCTGCTGCTGCTGCTGTTGCTGCTGCTGCTGTTGCTGCCACACACACGCATGGCCTTGCAACATTGTGCTGCGTAACTAGAAGCTGACAATCCTTGAAAATGCAGTTGCACTTGCATACGAAATGAAGCAACACTCGAATCCTATCTTACATTTGCATAGATGTATAAGTATTCCCTTTTTTTTGCCATCAAATGTTGAGCTTATTAAGTTGCACATCTACTAACAATTTGTCTATATATATATATATATATACATCATAACATCACATATATACTTCACATAATGTATTAAGCTGAACATCTACAGCATGTTAACCAATTAATCTTTTCTTTTTTCATATATATGCATATTAGCATTATACTTTTAAAATATTACCTTATTTTTACAGAATACACATTCTTCTTTTTTTGTTTTCTTTTCATTTGCCAACTATTATTTTTGCATTTTAATTATAAGATAACAGTTTAAACTATATTGCTATATAACAGAATAAAATACTTAGAAAATCAACCCAAATTGTATTTCCCTCAGTCTAAAATGAAGACCTGTAATATCTAAAAAATATATAAATTAAAGTATTTACTTTTTACGCGTGCATATTTAAATCAAAAAACTCATCAAACATCAGTCAAAAGTTTACAAAAACAAGTTTGTCAAACAACTTCATCTAGTTTCTGAGCTGTAAAACAATGCTGATTAAAGTTGAATAAAATTTCCAATAATTCTAAAAGCCAAAACATTTAAATGCTATAAAAACTAGTTGGCTAAGCTAAATAAGACTGAAACCAATTTTAAACTATTTGACTTAAGTTAAAAAACTATTTGGAAAGTCTAACTAATAATTTAAATTTTGGGAAAAGGCATTCATTAAATATTCAATTATGTTGGTAAACTTAATTTTAAAACAAACTCAAATCTAGAACGTCCAAAAGTCTTAGCTCAAAACAATTAATGAACATTCTCATTCTGTCAGCTCTCTTAATAATATTAAAAAATTCAAATATTTAATTTAAAAAAACAAAATGTGATAAAATATGAAAAGAAATTAATAAAAGTCCTACAAAATGTATTTATACAAAGTTCTATAAGTTCTGCAAAAGCTTTCTACTGCTTATCTTGAAATTGTTTTAATTTAAGTTTAAGCAGAGATGGTATTCTCCTTTTTGTTTTTTTAGGCAGCCATTGAGCTGTCTTTAATTTATGAATATTCATGAGTGCCTGGCAAATATTCATGAATTATCAAGCGAGGCATTTACGCACCCATTGTATTTGTTGTTGTTGCTTTTTTAATGGCATTTTGTGTCTTAATTAATGTCCCAATCACCAAAGCGTATCCCAAATGGCTGCAGCTATTAACCAACTCCATTTTGGGAGCGTTCCCCAATTTATATGTATTTATGCATATGTACATATATACATATAAGACTATAGGTTGCCCCCTCCCCCAACCATTCCCAATCCCATTCCCTGTCCCGCATGGAAGAACCTCTGTGAAACTTGTTTCGTTGCACAGCACTAAATTAGTTGCTGCAGTCTCCTCTTCCTCATCCTACTCCTACTCCCACTGCAGTTCCACAAAAGTCTTTTCAATATATATACATATATTTTTTCTTTCGTTCTTAATTTCGATGGAGGCGATTTTATTGCCAGGTAGCCTGCGAGTCCAAATCGAAGTCGTCGCCATCGTTGGACTCTGCATCTCTGCATCTCTTCACCTCTTCTTCTTCATCATCTTCATCTTATTCTTCTTCCTCTTGTTGGTGCCCAGTTAATTTGGTCATCTTCCATGATGTTTTGATAATGCGGCTGCTGCTTCAGCCCCAACTGCAGCCTCATCTTGTCGTGGCTCTTGCAGTTGTCGTTGCAGCTTGAATACCCTATGATTTCAGTCCATATAGAGGGGCATGCCACACTAACCGACAGGCAGACACACAACACACAAATCAATGTTGAAGAACTTGATTTAAAGTGCTTCAGATTTGTATTTTTGTGTATTTTTTTCTTATTAAAAAAAAAAGTCTTAGCAAGTGAAACAAAAAGCTTTGCGTTTATCATAAGAAATTTATGTTTAGTGTCTAAAAACAAATGAGAACAAAGCTAATGTTTGCAGCTATTTGATAATTATGTTTAACTAAAACTCTTCAGTGATCATATTAGGTTTTAGGTTAGATTTGGTCTTGATACGGATACTGAAAGCAATACTGATATATACTATAAAATGTATCATATATGTATATACTGACATATGATACATCTTTTTTCATTTAAAGATCTTATTCTTGAATTCATAATTAAGATCTTTAAATGACAATTTTTATTTTGTAATTATTTGTTTTTCATTTTTGTAAAATAAACGTAAGAAATATACATATATTTATAAATTGACCATGAATTTAGTGACTTATAGAAGCTATTCACGGCACAAAACTGTATCTAAACGTATACATTATTAAAATATTTTACTTAACTCAAAAATGTTTCAATTTGCAATACTATTTCATGAATTTAATAAGCAAAATAATAATTTACAGCAAAGCGAACCAAAACTATATTTCAAATATATTCTAGGGTATTTACAAGTTCGGCATTACAAAGCGAAGCTTTTCTTGTTCTTCCCTCGTCTCTCTCTCTCTCTCTCTCTCTCTGTCTCTCTCCGAGATCGAGAACAACAACAACAATAATGCAGACTTGCACGAAATTCTTGTCGCCCCGAATAATTACATAAATCAGTGATTTTTAAAGCGTTTCGAGTTTCAAGTTCTCGAACTGTCAATGGCAAACGTAGATCTCCATCTCATATGTACATATATATGGACATATATATATAAACTCGCCAGTATATACATATGTATATATACTATATATGTATATAGTCTCTGGTTTAATGAGTCGTTTGCGTGCGCAGGTTGTCGGCTTTTTAACGCTGATTGTTCCGGCTTATGTGGCTGGGATATGTGTGTTTTTTGTTGGGTTGCCCCATAAAAAAGGGTACAGTATTAACACCTAAGGAGAGAAGCCGCTGTTTGTTCCCACACGGCTCCAATTCGCAACTCTCACACTAACGTTTTTATGTGCTACCAATTTCACAGTAAAAATCGCACCCACATAAAAATTGCGGCCAAATCTGTCAGCACAAAAGCGGAACGAAAGATTTATTGGGCCAGCCGTTGATTGATTTTTTCGTTTTTCAGTTTGGCAAATTTGCGATCAGTTTTGATTTACAGTTGCAGTTGCAGCTGCAAGTTTTGCGGTGCACTTGCCACATGCAACTTGCCACATGCCACATCCGATGCAACTGAGTGATTGGCCAGCCCCAAACTGACCAATCGACCAGTTGCCCGAGTTGGCCATCCATTTGGGCCATGGTCCAGTGGACATTTGCGAGACAGTTGCGGTAAGTTTGCGATGCGCTTTCAAAAACCAGCAAGACGCAAATTTGTAATTGCAGTGCACTCAATTTGATAATGCTCTATTATTATATATACATATGTATATATATGCGACGACAGATATCCAAGAAAACGGTAAATGGAGAACATCACTTTTGCAAATTGCAGCTGCAAACTGCAATTGGGGAGCTAAGAGTTGATCTTGCGGTCTGTTTCTTTTTTGGATTACGGGCAAAGGACACTCAAGTGAAATCTTTGAGGCTGTAAGAGACTTGGTTCATCTCCCATTTAATTGTCCATCAATGCAGCAGTGAAGCTTTTAAACTGCACATATGCATACATAATTTCAATTATTTTTTAAAATATACATAAAAACACATTTATAAAGTATATATAAATTGTTTAAAAATGCATAAGACATTATACTAAGCCAAATGTGGTCTGAGTCTTATCAAGAATTAATTTTTAAAAATATAGTATTAACAAGTAAGAGTGCTCTAGTCGGGACTGTCCGACTAGGAGATACCCTGAACCCAGTTCTGACATCCATTCATACTTGCCTAATAGTGTGCATACATACAAACACACACATACTGCAAGCAGTGCAAGCGGCTTAAGCAGTTATCTTGCTTTTTCACTGAGCCCCACACAATGGAAAGTAAAATCTTAAATAACTTCTGTGTTTATTGTCCGATCTTTTTAAAATTTGTAGGACATAACATTGGCTATAAAATAATTGACCAAACCAATATCCAAAAAGTGAAAAATTTGTTACATGTGTATGCTATTCGAGATTATACATGCCAAATTAGGGGCCTTATAACTTGTAAGTTATAGCCCAAAAACGCTAGTCTGAAGTCGAAATTTATCGATAACTTTTGAATGGGCCGAGTTATCGATAAAATGAAATAAACTTGATCTGTCCCGGCACTACGAGAACTTATATTCCAAATATGAAGTCTCTAGCTCTTGTAGTCTCTGACATCCGCGTCTTCATACAGACGGACAGACGGACGGACGGACGGACAGACAGACAGACGGACATGGCTAAATCGACTCGGCTGTTGATACTAATCAAGAATATATATACTATATACAGTCGGAGATGCTTCCTTATGCCTGTTACATACTACTTTTGCACAAAACCATAATACCCTTTTTAACCATTTTTAATGGGTTCAGGGTATAAAAAATGTATGCTACAAATTGCATAGAAATTTATTTACCTTTGTTTTCTTCACTATCTATCTTGTAGACAAATATAAAATAAACATCGCAATAAAAACAGATAGTATCAGTTAAATATCGCTTGATAATTTCTAAAATGCAATTTAGCACAGCAAATAATGAAGAGAATTTCTCAAAAATTTCATATAAGTATTAATGTTATATTTTATACTTCTATTTACTAGCTTTGGAATATTGGTGAACTTCTGATTTGCACCTTCTACCTTTTATATACATATGTATCATAATATCAATATTAAAACATATTATCATTATAATTCCGATTCATAATTTGAACCCTATATTAAATCTACATTACAATCTGAAGCATTCTCTAATTTCGGAATTTCTATTAAAAACAAGCCAAGATAAGGCTGTCAAAAAACCCTCTTTAGGCAGAGGCAGTTTTGATCATGGCTTGAGTTCTATATTATATCTGCATTTAAATCTGAGGCGATTTCGAATTCTCCATTTTGTAGGAAATACAAGCCATGATGTGGCCTATATTGGTCCTAGAAATGGCTTTCCAGCATCTAAATCGCCCATAACTTTACCAAAACTGATTCGAATTTGGTTCCCAAGGCAGTTTTGATCATGATTTTACCTCTATATTAGATCTGCATCAAAAATCGGAGGAATTTTCGATTTTCTACTAAAAACAAGATACAAGACAGATTGAATCTGAAGCAGTAACAAAATTTTAAGTTTTCTATCAAATATATTGGCATATTTAGACACATTATAGCATTTTTAAGGATAATGTAATATAAATACAAATCAGTGTCCGTCTTAGCATAACTAATTTCAATTTCAATATTATTATTATGAATAAAAGACTTTCTTACTTACGTGTTAGCATCCCAAGCTTCGAAGCCTCTCAAATCACAATATTTGCTGCCATTTTTTGAGTAAAACACTTGAACGTACATTTTTGATATTATTTACTTGTATTTGTTTCCATGAGTGCACAAATGTCGAAAGTACTTTTTATGATTTAACCTTCAGTTTTAGAGAATTTTTATTTATCGTACGTTTTTTTTCTGTTTTCTATATTTTTTTGTGGTTTTTGTGGTTTTTGTTTTTATGTTTTTATGTTTTGCTCACAATCATATGTTTAATATTCCTTTCATTAAATATGTTGTATATTGTAAGATATTATTAATTTCAGTTAAATACGCTTTAAAAATAAATGTATTTCTGTTATGTATCACCGAAGAACCAAAAAAAAAAAAAAAAACAACACACATGCGATAAAGTTATTGTTTGTTTTTTTTTCATTGTTGCCGACAGCTTCAAGTTGATTTCTTGGGCATCGAAACGAGGCGAAAGCGCTAAAAACTTTTGAAGGATATTTGTTGTTGTTGTTGTTGTTGTTGTTGTACTAAGCGCTACATAAGTACTACTATAGATACAGTTAAAGACTTCGGATATAGTTTTGTGTGTCTAATGAATGAGTATTGAATAACCCATTGTCCTCTCTGTGTATGTGTGTGTGCGTGTGTGTGATATGAGGGCTCCAATAGTGTTGTGTCCTTCAGTATATACAAATGGAGTCTGGTAGTCTGGGAAGGGGGGAGCTTTCTATTTACACAAGCAAAGAGTAAACTTCGCTGCAGTATCAACTATTTGATGCGGCTAACACACAATTATATATATATAAATATGTATAACATATAAATACAAATATGTATATGGTAGTATTATGGGCACTTTATACAATCTATTTGTTATAATGTCTTACGTCTTTGCGTTTTAACCAATTCTGTTTTTGTAGGTAATTCGATTGTTGAGGTTCACTGTCTATGTCTGGATTATTTACTGGATGCATCATCTTTATCTTCAGCTATAACTGGATGTCTTTCCAACACAATCTGTTTGTGGTTATGGGGATTTTCTGCATTTAGTCTGTCAACTTGTATTTGTCGTTCAATTATTGTGCTGCACTGCAAATGATTTAGTTAATTTATTCAAAAATTGTGTCATAATGTAAATAGTATTCGTATTTTGTTTTTGTTTTTGTTTGGGGGGCAATGGTGTACTATATATCATGGTGATTAACAACACTCAGCATATAAGAGTATATGTATGTATGTATGTGTGTATATGTATTTGTATTTGTATACGGTGAATTTTAATTGCTTTGCGCTTTTGGTGTTTCGGTTATGTGTACTTTTTCTTTTATATGTATGCATATATAAATATTTATTCATTTATTTAGTTTTGTAGGTTTTTAGTTTTTTGTATTTACAGCTAAAAATTGTGCAATTTGCCGTTTTCCTAATATGCCACATTCATTCTGTAATCATTTATAAGCTAAGCTGTAAAATTGCCTTAAATTTCCGATTGTTATTCGTTTATCCATAATTATTTACTTAGATGTGTGTGTGTGTGTGTGTGTTTATGTGTGTGTATGGGTGTGTGCTTCCTTTAATACTGTGTCTCTATGTCCTGCGCCACATTTCTCATTCTTTGCCTATTTGAACTGCAGATTAAAAATGTTGTTCTTGTTGTTGTACACTCGGTAAATAATTTAATTGAATCGAATTTAATTTTGGAATCCATTTACAAAACGTCCTTCTTTTGTTTGTTGTTGTTGTTGAGTATGTTATAGGTGTTAAGTTTTAGTTGTAGTTTTTGTTTGTTTAGGTAATAATATATAAATACAATCAATGCTTGCGTGCAGATGCAAACCGTTTACTATATATAGTATATAAGTACAGATACAGATTAAAACTTAAATGAGCGCTGTGTGTATGTGTGTGTGTGTGTGTGTGATTCCTAACAAATCAAGTACAATGGTATATATATATGTATATATATATAAGTAATACATAAAGTATAGTTTAAAAAGTAGTTATAGTTACGAGTTACAGTTTTATAGTTAAGTAAAGTAAATTACTATTTAAAATATCTAATCAAAAAAATACAAAAATCATATAATCTATATAGATAACAAAGCAAAGCAGCTTTGTGCACAAAATACTGTTCAAATGTTGTTGCATAGACACACACGTGACGACTGTTTCAATTTGACAGCTTGTCAGCTGGTCAGCTTCTCGCTTTCTAGTTTCCACTGTTAGTTGTAGTCTAATTAGTTAGTTGCTGCTGCTGCTTGCAAACAGAATCTTGGCTAAATACACATTTCATGCGGTGTTTGCTTTTGTTTTTGTTCGTGGCTTTCCATAATAATATTCACAAGTTGAAGAACTTTCTTGCGATTCACCTAGGACGTTGAATACTCTCGCGTCTCTCTTCTTCTATACTTTCTCTCTGTCTATATATATGTATATATGTATATATATGTGTGTGTGTATATATGTATAAATATAATGCGTAATAATACAAACTACAGCTACACCTTCTGCTTATATTTCTATACTGCCTGCTCGCTAGCTGCTGCTGCTGCTGCTGTTGTTCTCCTTACTATATACAGTATCTCATCTGTTCTCTACCAAAATTGTGCTGCTGCTGCTGCTGTTGCTGCTGTTGCGCTTGTCACTGGCGGCATTGTCGTTGTTGTACTTCCAGTTGCTGCTGCTGCTGCTGCTGTTGTGGCAATAGTTGCTACTGCTACTGCACCTGCTGCTGCTGCTGCTGCTGCTCCTGTTGCTGCTGGACTGGTAGGATATCAGGAGTGCTTGTCGGTTAGCTCCGTCCAGCGCGACTCGAAGAATTTGCGCATGCCATGACCCGCTTTGCCCACGGGCGAATCATCCTCGTTGAACATCTCGCAGTTATCAAAGATCTGACGCACATCCACGCAAAAGTCCTCGCGGCACTTGTAGCTATAGAATAAGCAATTTGAATATATACTGACTGTGTCAATCCTAGTTAATATACACAATTTACACACCTCAAGTCCTGCAGTTTCTTTTTGATTGTGGACAGATCCATGGGCGTTTTGATGATCTTGCGATATGTGGGAAACTGTTTGGTGTTTACGGGCAACAGAAATGGCCACGAGTCCTCATGCAGCTGCAAATTAGAAAAAACAAGAACATATATTAAGATCAACAACAAGAGTTCATAAGTTTGATCGCTGCTGGCTAACCTCCATTTCGCCTAGCAGCGTCTTGCAGACGTTCAGCTCCTTGATGAGCTTCTTGGTGGCATGCTTCTCCTTCTTCTCCTGCTTCAGCTTCTCCTTGGCCTCCTGTATGGCATGAATGTTGATCGGTGGCGGCGACATCTGTGTAATAGCAGCAGCCCCACTCGCTGGCGGCGTTGGCGTGCATGTCCTGGGCGAAGGCATCGCCATCAGTGGCTGCTGCTGCTGCTGCTGCTGTGGTGGTGATTGGCAGGTGACATTGAGCAGCGATGTGGGCGACGCTTGCAGCAGCACAGGAGCCGCCACATTCTGCTGCAGTGGCGCTGGCAGCGTTGCCAAGACTACTGCAGGCGGCGGCGGCGTTGGTGTCGCCACTGGCGTCACTGTGGGCGTGGTCGTGGACGTGGATGTGGGCGTCGGTGTGCGCGTCGGCGTCACTGCACGCGGCGAGGACATGGCCACAAACTGCATCGCCTGTGGCTGAGCAGGCAGCACACCAAAGCTGCTGATGCTGCTGCTGCCGATGCTGCTGCCGATGCTGCTGCTGTTGGGCGCTTGAGGTGCGACATAGCCAGGTGCGAAGGCGGCGCTGCCATCCTCCAGCTGCACACCTCCATTGTTGTTGCTGCTGTTGCTGGCCAGATGCGTGGCAAAGCGACTGCCGTCGATGGAGTTGTTGTGCTGCTGCTCATCGTAGGTGGCCGAGGCAATCGAATGCGCCGGACTGCAACAAAGCGTTGGAAAACAATGAGTTGGTTTCTGGACATCAGTTTACATTAGTTTATATCAGTGCATGGGCAAAGATTAATATCAAGTCTCAAGTCTAAAGCTTGTGCATGATAAAAACTTAGCTGGAGTTTTGGGAAATGTTACCTTTAAGTGGCTTAAACTTGTGAAAAACAGTTGCTTACTACAACTCTTTTTTTTTGCGTGTGTTTTCACCCATTTAACTTCTTATTTTAAAAATATGTGTTTAATAAACTTCATTCTAGTACTATATTGTACTATATTGTACTATATTGTGTGCGTCCAAGCTCGTTTTACTCATTTGAAACTCATTTTCAAAGCTATACATAAAATATGAATACAAAATGTGAACAGCTTCAGTTGGAAAATTCACAAAGTCGTGAAACTGCTGTATGAAATTTTAGTTTCATTCTTATTTAATTTACCCTTTACTGATTGAAAACAAGTGGGAAAGTATTATCTTCGGCGTGCCGAAGATTTTATACTCTTTTCGAACCGTTAGACAATTGACACTCTGCCAACTGCAGCACTTTCATTAGCTGTAAAAATTGATATCTTATAAACTTAATTTTTCTATTGAAATATTAAATTTAGTACCAGTTGTATGGCAGCTTTAAGATATAGTGGTCCGATCGGGCCGGCTCCGATCAATGTATTGTATGTTTGAATAATAAGTATACGTGCAAAGTTTCATCGCGATAGCTTTAAAAACATTGGATATATGGCCAAACCCGACTTACAGTTGTATGGCAGCTATAAGATATAGTGGTCCGATCCGGCCGATTCCGACCAATGTGCTGTCCCTTTGAATAATAGGTGTCTGTGCAAAGTTTTATCGCGATAGCTCAAAAACTGAGTAACTAGTTTGCATACATACAGACAGACAGACAGATAGACAGACGGACGGATATGGCTAGATCAATTTGTATTGTCATTCTAAGCATAGTGGCAGGCAAACTTACAACTTACAAACTTCAGCACAAACTTAATACACTATTTGCTTCGAAAAGAGTATAAGCAACTTTCACTAGAGCAATAATTCATAGTTGTATCGCTCTGTTTTGAGAAATGTGTGCGTGCCCAGGAGGTGAATCAAAAGTGCGTGTTTCAATTGCAGTGTATGTAAGTGTGTGATGCATGTATTTAAATATATAATATATATGTATGTACAAATCGATGTATGTGTATCTGGTGTATAATTGTTGCATTTCGCTCACCTAAGCGGCGCTGGCAGCGATGTCATCGACTCATCGTGCGACGAGTTCAGCGACTGCTGTGAGCTGTGCAGCAGAATTTGCTGCTGCTGCTGCTGTTGCTGCAACTGCAACTGCTGCTGCTGTTGCTGCTGGTGTGCATCAAGGGGGCACAGTTGCTCGAGACTGCCAACAGCGCTGGCCATCATCAGCTGATGCTTGTCATTGCCGCGTCTCTTGGCAGCCGTGCTTGCATCACGATCCCGCCGCGATTTGCTGCTGCTGCCACTGCCGCTGCCACCGCCAGCGACGCCAGCGCTGCCGCCACCGCCACCGCCACCGCCGCTGGTGGCGCCACCGCTGCTGCTGCTGCTGGCCGCGCTGCGCTTCTTGGGCGGCGGTGCACGCGTGATGCAGCCGTGGCAATACCACTTGCCACGCGGCACCTTGAGCAGCGGCGGTATGTAGCAGTCGGCGTGATAGGCGCGCGGGCACAGATCGCAGTAGATCATCTTGCCGACGGGCGACGGACGATGGCCGCCGCAGACGATGCACTTGCGCTCATTGGTCGCCTTGTTGACGCACTCGTAGCAGTACCTGTAAGTGGGAATACCATTAGTAAGCTTTCGCTCAAGCCAGACTTATAGCAAGGGGCAGGGGGCAGGGGCACAAGGGTTACACAGTGCATGGCAAAAATAAACGACAACAGAAACACACACAAAAAAAAAACGCAAAAACGACGCGACATTAATGTGTGTGAGAGAGAGATAGACAGAGACAGAGACAGAGATAGAGAGTTATAGATGTGATGAAGTATTTTTGGATATATGCACAATGATTGTGGATTAGGCATGGATTGATATCAGACTCAGCACTCACCAGTCGCCATCGGGTATATTGTCCATTTTGGGCTTGAAGCAATAGGTGTGATAGCCCTTGTCGCAGCCATCGCATAGCAGCAGCTTGTCCTCGTTCTCGCCGGATGTGCAGAACTGGCAGTTCTGCAAGGAGTTTGAATATTTGCAAGAGTTTGTAGTAGTGCCGGAACGTCGTCCTTGTCTTTTCTGTTTGCGTTTGCGTTTGCGTTTACGTTTGCCGTTCGCATACGTCTGGCAGTCACTGTCACTGTCACTGTCCGTGTCCGAGTTGGAGTTGCAGTCCGAGTTCGTGTTCGAGTTCGAGTTGCAGTTCGTGTTGCGATCGCAACCGTTTTGCGCCAATGCTTTTAGATTAATTTTAATAGTCACTGGCGCTGGCATTTCTTTAGCATTTTCCTTTTGCTTGGCCTTTGTTTTCCTTGGCGTTGTTTTGTTGTTGCCGACTTCCTTTTTGGGCTGCTTCTTTTTGGGCGTTGCATGCTTTTTGGCACTGCTCTTCTTCTTGCTGTTGGACTTGTTGTTCTTTGCGGGCGTTGCATACTTTTGTGCGCAGTCGTTGGGTGCAGTTCGAGTTCGAGTTGGAGTTCGAGTTGGAGAGTTACGTTCGAGTTGCGTTCGAGAGGAGAAGTTGCGTTCGTTGCAGCGGGTAAAACGGGTAAACGGATAAACGGTAGCGGGTATGGCAACAAAAGCATTCGATTGTGAAAACAAATGGCGTATGTGTATGTGTATGTGTGTGTGTGTGTATGTATGAGTGTGCGTGTATGTTGATGTGAATTTGGATGTGTGTATGGGTGTGTATTGTGTGTGTGTGTGTGTGAGTATGAAAGCGTTAATTTCGTTTTTTCGATTTTGTTTTTTTTTTTTAAAGAGAACACCATTAAACACCACCAACAACAAACAAGTCAAACATTCAGCGAAAGTGTTAAGAAAGAAAAAGAACAAACAATAAAAACATCGAATTAATTTCAAGGCAGTCAATAAATTTTGTTTTGAAAGTGGATGCATAAGAAAGAAAACTACATAAGTAAAAAAAAAAAAAAACAACATGCAACAGAGATAAAAGCACTAAAATGATGACACAAAAAAGAAAAGCACAACTACACGGATAATAACAAAAATTGAGTGATATAAAAGCTATGCAAGGATATATCAAATGTAATATCTAATAAAATCTTATTGACCCTTTTTTAAGATTTTTCCACTTATTATGTCCTAAAGCTAATTGATTCTTGTGTTGCAGAGCTAGGAAAATAAATTTTAAATATTAACTGCAAGCTTTGAAAAAATTAAAAGAGAATAAATCTATTTTATCAACTTCATAGCAGCCAAATTTATAACGTCAAACGATCTATTCAACTATTTAAGCTTTCTTCTTGTTACATACGTTTGCACAACTTCTTGACACCCGTTACCCCTTTTTAGAGGCTACAGGGTATACTCGTACTGTTTGTACTATTTTAAATTTCAAACAACTGTAATATATTATTGAAAACATCGGATTGCAAGCTACAAGTCTGCATTTCTAATCTCTGTTTGCCAAGCAGATAAAGTTCCTTGTAACTTTGCCAAGCCGATTTGGCTATGAATATAAAAACGAGCCTCGCTTTATGCATATAAAAGCTAATCTTATGCTTGGAAAGGAACTCTCAAGTTTTCACTACTTTTATATAGTATAGGATCTAGTAATAAGCTCTATATTTTGTTTCTCTGCATCAATTGGATGGATTGATATGCCATTTGTGTGTGTGAGGTGTGAGTGTGTTTATGTAGGGTAGAGAGAGAGAGTAGTGTTTAAGATGGTGTGATTGAATGAAAGCCAAAAACAAAATGGGAAATGATTAGCTGGTGATTTGAATATGACAGGGTGTCGCTGGCAATGGTTTGTAGTGTGTTGGGGGTAGGTTGGGGGAGTGGTGTGCCAAGCAAAGAGATAAGCAAAACCAAAAGCAAAAGCAACCAAAAACAGATAGAGAAACGAAACGAGCCGCAACGAAACGAACAAAACGAAGAAAAAGAAGCGTGTAAAAGTAAACTTACCGCCTTCATGATGCTCTTGTCCCACGCCACACAAGACTCGAGGACGTACAGGGCCATGGCCAGCTGTGCGGTGGTGTGGGAACGTGCGACCGCATCGCGCCACTGCACCAGACCCTTGGGTATATTCTCCATCTTCTCCTCCTTATCGCTGTCGCCGCAATTGCTCGACGGGGAGGCGGCGCCCGAACAGGTCTCCAAGCTGCCACCCGCCGCTCCCGCTCCCGCTCCCGATCCCGCTCCTGTCTCGCAGGATGTGCTGCTGGGTGCTGCGGCGGCGGCAGCTGCTGCCAGTGCCATGGTGCGCTCATTGAAGACGGACGAGTTGAGGCCACTGCCGCCCGAAGGATGATGCTGCTGCTGCTGCTGCTGCTGTTGTTGCTGTTGCGTCTGCTGCTGCTGCATCAGTTGCTGTTGCTGGTGCTGCATCTGCAGCAGATAGGCTGCCGCCGAGGCCGAGTTCTGTGTCTGCGTGGACGTCTGCTGGTTCTGGGCAATCACCGCCAGATGCGCATCGCCCGTCTGCGAGCCGAGTGGCGGCTTCAGATAGCGTCGCTCGATGTTCGCCTCCAGATCGATGATGCGCTCCCTGATCATGGGTATTATGCTGACAAAGTCCGCTTCGCTCAGCTCCTCCAGTTCGGCTAGGTTCGGCTCATTGTCGCTGCGCGTCGGCAGCTGCCAGTTCTTCAACTGCATCGAGGCGCTGGCTATCTTATCCTCCAGCGACTCCAGTTGCTCCAGCAGCGCCAGCTCCACGCGACGTGCCACATTCGGATTCCAGTCGTGCGGCCGGTCGGGCAGCATATAGTCGAAGAGCTCCGCTGGCGTCTCGCCCGGCTTCAGCTGATAGTTGACACCCAGCGGCTGTTCGAGTCCCAGAAATCGTTGCAGATTCTCTTGCAGCTCACGTTCGCGCAGCCCCGACGGATTCAGCGTCTTGAGCAGCTGGCGCAGCTTCTGCTCATCGTCCAGCTGCCACCAGCCGTAACGCTGCCTCCGCGGCACGTACACGCCGTGCACCTTGTCCGGGAAGCCCGCCAGCTTGACCTGCTCCAGCAGCCGATGCTCGTCGGGCGTCATCGAGAGCGGCAGCGGTATATCGATGGGTATATAAGTTTGGACGCTGCTCAGCGACATGTTGGCAATATTGTGATAGTATGCCTGCGACAGTGCCTCGTCCAGACGCAGCTCAATCTTGGGCTTTAGCTCCGCCGCCGCACCTGCTCCGCCGCCGCCCGTATCCGGTGCGGCATCAGTGCGCAGACGAAAAAACGCCTCCGGTTCGGCTTTGGATAGCTGCAGTTGCTGCTGCTGCTGCTCCTCATCGGTTGGCTGACAGCGATGAGGAGAAGCCAGACCGTTTTTTGACACCGTCGTGGATAACTTGGCCGCCGCCAGCTCGTATTCATCCAGCTTGGCCTGCATCTGCTTCTCATCCAGCCCGGACAGCGAAAAGATGCACTCCTGCGTGAACTTCAGAGGATCCACCTTGCACTCCTCCATGGGTATGCTGTAGTACTGCATGTTGTTGATCAGATCCCAGGGATGGCCCTGCAGCTGCAGCTGGGCACTGCAGTGCTGATAGCTCGCATAGCTGTGCTGCAGATCCGCGGCTACCACGCCGCCCTCGTCCGCCGGCAGCTCGCTGATCAGCGGCACCTCGCGCTTCACTATGGAGAACCATTTGGGCGTGGCATCTTCGGACGGATGCGATGTCGACACTATGATGCAGTCGTCCTCCTTCTTTAGATCCTCCTGACTCAATTCCGGCTCCAGTTTATCACAGTTGCCATTGCTGTTGCTATTGTTGTTGTTGTTGTTCATGCTGTTGTTGTTGTTGCTCAGGGTGGGTATCATAAGGCCGGGTATGCTGGGTATCTTGATCTCGGCCTCAAAGTCCGTCTTGGTCGAGATGACGGTGGGTGGCGGACCCATTAGTTCCATTTCCGATTTCACCTTGATCTCGGGTCGCGCAACAATTGTTGGCTCTGCTGGGAGCAACGGCGGCGGCGGCAGATCATCATCATCATCGCCCAGATCAACAATCTCAGGCTCCACTTTGTTAATCTCCGTGACATCATCATCATCGTCGTCGTCGTCGTCGCCATCGTCATCATCATCGTCTTCGTCCACCTCCTCAACCACACTCGCTGCCTGATGATTCGTCGTCTGCTCCACTTTGGGCGCATCTCGTTCCGCCTCAACTTCATCCACTTCCATGGGCTCTGCGGCAGCAGGAGCAGCAACTCCATCAATCAGCTCTGCTGCTGCAGCTGTTGGTGTTGCCTCCTCTGGCTTGTCCTGTTCCTTCAGCGGCTGCTGCTTCTCATCCATTGCGTCCAGTGCCTCGTGATATCCACAAATGTCGTTCTGTGCCGACTCCAGTGCCTCTATGAATATGCCACCCGCCTTGGGCAGCTTCCAGTAGCGTCGCCAGAAACGATCCTGCCCAAAGCAGGCGGCTCTCAGCTGATTTGTGCTCTTCTCGAGCGCCTCCTTGCAGTTGAGCGAGGCACGCACTATTTTGTCCAGCTTCTTTTGCAGCTCATCGGCACTAAGGCGATTATCCTCGTCCTCCTCCACATTGGTGATCTCCGAGTCCAGATCGGACAGGTCATCTTCGATGATGCTCACATCGTGGCTTTGATTGCCGGCAGCAGCAGCTGCTCCTGCTGCTCCATCTTCAGTGATGGAATTGCGAGCGCTGCTCTTCTTGGACAGCATTGAAGTGATGTTGCCATCAGTTACACTTGTTGTTGTTGCTACTGCTGCTACTACTACTGCTGCTGCTGTTGCTGCTGCTGCTGCTGTTGTGTTTGTTATTGCTGCTGCTGCTGCTGCTGCTCCATTCTGCTGATACTCCTCCAGCTTGAGCAGCTGCGACTTGGCGGGACTCAACTCGACGACTGGCGTTGCTGCAATCGATTCGCTGCTGCTCTCAATCAGCACAGGCGCATCGTTATCCAGTTCCATGGCTTGTACAGGTGCCTGATCCACATCAACTGCTGCTGCTGCTGCTGCTAGCAACGGCTGTGGCTCCGTCTCCTCCGGCTTCACCTCACCACTGTCGCCAGTCGCACCGGCTGCGGCCTCCTCCGCTGGTGGCAGCAGCACTGCTCCTCCCTCTGCCATCGCCTCATTTGCATTTGCCAGCTTGTTGGCCTCCGCTTCGGCCTCGGCCTGCTTGGCCAGCCGTTCACGTTCCCGCTCCGCATCGAGCTTCTGCTGGGCCAGCAGCGCCTGCATTGTAGCCTCGCGCTCCGCCTGCGCCTTCTCGTAGGCCTCGATGCGCGCCTTGCGCTGATGCAGCGCCTTGTACTTGCGCACCTTCATGTCGGTCATGTACTTCTCCTTGCGCATCTGGGCGCAGGTCTCGAGGCTGCCGTCGATCTGACGCAGCACCGCCTTGTTCATCAGCAGATCGTTGCACAGGTGCGCCAGCATCTGCGCCTTCCGCGTCGGATTGAGCGCCACAAAGGGGCGATCCTTGAGCGCATGCGACAGCTTCCACGTGTCGTTCTCGTGCAGCAGCTTGTAGTACTCGTGATTCTTGGCCGAATGCGTTGCGGTGTCCGCGTCCACCTGGTGGTGATCGGGCACACGACGCTCCCGCTCCCTGTCCACAGTGATGCCGTGCATCTGCCTGATCTCGCCGGTGGCTGTCGCATACAAATAGATGCGCAGTATCTCCGACACATTCGAGTTGGTAATGTCCGCATTGCGCAGCGACTGGCCGAGCAGGGTGGTGTGGCGACCCGGATTGGGCACGCCCGGATCCTCGATGGCACACACGAGCAGGTGCGTCATCACCGACAGCAGCTCCTCCTCGGCATCCGCGTTGCTGTCGCTGATGAGGGCATCGTGCAGATTCTGCAGCGATGGCAGTGACTCCATGTCAAAGCCGAGCGTCTCTCCAAAGTTGTGCAGGAACTCGAACACCATCAGCAGATCGGCCATTGCCTGGCCGGGCAGCCGATTGCCCGCAATGCGCTCCAGATCCGGCACGTTGAGCTCCTGCGGCAGCTCCGAATCCTCGTTGGGCTTGCGTATCAACAGCAGTATCTCCGCGTCACGTTTACGCTCCGCCATGCGCCGCTCACGCAGGATGAGGCGATCCAGCACCAGCTGGTGCTTCTTCTTCTCGCGCTCCTCGAACTTGCGACGCAGCTCGAGCATCCGGATTAGGTTCATGTGCTGGCGACGACGTTCGCGTTCCTGAGAGCAGAGAAGACATGTGATTAGAATATAGAGGAATTGGTGCTTAAATCACTTACCATTTCGGCAGCTAGGAGCAGCTCCTTTTGCTTCTGCAATTCCTGTTTAGGGTAACAGATAAATAGTGAGAGATTAGTGAGCATGTACGGAAGAAGTCTTTATCAATAGGGAGTTGGAAACTAACCGAAGCGCTATAGTCAGAAAGTAAAAACTAATTCACTAGGATAAGTAGAGGAAAGTTTTGCACAAATATGTTAGGAATAAAAACGGAAATATAAACAGAGTTTCGTAATTACACCCATAAATTGATCAAAACTGATCACTGTTCTATATTAGATCTGCATTTAAAGCATTTCAGAGAAACTACAAGACATGAAATACAGAAAACGTATCAATAGCATTTCAAAGGAAATAAGAACATAAGTGAAATGTCTAGGAACAAACTGAACAAAACACAAAGTATGTGAAGATAGTAGGAACACAGGATACACACAGAGAAAGACAGAGAGAGAGAGAGAGAGAGAGAGCACACACAAGATTGGGAGTGGAAATGAATTTTGTACCTGTTCTTTAGCTAGAATTGCTTCCTGACGTCGCTTCTCTTTCTCCTAAATATTGCAAAGAGAATGCCAATTTGAAAAAGAGACTACGCAAAGAGATCGATTTCGATCTTGAATTGAATGAAAACTGACCTGCTGCTTCTTCAGCAACTCCTCCTGCTTGAGCCGATCCAGCTCCTCCTGACGCTTCTTGCGTTCCTGAGAAAGAACATAGATTGATAAGCAATCAACGATAAGGAACTCATTTAACTTCACAACTCACCTCAATGGCCTGCTGATTCTTGAGCTCCTTCTCCTTCCGTTGCTGCTCCAACTTGGCATTCTTCTCCTGACGCGCCTTCTCCTTGTTGCGCGCCAGCTCCTCCTTCTGCTGCTTCTTGGCATCGCGCATCGCCTGCTGCTGCTTGGCGATCTCAATGCGCTGCTCCACGTTGAGCGTCTGGCGCGTGAACACCTTTAGATCCTCCAGCCGCTTGGCCACATCCTCGTCCGTCATCCGTATATACTCGCCATCGTTGGCATATGGTGGCGGCGCCGGCTGCAGAAATGAGCCAACAATCGCACGTGCCGAGAAGCTGAAATTCTCGCGAGTCAGACTCGATGGCTGCTGCTCCAATAGCTGCAGAGAGTGACAAAGAAATAATGTTAGTTTAGTTGTTAAATACACCAAATACAGAAATAGACAATAACAATAACAGAGAAATGAAAAGGGTTAACAAAATGTGGCATGTGTCGAGTGTCTCCAATAAATAGTGTCACTGAATACAATTTACAAATGCGCCCTACAAACTCACAGCAAACACTTGGCCAATTGTCTTCAGTGGCAGCGTGCTGCCCGGTGCGTAGTAGGTGACCTCGCCACGTATCTGACCCTGCTTGGTCAGGCCCCGTATGACCGTGTCCCGCTTCCAGCCAAGCTCCAGCGGCACGCGCAGCTCCGCCACGTTCAGTATGTTGGCATCCTCGCTCTCCGACTCCGACAGACCACTCTCGGCGGCCACACTCTCCGAGTCCGTGGACGTTTCCATGTGCGCGTTTGCCTCGCTCAGCGCCAGACGTATCTTCTCCTGCAATCGATCAATTTTAAACATTTTACAACTATTTGCAACAAGATATGGGAGCAGTTTACGCTTACAATATCAGCGCCTTGCTGCAGCAGCTGCTGTGTGGCCAACATGGGCTTCAGTCCGACGGCACGAGATTGCGCCAGCAGCGAGGCGACCGTATTCTTCTTGGGCTTGGACACACCGCGACCCAAATTGCGTGGTCTGCCCTCCTTGTAGTTGGAGGATCCCGAGCCGGAACCGGAACCGGAGCCAGAGCTAGACGTGCCACCCGAGGCGGCTGCCATGCCTTGACCCTGGCCCTGACCCTGACCCGGCGATGGTGAAGCACCGCCTGCACCGCTGCCCGAAATGGAGCCACCTGGCATACCGCCAGTGCCGCCCAAGGCAGCCGTTATGGAACTCAGACTCTGCAGACTGTTGGAGCCGTTGCCGCCCGCCTGCTGCGCCTGATAATCGCTAGCCAGATTGCCCAGCGCCGAGGCGGCTGCTCCAGCAGAGGAGGAGGAGGAGGAGGCGCCGCCTGCTCCCGAGTTGGCGCTGCTCTTGTCCGAGGGCTTCATGGATAGATTGAGTGGCGCATCAAAGTCATCGATGGTGATGGGATTGGAGGCGGAACCTATGGCACCGCTCGCAGGCATCGCATTCGCCTTCAGGCTGAGATTGACGCCCGAGGCAAGCGCCGGATCCGTGGTCAGATCATGCAGGTCCTTGCTGCTGCCGCCGCAGCCCTTGCTGGACAGATTGTAGGCGCCATTCGAGGTGATCGTTGGCGGCAGTTTGATAACCTCCACGCGATCACTGGACGCATTCTGGCTGTGACTTTGACTGTGACTGTGACTCTGGCCGGCGGTGCTCGTCACCGTTGACGATGATGACGCCGAGACGGCAGCAGCCACCGCTGCCTTGGATACGCTGCACAGCTGATCCATGGTGCTCATGCCCAGTGCACCCAGGCCAGGCATTCCAGCAGCACCCAACATGCCGTGCAGATGCTGTTGTTGTTGCGCTGCCGCCGCCATTGCGGCGTATTCCATTTCGAGGCGGGCGCGCTTCGCTGGACTGAGGCCTGGAAAGGCAAGCAGAGAGGAGATTGCATTTGTTGTTTGCATTTCTAAGTCCTTCTGTTGCTGCTGTTGTTGTTGTGTAAGGTGGTGTTGTTGTTGCTGTTGTTGTTGTTCTGCTTGGTGTTGTTGTTGTTGTTGTTGATGTTGTTGTTGTTTCTGTGTGGCTTGTTCTGTTTCGGATATGGTCTTCTTGCGACCGCGTGAAGTACTACCAGGTATCTTGGGTCCCACGATGGACGACGTGTACTTGATAATCTCCGTGTCCGGCGGCAATCGCACGCCCAGCAGCGATGGATGCTCACTGCTGCTGCAAAACGAGAGTATTAGTAAATTCCTATCCATTGCAAATGGCAAACGTTTCGCTTACCTGCTCATCATGGCCGCATTGCTCATGTAATCCTTGACGCTGCTTTTGCCCCCATTGCCGCCGGCCATTGTCGTTGTGCTGGACAACTGTTGTTGCTGCTGCTGCTGCTGCTGCTGCGAGGGATGCGCCGATGAGGTGACCGTCGCACTGGGCGCAACAACACCCGAGCTGGCCGCAAACGCATTCATTGCCGCCTGCATGCTCTGCTGCGGCGTCATTCCAAGTGCCCCGAACTGTGACAGCGAGTTGAGCGCATTTAGCGACGGATTGTTCTTATCGCGATCGCGATCCCGGTCGCGATCCTTGCCGGAACCGCCCATGCCGCTGCCAGAGATGCTGGCATGTGGCGACATGGACATGCCCGGATGCATGCCGCCCAGCGAGGCGCCGCCACTGGAGCTGGAGCTGACGTTGGTGGACGACTTGCTGCTGGACATGATGCCACCGCCACTGCCGCTGCTGCCGCCCGCACCCAGACTCATGGCCAGATTGGACAGTCCGTGGGCATGCAACGAAGAAGAACCGCCGCCGCCACCACCGCCACCGCCGCCGCTCGACTTTTTGCCCGAGGAACTGTTAGAGCCGCCGCCACTGCCAAGTCCCGACATTCCACCCACACCCGAGCCAGAGGCGGCCGCTGCAACGGCCTGCATGGCCAACAGCTCCTTGTGCAGGGTGACCGGATCATAGGCGGATCCAGGATTGCTGGCAATACTGCTACCGCTGCCGCTGCTCGTCATTGTTGAGGGTTTTCCATATGCGCTGGCAGTGCTCTGAAAGCAACAAGGTATATATTATATATATATATAACAGCACAAATTCCCAGCCCACTTAGTTCGAAGCTAACTAACTCTTCCTCTCTCTCTCCCGCTCTCTTTGTATTTGCCCTCACACTCACCTTGTAGCCACCGTGTCCGGCATTGCTGGTCGAAATGGAGGAGCTGCTCACCGACTGCGGCATGCTGGTGCCGGGCAGTCCAAAGCCATGCATGCTGGCCAGCGCTGCGGCGGGATTGTTGGCTGCTGCTGCAGCCGCTGCTGCCGCCGCTGCATTCAGGCTATTGGCCAGATTCTGCTGCTGCTGCTGCTGTTGCTGCTGTTGTTGCTGCTGCTGCTGCTGTTGCTGCTGTGCGGCACGCTTCTCCTTGCGCGACTTGTTCGACTTGCTGCTGGAGCCGCTGCCGCCGCCGCTGGAGCCGCCACCTCCACCACCGCCGCCGCCGCCGCCCACGCCCACCATGCCCGCGCCACCGCCCCCTCCTGCAGAGGAGCCAGTGCCGCCGCCACCCATTGCCATTGCGGCGGGGCCAAAGGCTGCGGCCAGGTCGGGATGGGGAAACGACGACAGGCCGGACGCCTGCAGACGGCTAAAATAGTCCTGAGCGGCCAATTGAGCCATTGACCACCAGCCTGCAAAATACATGTTCGATTAGCGTTCATTCATTAAGATTAGGCTGAGTTTAATCAGACCCAAACAGAAAGGTTTTCTTAGGTGTTCGTTAAGATTTCGATAGAGAATATGCCAAAAAAAGAACAGACAAGTCAGAGTTCACTAAAGTGCACTAAAAAGGAAATTCTTCAAAGTCATATCAACTGTAATAATAAAAACAATTATAAAATAATATTATTATATAGGCTTTGACAAATTATCGAATTTCCAACTCAAATGAATACAAACAATTTACAGTTAGCACTCGAATAATAATATTCAATTTAAAAATTAGATATTATATTTGAAAGACTGTTTTTAGCTATGCAGCAGATTAAAAATTAATGAATTTAATATACAATACTCTTTTTTTCAAGTGTGTTAGGTCATTTTATGTACTTCAAAAAGTTGTTACAAATTAAAAGAAATGTCTGATAGCTATTAAATAAAGAGTAAACACACATCTAGTTGAAAGGCGATTCTGCTGCAATTGCCAGACAGTTATAATTGGTGCATATTTGAATTTAAAAAATATATAACTAATATGCTTGGCTGTTAATCGTAATGCTGGCTGAGAAAGGCCAAAGCCAACGAGCGTAAAGCACAGCAAGCGCAAATTGTTTGCTCTAGGAGTTGGTTTCTTCAAATGAATCGCGCACTGAAAATCGACGAGACATTTGCTGTTGCACTCCACACACAAATAAAAACAATGGTATTTTTTTTAAAGGTTTTGCACAGGTAAAGTGTAGTAAAACTGTCACACCTCAATTGCTGCCTATAACAGGATTCGAGCTCGCAACAAAACTCTTTTTTATATGAGAAAAGTTGCAGCATTTTAGCGGGCAGCGCCAACGCAGCTGCTGCGCTGCAAGCGTCGCAGTCGCAACTTGCCATTTGTATTTGTGTTTGTTTTGCTTTGTTTTGTTTTTGTTTTTGTTTTTGTTTTCGGTTTAGCTTCGGCTAACTTCGTGTTCATCGTGTTCATCGTATTTGTCGTAAGCCAATTAGTGTTGACGAGTGCTGTTGCTTTAACTTTTTAATAGCTAGCTTTAGCTTTTTTTTTAACGCAAACACCTTTAATCTTTGCTGCAATTTGAGTTCACTGCATTTTAAGCGCAGTAGCATCCAAATATAAACAAACTCTCTTTTTGTTATTTGCCATAAACATATGTAAGTTAAGCTAACAAACTCAAGCTGCCTGTATAATGTTGGTGCATGTGTGGATTAAGCTTTCTTAACTTTTTTTGCTTGTATATAAAAAAAATCGACAGTTTTTCAAATATGTATGTGTATCGATTGGCTGTTGTTATACTCTTTTCGAAGAAAATAGTATATTCAGTTTGCGCTGAAGTTTGTAAAGCATAGAAGGAAGCGTCAGAGAACCCCAAAAGTTACTGCCAGTATTCTTAGAATGACAATACAAATTGAGCTAGCCTCGTCTGTCTGTCTGTCTGTATGTATGCAAACTAGTCCCTCAGTTTTTGAGCTATCGCGATAAAACTTTGCACAGACACTTATTATTCAACGGGACAGCACATTGGTCGGAACCGGCCGGATCGGACCACTTTATCTTATAGCTGCCATACAACAGGAATTAAATTTAATATATTTCAATTCAAATTGATATCATATGATATCAATTTTTACAGCCAATGAAAGTGCTGCAGTTGGCAGAGTAAAAATTGCTTAAAGCTTCGAAAAGAGTATAAAATCTTCGGCACGCCGAAGAGAATCCTTTCCCACTTGTTTTGTTTAAGTTGTGGCAACACTGCTGCGGCTGCTGCTGCTGCTGCTGCTAGCTAATTAGGGTTGAGAGGAGGAGACGAGAGGGTGACGAGAGTGTCGATGCCGACATTTTACTCACTTGCTGGATGCAGACCCGCCAGACTGGCGGCCTGCGAGGCAGCCACGGCCATTGTGTTCTGGTGGTGATGGGCGCCGGCAGCTGCCGCCGCTGCTGCTGCCATCGATGAGTAACGGTCGTTGGCAGCCGCTGCCGCTGCGCCCGCAGCATTTGGCAGCAGGCCCAAGCCGGCAGCGGCGGCTGCATTGAACTGCGAGTTGAATAGCGGATTGGATGCAGCTGCCGCTGCAGCGCCGGTGGGATCGCGACCCCAATACGCTGTTGGCCAGGTAATAAGGAGGCAGTAGAAGAAACAGAGAGCAATGTTAGTTTCGAATGAGCGCTGCAGCTGTTTGTGGCTGCGTTTGGCTTACCAAAGAGCGAGGCGGCGTCTAGTAGTCCGGTGGGATCGTGTGGCCCGCCTGCACCGCCGCCGCCGCCGCCGCCCCCGCTGGAGCCGCCTCCCTTTCCGCCGTGATTGTTTGAGCTTTTGCCATCGTTGCCGCTGCCATCGCCGGCATTTTTGTTCATGTTAAAGTGCAAAGTTGTGTGTTGTTGTTTCTTTTTATAGTTGTATTATTATGTTTGTTGCTGTCTGCAAAAGAGATGGAACAAAATAAGAAACACACATGTAATTAGCATATCAATAAAATTGCATTTGAGCTATGTATGTACTTCAACTCTCGCTTAATTCGGCGCTCTCACTCTTTCGCTTTCGCTCTCAACGCTGGCAACGCCGTCGCAGCGGCGAATGTTGAGCGTAAAGCGTAAATCGAAGAAACATGAAAAGCAAAACAAAACTACACAAAAAAACTACTACTACTACTACAGACGACACAACTTCCACACACACACACACAGAGAGAGAGAGAGAGAGAGAAACGCAAAACGGAAGCGCGCTGTTATTGCTGTAATTGTGTGCGTGCGAGAGCGTAAAATGAAAGAGAATACGAGCAGAAACGCCGCACTCACTCACCACTACACCTGCATACAGGGGAGAAACAGAAAACACAGCGAATTGGCAGCTACGCGCAGAGCGCAGCTCACAAAAAAAATTAAATACGGCGAAAACAATTAAACGAACAATTTGTATGGAAAACGAGTGGAATGACCAACGAGAAACTAAGACATATTAATGACTTCAACTTATTACACTTTACAATTCATCATTGAACACAAATAAACCGATTGCGCTCAAAGCACAACCGAAACACAACACAACACACACACACATACACACACACATACACTCACAGGCCCTACAGGCAAAGCCGCTGCGGCGAACGATGCATACATAAAGCGAAAAGAAGATGCCGTTCGATTTGCTTTGAGCAGCATTAAAGTTTGAGCATATTTTCGTTGTTGTTTCATCTGCAGTACATATGTATGTATGTATGTATGTACATGTTTGCTTTCTCTTTATACATTTCATTCATAAAAATGTTTGCAGCCCAAGAAGTCTTGAACGCATTTGCATTTCACACATTATGCATGTAAACGCCGACGCCGACGACGACGTCACCGCGCTGCCGACGCTGCTGACTAAGCGCCGACTGAGACGCAGACAGTATGTCGGCCTTTTGAAACAAACAGAAGAAGAGGAAGAGAAAAAAAACCGAACAAAAAGGCATCTGCTGCTTACTTGATACGCGGCACTTTTCACGCTGCATCAAGCTCATTTGTAGATACATTTCACATCTTTTTTCATAAATTGTTCACCGCATTTGGTACATTAAAATCGACAATTGAAATTATTTACGGACAAGCGGTAGCGCAAAAGCAAACCAAATATCTGTGGGTTAACGCGGCGACTGAGAGCGACAATAGTGAGAAAACAAAAATGCGCTCGGCCTGTTACAAGTGGAATTGAAACATGAGAGCGCCGTGCCGCAGAACGAGTGTGTGTGTGTGTGTGTGTGTGTTAGCAGCAGGCAATGAATGGACCGACGCCGCCGCCGCCGCCGACGTCGACAGCGGCGCGTTTTCACAGTGGTTGATAATTACACATTTTTTTTGTGTGTTTTTTTGTTATTGTTTTGTTGTGAAAAAGAAAATGCATAATTTTATGAATTAATCATTTTAATGAGCATACGTTTAGCAGATCAGAGTGCCAGCAGAATAAAGGTGGCGCCAATTTTTCCATTGCTGCTCTTGCATTTTAATAACAGTTATTGCGCTGCTGTCAGTCGACAGATGTGATTCTGCTGCTGCCGCTGCTGCTTATAAGCAGTGTGAAGGAAGGAGAGGGGTTGCTAATATTTGAAACGGTTAATGTGGCCAGTGTTCACCAGTGTGCACAAATAGTAAAAGGCAATAAATAGCAAATACGCACATACAAAAACGGTATGGCAAAAAAAAAAACAGCAAATAATTCGTAGCGTTGTTGTTTTCGCTGCTGCTGCTGCCGCTGCCGCTGTCGCCGTTGTTGCTGTTGTTTTATGTGTCTTTTCTTATGCTTCGCTTAAGGTCTTATGACGGCAACCGCACAGTTGGACCTCTGTTCGGGTCAAAGCGTCGTCAACGTCAACGACAGCGACAGCAAAAGGCTGTATATATGTATGTAGGTATGCGTATGTGCATGCTTGGGTGTGTGTGAGGGTGTGAGCTGAGCAAGCGCGCGACAAGAACAACAACAACAATAATAGGAACACAGCAATATGATTCGAGCATTTATCGTTGACGCTGTCACCGCTGACAACGTTGACGTCGACCGCGACAGCGACGCCGACGCCGACGCGCTGCCAATGAAAAGGTGCGCGGAGCGTGCGTATGGGGGAAGGCATGAAGGGAGAGTGTGCTGGGGTGGGGTGGGGTGTAGTGTGGTGTGGTGGGGTAAAGTGTGGTGGGGTGGGGTGACCAAAGCAACTGCTGCTGTTGATTTATTTTTTGCTTGTATTTTTCTTTTTGCGCTAACTTGACGTGTAGATATACGTATGTATGTATGTATATATGTATGTATATATGTATGTATGTATGTATGTATATATGTTTGTGCCATAGCGAATGAGTGACGCTGCCTGCTGACGCGACACTGGCACTGGCACTGGCGTCTCACCCCCTCTCAACTGAGTGACCGCCTCTGCTCTCTCTCTCTCTCTCTCCGCTCTTCGTCGTTTCAATATTTGTGACTGACAGAGTACAAATGTGAAATTCTTTTTATTGTGGCTGGCGTCACTGCCCGTCAATATACCCCCAACCCCAACCCCTCCCCTCCCCATCTCTTCCCACACCCTCTCCTGAGATTTTCTTGTTTGTTTTTTTTCTGTTATTTTGCTCTTGATTATCTCCAGCTCAATTGGCAGTCGTCAGTCGCTTTTTGAGCATGTGTTTAGCTGTATTTGTTTGTGTGTGTGTGTATTGTATTGTTGTGTATCTTTGTCAAACGCCGCCGCCGCCGCCGCTTTTGTGTTATACACACAACAATAACAGCAACAAAACGAGAAACATTTGCTGATTTTCTATGAAATTCGCTGACCAAAGCACAGCGTATGTCAAAAGCTAATCAAAAGCAATATTTGTTCCATTAAAATATTGCACAATTACAATTATTATACCCTGAACCCATTAAAAATGGGTAAAAAGGGTAGAATGAAGTTGTGCAAAAGTATGTAACAGGCATAAGGAAGCATCTCCGACCATATAAAGTATACATATTATTGATCAGTATCAACAGCCAAGTCGATCTAGCCATGTCCGTCTGTCTGTCCGTCCGTCTGTCTATCTGTCCGTCGGTCCCGTCCGTCTGTCTGTATGAACACGCAGATATCAGAGACTACAAGAGCTAGAGACTTCATATTTGTAATACAAGTTCTCGTAATCCCGGGACAGATCAAGTTTATTTCATTTTATCGATAACTCATCCCGTTTAAAAGTTATTGATAAATTCATATTTGAGACTAGCGTTTTTGGGACATAACTTCAAAGATATAAGAGCTTGAGGATCCAAATTTCGCGTGTATAATCTCGAATAGCTTACACATGTAACAAATATTTCACTTTTTGGATACCACCCCCAATCCCACCAAATTGAAATTAAAATTTAGTTTGGTCACACATATTATTGACAATTGTTTGTTCCAATTGCCCGAATTCAATAAGATCGGACAATAAACACAGAAGTTATTTAAGATTTAACTTTCCATTGTGGTGTGGCTCAGCGAAAAAGCTAGCTAACTGCTTAAACCGCTTGCACTGCTTGTACTGCTTGCACTGCAGCATGTGTGTGTTTAGAGTAGTATGAATGTACTGGGTTCAGGGTATCTCGTAGTCGGGCACTCCCGACTGGAGCACTCTTACTTCTTTTATAGTACATACATATGTACATATCTATACATACAGACATACAATTCCTATTTTGGATTTGTTCTGGGTTTTGAGGCTCGAAAAATAAATAAGTGATTTCACATTAGTAGTAGTAACTTTTGAGCTGTTTAATTTTGTATTATTAAAATTCAAATTTAATAATTCAATTGTTGTGTGTTTACATGCCCATTTACTAAAGGGATTACATGCAAATATTGAGGGCTATTTAATTAATCAGTTTATGCGTTGCCATCGAAAAGTGAGCCTTTGTGTTATCAAGTGTAATGTGCAGCTTTAAAAGAGCGTGAGTGATTGAATGACAGCAAAGGCAAACGTGTCTGTGCGTGTGTGTGTTTGTGTGTGTGTTGTGAGTTGCTTTGATTATTGGCTGCTCTCATCGTCCCTTTGACGCGTTTCAATTCCAAACGTGGCGCTTTCGATACATACATACATACATACATACATATGTATGTACATATTTATTTATGTTCACTTGTCCGCGGCATTCGTTGATCATCTTTGGACTCGACGTACACGCACGCACACACACACACACACGCTCACACACACACACACACATTTGTAATTTTGCTGGCATTCTTGGGGATTTAGATTTAGGTACATGTCGTTGTTGTTGTGGTTGTTGTTGTTGCCTTGCTGCCGCCGTCATTTGATTGTTGGCGGCTTTTTAACGCGCTCCGACAATTTCCAGTTCACTTTGACTTTGCCTTGTTTTGTTGTTCGTTTCTTCTCATTACTCAAGTTGACTCTTGCCGAGAGCGCAGCGAGTGCTGGAGTTAGAGTGAGTGAGCGGCTCATACCTCTCTTCTCGCTCGCATGCCTGTCTGCCTGCTTGCTGTTTATTGCTGCTGCTTCTTCTTCGTCCGTCGGTCGGTCGGTGCGAGGTTATTGACTCAAGCAAACAACAGACAGAGACAGCAATAGAGCGCGAGGAGTATAGAAGAGTGACTGAGAAGACTCGCGCAGAACTTGCGGCGAACGCGTCGCGATCTTCATTTCTTTGCTCGTTTGGTCTTCTGTTTTATGCCCCACTTCTGCAACACACACGCCTGCATCGTCTTTGCCCAGACTGCGACGGCGACTGCGACGGCGACTGCAGCAACAAGTACACAACAAAAACAACAGCAACGACATCAAACAACATTGCCCTCTTTCAATTTCGTATGTGTATGTGTATGTGCATGTGTGTCTATATATGTGTGTGTGTGTGTGTGTGTGTGTTTGCATGTATTAACTTTGTGCACATTTCTTCAGCAGTTGCTTTGCAGGCTGCTTATGCCTACATCCTCCTCCTCCTCCTCCCCCCGCCCCCTGCCACAATATTGACCTTTTACCCAATAAGCCAACAGTCGGGCATTTATAAACATAATTAATATTAATCAAAACAAACTATTTGATTTACATTTCTTTCGTAAGCACAATTTTGACATGTAAATGTCCTTCCAAAACTTTCAACTGCCTTTCATTTTCCAAATCTAAACCAATTTGCAATGTTTGTCTTCAAAAATAATTCGGATTTAGAATTTATAATCTTGAAAAAGTAATTCTAGGTTCGCAATAATGCCAAAAAGTACAAATATATTACTCAATCATCAATTGTTCCATACATACTACAATAAAATAAGCACAAATAAGTTTTTATGCATATTAGCAATTTAAAATGTAGAAAAACTATAGCTTATATACAGCTAAACAATTTAAATAGTTACTAAACTAGTAAATACATATTTCTAATGGTAACACAAATCAGAAGTGTGCAAAAATAGTTAAAACAAATGTTTCGTTTTGGTATTTTTGTTACTGTACCGTAAGTCTGCTAATTCTGTTGTGGTTCTCAGTCCTGCACACAAAGTGAGTTACAAAGAGAAGGGGATGTGAAGGGGAAGGGGAAAAGGGGAAGGGTAGGAGGCAGCAGGAGAGCAAGCAGCGAATGAGAAGCGGAAAAAAAATGGAATGTATTTCAGCAGTGCAGCAGAGTTTCGACTGAGGGTGGATGAGGTGGAGCAGGTGGAGGAGGTGGAGGAGGTGGACTGAAGACTCGTCGTCCACTTGTTTTTTGGTGTTGTACACATTATTATCAAGGATATCGCTAACCAGCTGAGCGGGGGTGTTGGGTTCTGTCGGCTGCGCGCGCTCAAGGAAATTGTGTAAAAAAAAAGGACACACACACATAAAATGTAAACTCTGAACTGGAAACGGGGCGGGTCGGGCCGGGTCGGGATGGTTAAGGCTGGGGGCTAGCAGGACGAGTGGCAGCTCAGCCGGGACAATGGGTCGGGTCAGAGCCGCAGTTGGAGTCGGTGCAGAGACCCAGCCAAAGCCCTGGGCTGTCGCACAGTTTGGTGTGGCTTCGTTTGACTAAAGCGGGAGAGCGAGTGAGCGAGCGAGTGAGTGAGCGAGCGAGCAGCACACACATATACAGGAAACGAGCGCGCGCAAGGACACACGTTAGCGTGGGTGGGTGTGTGGGTGGTTGGCTGGCAGAGAAGGGAGCGGGGCGAAGTTGCCAGTAACGAACCCAAACCGAACGAGCAGCAAAACTAAAATTGAAAATGGCAACGACGACGACGAGGACAACGAAAGGGGAAAAGCAGGGCAAAAGGCGACGGCGACGGTGACAGTGACAGCAGCGACGCTGGCAGCGCCAGTTGTAGTAATAACAATAACAACAACAACAACAGCAACAAACAAATGAATTTATGCAGCCAACGACAGAGGCAGCAGCAGCAGCAAAGCAGCAGCAGTGTTGTTGCAGCTGGGTATTTATGTAACGGTGAAATATGTAGTTGTTGGTAGTTTGTTGCTGCGAGGTGGAATGCACGGGATGAGTTGAAGGTGGAGGTGGAATGCATGGGAAAGGCAGGCTCAAAGTGGAACGGGCTGCGCGCACTGCACGACCCATAAATTAGAGTGAGTGAGAGAGAGAGAGCGGCAGCAGAAACAGACGAATGCAGAGAGTGAGCACAAAATGCAGCATCTGAGCAAAGTGGGGGGAGGAAGGCAGGAAGCGAGGTGGAGGTGGGTAGGTGGGTAGGTGAGTAGGCAGGAGGCGGTGTGCGGTGTTCGGCTATGCATTGACGTATTTGCCATTTGCAACACAGGAGCAAAGACTCAACGCCGCCCCTCTTGTGTCGCCTGATGCTGCCTGCCTGCCTGCTTGCTGCCCACACTCCAAACACAAACTCACAAGCGAGCTTCGGGCTATAACAACAACAAACAAACAAACAGACAGGCAGGCAGGCAGGCAGCAGGAGCAGAGACGACGCACCGTGCAAGTAGCACAGCAGCATCTGTTGGAGCAAGCACACAAATACAAATACAACAAACACACACACACATACATATATATATTTATATAAAGGTGGGGTTATAAGGGGGCAGTGCATGTATGTATGTATGTATTCTGCTGGGCGGCTTTGTGGCTACACCAGAATGCACCCAAATGTGCTCAACCAATGTGGCTGACACCGCCACCGCCACCCCCACCAAGCCCGCAGCCCCTGTCTTTATTGTTGCTGTGTGTCAAAGTACCCCACATAGCAGGAGCAACAACAACAACAGCTACAGCTACAAATGCTGATAACATGCAACGAATGCAAGCAAGAAGCGGAAGAGGCAAGGACAGAGAGTTGGTCACACTTTTGCATATGTGGCATTAGATACACCTATGCTCAGTCTAATAAGCTCGAAGTTTGTTGCAATAATTAGAATTAATACTCAATAATTATTGTACACAATGGGAAAACATATGAAATAAATATAAAGAAATAAGTAAGAGTGCTCTAGTCGGGAGTGCCCGACTACGTGATACCCTGAACCCAGTCCTTACAATCATGCTTCAGTACAAGCAGTGCAAGCGGTTTAAGCAGTTAAGTCTTAAATAACTTCTGTGTTTATTGTCCGATCTTATTGAAATTTTTGGGACAAACAATTGTCAATAATAACCAAATTGCAAGATCGTACCTTCAAATATGGGTTTTTTGAACTTTTGGGGAGTTTTGGCTCATATAACTTTGAAGTTATGTCCCAAAAACGCTAGTCTGAAATCGAAATTTATCGATAACTTTCAAACGGTACGAGTTATCGATAAAATGGAATAAACTTGATCTGTTCCGGCACTACGAGAACTTATATGCCAAATATGAAGTCTCTAGCTCTTGTAGTCTCTGATGTCCGTGTGTTCATACAGACAGACGGACAGACGGTCAGACGGACATGGCTAGATCGACTCGGCTGTTGATACTGATCAAGAATATATATACTTTATTTTTACCCATTTTTAATGGGTTCAGGGTATAAAAAGCAAACAGTTTACTATTGCTCTGTCTAAATGCTTCTTATTGAATTCAACAATGTTTGCATTAGCTGTAGACATTATCAATCAATGTAGGCCTCGCTTATTATCAATTAGTAAGCAATATGCAATAATCATAATGCTAGTGTACCTATTTTGTTGACCATTGCTGTAGGCATTTACATTTGCTTGCCTGCAGATTATATATCACAAAGTAAGTCTGCACTCGAATCATATTTGAGGCATCAGAAAACACACATTTGAAGCCTTTCAGTTGGGTCAGGCAAAGCTGCTGAAATATTTACCATAGCCCATTACTAAAAGTCTGTCCTGGAATGCATTTAATAATAATACTTTTACTTTAGCAGCCGGAATAAACAAGAATTAAACAAATACTTGACTTGGATTTTTTCACACGATAATAAAAATGGTTTGCAAGTGCAAGTAGCCGACTGCGCAATACTCTGTTCGACATGTAAAAATTTATTACATTTTTAGGTAAGGGCATGAGAAAAACAAAACTAACGAAATTTAACTTTGAATTGATATCAATGTTGATGCATTTATGATGTTTATGACATAACTAAATATCTCATCTAAAGTCAGTTATTCTCTAAGAAAATGTTCATCTCTATGTATGTAACTTCAATATTGAGAAAATGGTAAGCAGTACATAAATATTCGCTTTTCTTCCCTTACAGACAAGAGCAGGGAAAAGCTTATGGAAAACTTCAAAGTAATGGCGGTTTTTCATTGGAAAATTATACAGATTATCCCCTGACTAATGATAACAGCTGTCGCGAATGCTAAACAAAAAGGGCAGCAGGGGGAGTTGGGGGCACACATTCCATTTGTTGTGTGTGTGTGCGAGGGTGAAAAGCTTTTAAATGTGAAAATGTGAAAATACGCTGATTTCATTAGACAACAAATACAATTAAAATGCTTGTTGCACGTAATCTAATATACATATACATATACATACATATATATACACAGACAGACAGTCAGACAAAACAGTACGGGTATTTAATTATGCCTTAAATCGGATTAGCCAAGGATAAAGAGCCGACAGCTGAGTCGCTTCAAATATGCGCCCCCCTTTTGTTTTCTATTCTATGTCTGTGTGGAACCACAAGCAAGAAGAAGAAACGAATACGAATACGAACACTGAGAATTTGATAACTATGTTTCATCGTTTAAGTATTAGCAGCAGTAACTAACTTGAACTTGCTAAATGAAATAGAAATTTAAATGCAGTAAGAAACATACATATATTATGAAAAATTTCTTTAAGAGTGTTTTCTCAACAAATATCCAGTCAAAATACTACAGACTTGAAATAATCAAGCAGACTATGAATCTTTTACTGATTTGCATAAATATTGTTGTATTTATGTTTGTTAAGTGAGAAACCGAACTGAGATCATTTAGTTTCTGAGCTTCTCTATAAATATTACTTCATTTATTATCTAAAGTTCAAGCAATATTTGTTATTCTATAATTTTGTTTTGTTTTTAACTTACCACAACAAAATTGGATTGTCTTTAATCTGTTTGCCAATTGGGCTGCTGATTCTTCATAGCTCTTCCATTTGTTATTGTTGATTTCTGTTTCAAATTTCCATATTTAAACGATTAGGTTTGTCGTTGTTGTTGTTGTTTTTGTTGTTGTTGTGCTTTTTGTTGTTTTTGTTGTTGTTGTGCTTTTTGTTTTCTTTCCTGTGGTTCATTTGTGTGTATTTTTATTTTTGCTCACTCACTTGCGGGGGAATTCTTTGAAATTTGAATAATGATTTCATATCGAATTTGTTGCGGCTCTGCTTGGCCCGGTTAACACACACACACACACACGCACACACACAGACAGGTAGACAAACACTCACATGCATAAGCACACACATACACATACACAGATTAGCACATTGAGGGCTCACAGTGTTCAGTTTTGGAATTATAATTGTAATGAATGATTATCATTGGAATTAATGGGCGAGTTTCGTTGCTTTTTGGAGAGGCTAGAAAGAAAAGAAAGAGATTGGGGAGAAACCCCTTTGGGTTAAATAGTTGCCAAGAGTTGTGTTTCAGCTTAAAATACAATCTATAAATAATATATGAGAAGTAAGAGAGAGAAACAGGGAGAGAGAGAGAGAGAGTTGTGACAGATAGAGAGAGAGAGAGAATAGTGACAGATAGAGAGAGAGAGAGAGTAGTAACAGATAGAGAGAGAGAGAGTAGTAACAGATAGAGAGAGAGAGAGAAGAGAGAATCAGAGATAGTAGTAACAGAAAGAGAGAGAGATTAAGAGCTAGTACTAACAGAGAGAGAATGGAGAAAAGTGTATGAGAGAGAGTAAGACATTGTAATAACAGAGCGATAGAGATAGAGTAAGAGATTGTAATATAAGAGAGAGAGAGAGAAAGATAGTACTAACAGAGAGAGAGACAGTACTAACAGAGAGAGATAGTACTAACAGAAATACAGAGAGAGAGATATATATATAGTACTAACAGAGATACAGAGAGAGAGATAGAAAGTACTAACAAAGAGAGAGAGAGGGAGAGACAGAGAGTAACAAATAGTAATAGCAGAGAGATAGACATAGAGAGAGTTAGAGATAATACCAACAGAGAGAGAGAGAGAGATAGTGTATGGAGAATGAGGAATAAGAGAGTAAGTTGTAGTAACAGTGAATGAGAAACTTTTATGCTAACAACATTTAAATCCTCACACACAAATTACACTAATCCCATCTTTTTTTTTTAGTTTTTATTTGTCGAATATTTGTTTAGGTACATTGTCTTACTACCTATTTTATTGTACAGTCTTGGGTGACAAAGTCAAGCTTACTATTCTTTAGTATACATTTCATGTTGCCTTGCGCATATTTCATATCTAGGCTTTAAAAATAGTGTATTATATTAATTTAGATTATAAGTCTCATTGTTACAGTTTTTGATTATTAAGTGGTGTATGTTACATACATTTATATATATTCCTAGGAAAGGCTCGTGTCGAGTAAAAACCTGTAAAACCGAGTAATCCCATCTAAATTTGCAGCGCCTTACTTGAATTCATGAAAATCGAGTAGAAGGGCAACATTAAATGTACGTTATTTTCAAACTACTGCTGTTATCAATTTCGATATGTTATGTTATCATTTGCATTAAGCAATTCACTTAACTCTGCACGATTTTCGTTTAAATCATAGAACAATTCGAGTTAAGCTGTCAAGAATTTTTGTGTAATGCTTTTGCCACTTTATTTGGCTATTGATATGTAATGCTATGTCTTACATTATACTGATATCTATCGTTTATTGCCTTCTATTAATGCAAATGAAATGCGACAGAGAACATAGACGGCTGGGCCCACTCGCAATTTATTATTTATCACTCAATCGACGTATGTATGTATGTGTGTTTGTATGTTTGTATGTATGTATGCATGTGTTAGCTCATCCAGTGGAAACTGAAATCGCTTCTGCTTGTTTAATGACAAATGCGCCACTGGAAGGCGATCAAATGGCGAAATGGCTGTCGCTTGATTTGTTGTTGCCCACTTTTGGCTGGAACGAGAGAAAAAGGGGGCGCAGCAAATGTGCAAAAGATTCAAATTCAATGCAGTGTGTGTGTGTGTGTGTGCATGTACATGCATGTATGCATGTGTGCACTGCGAGGGTGACTGGCGTGAAACGGCTTGGAAATGGGAAAAGGGCCCGAAGGCAAACAAATGACTAAAATTAAACAAGAAAACGAAAGCAAATTCATGATGAATGCCTCAAAAATATGTGTGTGCGAGTTCAATTTGAAGGGATGATGATGATGACGAATGATGATGATGATGATGATAATGCGAAGCTGTGTGCAATGAACAGCGCAAAGAGTGAGAGACAAGGTAACAAACAAAAAAAAAACTAGAGACCGCAACTGGAACTGCAACAACTACGGCACAACATGACGAATTCACACACACACACACACACAGACACAATCACATGAAACGACGGCAATGGCCACAATAAAAAAAAAATACCAACGAAATAAATTAAACACAATATGAAAAAGAAACACTGCACAGCGGCAGCGGCGTACACCCAAAACGAGCTGGGCCAAGGGGAATGAAAGGAGAGAGGCGAGCAGAGGGGGCGACAGGCCAAAGCAATCAGCCGAGAAACGGGACGAAACCGCCACCAACGGCAACAACAACAGCAGCAACAGCAACAACAGCAGCAGCAAGCGGCATCACAAAACTTGAACGACAAACAGACGGCCAAACGCAGAGACGGCAACTTTTTACATACAAACCGACAACGAGACAAACCGACAGACAGATAGCCAGGCGGACGAACGGACGGACAAAACAAACGGACGGCAGCAACAGAAAATCCAACTAAATATCGAAATCACAAATCCGCGCAACTGAGCTGCGTTATAATAAAAGCAACAACACAACGACAGCAAATAATAAAAAGCAACAAAAAAAAATGTATGTATTTAGAAACGAGTGAGTGAAGCTGAACTGAGTTGAATTCAGTTGAGTTGGGTTTTGTGGGTTGAGTGGAATGAGAAACGCAAACTTAACTGGCCGACAGGCAAAAGACACACACAAGTCGGTCGTCGCTCAGTTAGATTCCAGTGCATTCCCATTGATGCAATAGAGACGGCGGAATGAGAGAGGGCCAGGGATCCACGCATTTTTCTATTATTTATGTGTACACACTTTGCCATTTGTGTAGAGTGAAGCAAGCAAGCAAGCAAGGCGATCGTCGCGATGGCCAGCCAAAGGGCCGTGGCCGTTCAACGCAAAACAAAAGCGCAAAGCATATCCAAGTCAACTACAGCTACAGCTACAGCAACAACAAAAACAGTAAACATCTATAGCGGCAGCGACGCTGGCAGCGCTGCGGGTCGTGTCATGCACACATTTGGTATACGTACATATGTACATACATACAAACAAACATACAGTCGGGCTGGGCAAGCGCACCAACAACAACTACAATAACAGCAGCTAGCCAAGCAACAAACAAGACGAAGAAGAAGCAGAAGCAGAATAAGAACAACAATAACAACCACGACAGCGAGACATAAAATAAATGAGCGACGCTGCCGCCGCGCAAACATGTCTCCAATGCTCTTGTAGTTGTAGTTGTTGTTGCTGTTGTTGTTGTTGTTGCTGCTGTTGTTGTTGCTGCCGCTGGCTTGGTTGCTGCTTCGTTCGGCCATTCGTTCATTGCTTCAATTTCGTTTTTCTCAACGTTTCTTCGTCGTAATTATTGATACATGAAAAATACAAAAACTGAAAAACGCCGACGCCGCTGCGAAGTTGACGCAATAAATCTTATTGGAGTTGCAATCGTATGTATGTATGTGTGTATGCATGTGTGTATATACATATGTATGTATGTATGCAAGTAGCTAATTATTGCATTGGTCAGTAACTCGTTTAAGTGGACGACGAAGCAGAAGAAGAAGCAGCAGCAGCTTTTGAAGCACTTGTGCCGCCTTGGAAATGATTTTGGATTGCTTTTGTGTTCTGCGCTGTGGTCGTCTAAATCTGTCATTTGAAACAAGTATTCACTATTGGAATTTTACAGTTAATGGCAACTGTTAAGCGAAACGAACGCCAACAGCGACGCTGACTGAGACGGCGATTGTGACTGTGACTGTGACTGCGACTGTGACAGCGGCGACACTTTGCTCGCGTTTTTATTGATTTGACAATTTTGTGTGGTGTATGCATGTGTGTGTGTTTGTGTAGAACGTGCAGCGGCGGCTTTAGATAACTGCAAATTGTACATACATACATATGTATGTGTGTATGCTTGTGTACATACATATCTATATGTATGCATATGCATATACACAACACTAACAATAGCAAATAGCGAACAGCATCTCGCACAATTTTAAATCCTTTTTTTTTGTGGTGGCAGGCGGCGAGAGTGAGAGAGGGCATAGAGTTCACACACAACAACACAAACTGACAAAAGAAAATACGGTGGCCAGGGTGCACACACACACACGCACACATGCATCGAGAGAGACGCAGCAGGCAGACACACGCACACACACACATATGCGGCCTCGAGACAGACGACAGCATTTGCTGCTCTGCTCTGCTCCTCTGCCTCTGCCTCTGCTGCTTTGGGCTCTCCTCTGCTCGCTTGGCTGAGTTCTCGCGCTGGCTTCACTTTGGCTGCTTTGGCTTTGGGCCCAAAGCGATTTGGTTAGGTTTGGTTTTGGCATTTCTGTATCTGTATCTGTCGCACTTCCTGCGTCAACGTCTTGTTGTTGTTGTATTTCAATTTCATTTCTTATTTTTTTTTTCATCTTCAACTTTTTGCAATAATAAATATTGATATACATTTGCGAGAGTGGGGCGTATGTACATTTTATACATTTGTTGCTGCTGCCGCTGCTGCTGCTAACACTTTTGCTGCTCTTCTCCCACTCACACACACACACATACACTAACTCACTCGCACATACATTTCATTTATTTCTGCGGCGCACAGGAAATTTTTCGTAATTTTTCTTAGCTTTGCCGCCCGCTTTTGCTTTAGCTTTTTTTTTTGGGGTTTTTTTTTTGTTTTTGGTTTAGCTTTAGCTGTCTGCTGTAGCTGCTGTTGTTGCTGCTTGCGCGACCGACGAGTTACCGAACTAAACTAACGAAACGACACCATCCAATCCAAGCCGAAGCCAAGTGCGAAGCAGTCGCAGCGACAGCGACGCCGGCAGCAGCGAAGCTGATGGAGACAGCAGCAGCAACAGCCATAGCACATGGGTGGGGTGTGAGAAGAGTGCGGTATAAAGAGGGGGAGCAAAATGACGATGACGACGCTGCGACTGCGACTGCGACGACGACGACGATTATATGAGAAAATTTATTCAACATTTAACGAACGTGCTTGTTGTTGCTGTTGTTGCTGTTTGAAATTGTGGGCGCAGCTAAGCGACAGACAGCAAGACAGACGGACGGACAGAAGGTGTCAGCAGACGTTTGCTTGCTGGCGGTTGTCAGGGGCCAAAGTGGAAAGAAAGCCGGGCAAAAGCAACAGCAGCAGACTAACAGTTATTCCGCAGTGCCATTTGTATTGTTTCAATTCCATTTCTACATTTAAATATGTATGTATGTATGTATGTACATACATGGTACATACATATTTCAGTTGTCGCTGCTGCGGCGCAAAGTCGCCCGTTTGAAGTGCTGGTAATTAAAATTGCAACAATAACTAAATCAAATGAGCGGCATACAAGGGCACACAGAGAGCAGCTGCGTGCGTGAGTGAGTACGTGCGTGTGCATGCGTGTGTGTGTGTGTGTCCATGTGAAAAAGGAACAAGTGAGAAATTAAGCAAAATGCAGCAGCAGCAAAAACTACAACAACGCGTGAGCAAGTGAGCAGGCAAATTTTTGCAATGTTGCGGCTTGTACTTGCATGTGGTGAATATGTGTGTTCTGTATGCATGTGTGTGTGTGTGTGTGCGAGTGGAGTGTAACGTAATATAAATGAGGCTGGCTAAAGGTGTTCGTTCGTTTTGGTCTGACTGTCAGTTTGACTGTCTTTATGCTGCTTATGCTGCCGCCATGTTGTTTGTGTTATTGTTGTTGTTTGTGTGTTGCTGCTGCCAAAAGTTTTGCTGCGGAAATGCGTATTGCTGTTGTTGTCAGTGCTGCTGCTGCTGCGCTGCTGCTGCGGAAGCAGCGATGCAAATTGTTGAATAATGTCAAGCAAAATTGCGCGCATAATAAATGGAAATGGAAATGGCAAATGGACGAATTGTGAAAGCAGACAACACAAGACGCAACTACTAAAAACATGCACAAGTTCCTGCCCCTGCTGCAGAGAGGCGTGGCACGAGTGGGCGTTTTTGCGACTGTGCATAAATATATACATACATACATGTATGTATATATGTATGTATTTGGGTGCCAATTGCATGTGACGTACATCAAAACAATTACCAAAATACCAAAAGTCGAAACATCTGCCATAAACTAATTCGTTAGAGAACAACCTCAATGTTGTATGTGTATCATAATAGCTGTAATTTTGTGGGCAAAATAAATACTTATATAGATATACATACATATATATATGTGTATGTACATATGTATTGTCAATAAGCGAACATTTCATCACTTTTGTGTTTCCACTTGACAATGATTATAGCAGTTTCTGCAAGATTAAGACGAAAGTTCATCAGCAATTCATGTATTATCTATTAGCCAGCAAAATTCTCTGCACAACCTTTTTTGTTTACCAAAATATGCTTAAGCAAACGCAACAAATTGGTTACAACGATGCTCAGTTATGCAAAACAAACTTCAACTCATAAGTTAAACAGAAGTTCAAGTTACAGAAGCTGTACTGTATTACGTATATTACGTGAGTGTCGTTTCTAAAAAATGGAATTACTGTAATTTATACTTAGGCTTACTTTGTTAAATAGCTTGTTTTTTCAGGTGGGGGGTTTTCTGTACATTATAAACTCATGTATTTGGTATTTTAAATAGCTAATATTATGTGTAAATAATTTAATTTATATGTATTTTTGTGGGAAAAGAAGAAGAAGAAATCAATTTAGATTGTACATTTTTATATATGTATGTCACATCAGACATTGCGACACAGAAAAGGGTATTTCTAACAGCAGCAACAACTAGAAGCAATTGCAGGGCAGCCAGGGGCGTAGAAAGGGGGGGGTCAAAAGGGGGTGGTGTTAGACAAAGGGACAGCAGCTAATGGAGCACTTTTGTTGCAATCATCGTCGACAACGTTGCGGCCAGTCCAGCACAGAAACAACAGCGAAAATCTAAATAAAAAAACAGTATATACACACACAAACACACACACACACACACACACACACGTGTGCACACATTCAAGTACAAAAGTATGCACACATACTCGGAAAATGATGAGGACGCGCTTCACAAAACTAAAAGGATAAGCGAGAGAGTAAAGTAAGTCGATGTTGTGATACCCTAAAAAAAAACCCTTTAATACCGCTGCAAATTACAATTATAATTTTAGTAAATGGAGCAAATCCACTTTGTATTATAACAAGAAAAACATATGTATGTACATACCTTTTGCTCACTCTGCTCAAATCAGCACAGATAGCAGTAATGTTAGAATTTAGCTAGATCTATTCATCAACAACAACAACAAGAACAAAAGCAGATAAAACTGGCGATACACTCAATATCAGGCAACTTTTGTGGGGTATTTAAGCGCTGAATTGTTTGGTGGACCTGAAGCGAAATGAAATGTGTAGAGGGCAAGCAACAATGGGAAGGACGACAACATTGGGAACGCACAGTGCAACAACTGTAGTGGGCAGCAGCAGCAGCAGCAGCAGGGGAAGGGGAAGGGGCAACTAAAGGGACTGAGGGGTATAGCAAACAAAGGCACTGGCCGATGTCGAGCATATATAGTTGGTTGGATGGTTGGTTGGATGGTTGGATGGTTGGTTGCCAGGTTCGTTTGCTGGGTGCCCTGTTCGTGGGTGCGGGGGCGAGGAAGGCGCTGCAATCGCGTGAAGTGCCGAGGTGCATACACTCGGAGAAACGTGAGTGTAAAAACCAGAGATAGCTAAGATAAATTGAAAAAAAAACACATATATTTTATATATCATCATATATATAAATCACTTAAAGGTCGAAAAGCTGTCCACTAATCGACAAACCATACTTAGACTTTTCACATATACTTTTAGTTTAAAAAAATGTACATTATAACTAAAAAGTAGAAATGCAAACTCTTAAATTTTTAAAATATTGCATTAACTGTAGTAAATGTATTAGAATTTTAACTAGCTTTTTCCATTAAGTCCCTAGAAATGCCCTATCAAGTCAATTAACATCCATAACCCCGTCAAAACTCATCAGATTTTTGATTCCAAAGCATCTTTGGTCATTCTATGGCTTCTTTTTTAAATTCTGCATTTAAATCTAAAGCAATTTCGTATTTCAAATCAAGATATGATAAGGCACATAGAAACAACATTAGGAAATTTTTAAGCTATAACATTAAGCTTACAGAAAAAAACTTCAATAATAGCATACAAACATGAATTTATTTATTTAAACATGTCTATTATTTGTACAAACATATATCCTGGTTTGCACATTTGCTTGCCAGTGTATCTACAAACAAGGCAAACGGCAAACGGCAGACGAAGAGTGGGCAAAGAGTTGTTGCTGCAACAGCGACAGCACCAGTAAAACAGCAACAGCAACAACAACAACAATGGCAGTGAGCAAAAGGCGAGCGTGCCAACTACAACAACAAGGATTACAATTCAAACTTGCTCGTCAGAGCAGAGTTGCCAGCCTGCCCAACTGCCTGCCTGGCTGGCTGCCATTGCCGCGAGGCAAGCCGACTGAGCTGCCAGAGAGTGAGACGGCGCGATATAGAGAGAACGAGCGAGAGGCAGCCAGGCAGGCAGGCAGCGAGGGGTGAACTGAAACGTCCAGAGGAGTAGTCGTGCCATGCCGTGTCGTGCCCTGCAGAAGGTGGCATTGCCAACAACAACAACAACAGCCGCAGCAGCAGCAACAACAACAACTATACAAGGCCCAAGTTTTGCGCTGCCTCTCTTCTGCCGCTGTTGTCCGAAGCTGCACAAGAAGCAGAAAAAGAAGAAGAAGACATACACATAAAAACTGTGTGCGGAAGAAGAAAAAAATGTATAAGTACGTGCGTGTCGCTCGGTTTGTGTGTGTGTAGTGTAGCGTGTGTGTGTGTGTGCGAGTGAGCATCGGTCTTATTCGCCTGCCTGGCCGCGCTCGCTGTCGACGCTTTTGTGGCCGCCTTTGAAAATGAAAAGGAACTGCGGCTTCTCCTGTTTCGTCCGCTTCTTCCCTTCTCCATCTCCTTCTCCACCGCTTCCTCCTTCTACTGCTGCTGCTGCTATTGCCTGCCTCGTCGCGCAAAATAAATGAGAGCGCCGCAGCAACGCGGCCAAAAAGCAGCACCCAAAAGCAAAGCAAAGCAGCGCAAAGCCAACATAAAACAACCAAGAGCTCTTCTAGTTTATAGTGCAAGACTGGCAGATACCCTATATCCATAGGATACCATTACTTTCTTGAGCTTGAGTTGATGTTTGTATGTTATGCAAAAAGACATGCTTCCAACCTTGAATCTGATTTAGATTCAGATTTAATCTACATGCAAATGCATTGGGGATTGACAAGTAATTGGCAAACTGATATTCAAAATTTGATATCTTTAGCTTTTATAGCCTCTTCATACAGACTATACTCGAGTCATATATGTACATATATACATAACATGAGACTTACTTCTGCATGTTACATACACTAGCATAATTTCATAGCACCCTTTTGTTTTACACACTTTCAATGGGTACAATGTATAACGAGCGACGTTTTTGCTTTTGTTAATTTTCATCAGTTGAGCAAATGAGTGCAGGCAAAGGCTTAAAGAGAGCGAGGGTAGACAGAGAGCGGGAGAGTCAGAGCCGGCGGCAACTCGGTGGCCGGTGAATTTCCTCAAAGTCTCAACTAATTGGCAACATTGGTGCAGCTTGCAAGCAACTCTCGAGCTGCCAGCCTGAGCAGTGAGCAGATGTAACTATGTACATACATACATACATACATACATATGTATATATACATACTCGCTGCACATTTAATTGTTGAACTAATGCCAAGGACATTACGACATAAAATTACTACAATTCATCATATATGTATGTATGTATATACATTACTGTGATTATCACAGGGCTACTTAATTTATACTCTCTGCTGATTTCCATAGAAAATTCGCTTTGAAATTGAAAATCGTTTCAGTTTCGAACAAATTAGTTTCACTGAACTTGTCATTTGAATTCGCATGAAATGACAATATGATTGGAAATCGTTTTAGATATTATATGAATTCTGATGAATTGGTAACTTTAACAAGCAGTCAAACAATTTCAATTCAATTGCTCGTGTTATATTCACAGTGAGTGAGCTTATTAAAGATGTGGTTTAATTTTAGTTAGTTTAGTTAGGAGTTTGAGGATTTAATAGGAAAAGTTGCTTTTGGTTGGTTTGCTTCTTAGTAAGTTTCTTGGTAATGACTTGACACCTAATGAAGTAAGAACTTTAACAGTAATGGATTATACTCCAGAATATGTTTTCGAGTTTTTCAAAGCTAAATTGTATTTAGGAATGCCCAATGTAAGAAAAAAATGTATGATATGTATAGATTTAGATATGTATGTATAACTTTAAGGACATTAAAACCTTAACTGGCCCATAGCTGTGTGAAAGTTTGTATGCCAATTTGTTAGGCTTGGACTTAGTAAGGCTCAAGGCTTTCGGCTCTCTGTCAATTATTCGAGCATTGAGCAGGATCATGTCCTGTGCCTAATTGCTAACTGAAACATACTCTACTCGAGTTGAGCTATGCAATGGGCATTCATTAATTATTGATAAAGTGCTGCTTTGCTGCCAGTCTAGCTAGCTAGCTCAAGTGGGCGTTGGGTGCTGTTTTGGGGTTAGGGTGTAAAAGCACCCACTTCCCTTGCAAATTACGGCAATTTCAGCAAATGCTAGTGTGTGTGTGTGTGTATCTAATGCAGCAGTGTGCAGGTTACAGTTTGCTGCTGCATATGGGTGACAAACGTCGTCGTTGTTATTGTTGTTGTTGTTGTCGTCCTCGGTTGTATAATTCGCACAATGGCAAAGAAAATGCTCGCTTGCTAGCTGCGCCGCGCACGAGATACAAGATGCCAAACGCAAGATGCACAGATGCAGATACACACGCACAACAACAGCAGCAACAACAGCAACGTTTTCGCAGCGTTGCCTCGCCGCATGCAAACACAAGATATGGCTACAGTATTCCACTTATATAGATACACACACACACACGCACACACACACGCACACACACACGCACACAGGCGCACGCTGCCTGTTAGCCACATATGGGAAAAGGAAACGAGCGAGCGAGCAGCAAAGCTTGCACTCGTTTAATTCGCAGGCGAAGTCACAGTTACAGTTACAGTCGCAGTCGCATTCACAATGACAGTGACAGTTACTTGCGCCCCCGAGCCAATAAGGCAGAATACAATCGCTACTGCCCCCGCTCTCTCTCTCTCTCTCTTCCTTCACACGCACACACACACACACATAGCGCACTTCACACTTGCACATTTGTCATGCACAATAATGAAGTACTGCATACAGCGTAAAAGCTTTGGGGTTGCTCGCCACTCCTCACGCCTCACCTCTCCCTCTCCCCCACTCTCTGTCTCTGCCTCTCCTCACACTATTTCAGCGTCAGGCAATCGCGTGTCCAAGCAGCAGCAGCAGCAGCAACAACAATTCCAACAATAAGCCGCAGTCGCGTCATCCGGCCAACAACAACACCACCAAAGAGTATAACGAGAACAGTTTTAGTTTCAGTCTTATTTTATTTTCATATATTTGTTGACTCGTTATAGTTGCTGTGGGGGCAACGAGTGTGTGTGTGTGTGTGTGTGTGTGCATGTGTGTGTGAACCTGGCTAAAAGGCAGCTATCGCAAAACCAAAATGTGGCAAAATGTTTGCTGATATAACTCTTGGCAAATAAATAAAGCATATGCATTGAGAAATAATGCGAATTGGCTTGAAATAGCCTTTATTTAAAACGGAATAGGGCCCTATTTAAAATGTTGGCAAAGATAATAATTATAAAACTACTACACAGCAGACAAAACGCACGCTTTACCCAATAATAATACTATACTGATGTAGGTTAAATGCTTAATGTTTAATAATAACAACCATATGTACATAAAAACTCAACTACAACAAACAGCAGCTATTTATTCCTCTTTAATACACATCTGATGCATGATTAGCCTGCTATGTATTTAAAAGCAATTAAACATACATACATACATACATATATGTACGTATGTATGTATGTATGTACATACTGCGTGTATAAAATATCTTAAGCATCTCTGACCACACACCGAGAGCGACAACCAAAACAAATAAAAACCAATTAAATCAAGCTAATTAAAAATGGTTTTTTGTAAAAACACACAACGATAAAAACAAAAGCAACAGCAAAAGAAATGAACAAAATTTGTGCTGCAAAACCGAACACGAAAAATGCTCAAAATCCAATGAAATATTGTTTACCGTTAAAAGCCACGGCAACGTCGACGGCGACGTCGACTCTGACAGAGGCGAAGGCGGACACGTTACAAATGAGCACCCAACGAAACAATTTGTGGTGCCCAGCGAGAGCGAAAGAGATAGAGAGAGAGAGAGACAACGGCTGAGGCGGGCAGGGGTTGGGCGGTAAAATTTTTGGGGACTTTGCAATTCGCACTCATCCTTAGCATTTGCAATTTTCCGTTAGTGTGCGCTGCAGCCGCATGGCATAAATTCAATTACTGCCAATATTTTCAAAAAGCATTGCCAGCAACAAAACAGCAACATCATCCACCACAGAAACAAATTCAATTTTCAGTTATCCATCGCTTCTGTCTATCTATCTATCTATCGGTGTTCGCCTGTCTATTTGTGTCCCTCTTCTACTCTGTCTCTTTCTGTCGCCCATGTGGCGTGTGATTTTTTGCACTTTTCGCTTGCAGTTCAAATGTGTGTGTTGTCCATCCGTCCGTTCGTGTGTGTGTGTGTGAGTTTGAAAACAAATACAAGTTGTGTGTGCCTGTGCATTGCAATGCAATGCAGGAGGGCAATCCACAATCCACTCCACGCCCGCTTAGCTTTTACAATTCACCAATCGCACTAAAACCCAACATCCAATTAGTGGACAGCCCCAACTGACATCAGTCAGCGGTAGTTTTGATTCTCATTCTCATTGTTCCAATGGGCCTTTCGTTCGGTTTGGTTTTTATTGCCTCTCGATGCTACTGTTACTGCTGCTGCTGTTGTTGTTGTTGTTTTTGCTGTCGCTGCTGCTGCTGTTGTTGCTGCTTCTGCTGTTACCGTCTGCATTCGGAATTTGCCATTTGCCATTTTCTGTCTTGTTGTTGCTGTTGCTGTGTGCCGAACTCTTCGCTTATGCTTATCTGCCATTAAACGACGCGTCGTTTGTTGTTGCTGTCGCAGTCGCAGTCGCTGTTGCTGCGCTTCAGCTTTGCTCTGCTTTCGCCTTGGAACATTCGTCGTTTCGATTTCGGTCGCAAAATTCCCGTTCCCATTTCGTACCCGCGCGCATCTCTCGAGTTTGGAGCCCAAGGTGCAACATTGGCAACGGGCCTGGGCCTCTGAGTGTTGTTGGCCTGGGCATGAAACAAATGCCAGCATATCAACTCTCTCACTCATGCATACATATGTATGTGTGGTATGTATGTATGTGAGTATGTATGTATGTGTGTGCGACTCTGGCATCGCCACCTGCCTTTTTGGGGGCGCAGCATTTGTCGCCATTTATTTACACGATTAGAAATCGATTTTATGCGTTTGGATAATATTTCAAATGTAGAGAAACACACATATAACAATGGGCATGCATGTATGTATGTGTTTGCTCATACCATGTGTATATGTATGTGTGTGTGTCGTCATTAAAATGATTTATGTCAAGCTTATCGGCAAGAGGGTTGCGAAATCGATTTGTGCGTGTATGTGTAGTAAGACAACCCACTCCATACACCCCCCTCCCCAACCCTTACAACTATGTACATGAAGACAACAAAACTAATTTCAACAATAAAGAAAGAACAAACAAACACTATAAACTAGTTTTAATTAGCATTAGCTGCACAACGGCTAATTAACGCAGGCGCAGGCAGCGAAGAACCGTTAACTTGCCTAGATAGACTATTTTAATGCTCAAGCACAATCGCAAACTTAAGACACAAATACAAACTAAGCTCCCACAATGACTGTAATTGCCATTTGCCTTTCGATACGCTCCACACGCACTCACACACACACACACACACACGCACACGCTTAAAAGCTAATTGATTAATAACTTGCGCGTTATAAAAGCTTAGGCAAAAGGTAAATGATTCAAATACCGAACAACACAACTACACAACTGTAATGCGCACTCATTTCCAGCCAGAAAGACAGTGAGAGAGAGTGAGATAGCGCGAGTGTGTGGGGGAACTGCGAGATTGAACCGTAAAAGAAACGAAAAAAGATGGCAAACAAAGCGCAAATAAAACAAAATCCAAATTCAATCCACTTGGCGGCGCTGTTCGTTGTCTGTCTGTCTGTTTGTCTGTCAGTCCGGCATAGGCCAAATACTAGCTGGCATATAACACACACACACACCCACACTGCCAACTCCAACAACAGCAATTGGTGAGCAAATCTCAAATAAAGCAAGCAGAGTCAACGACGCTTCGCTGCCCGCAGCCGCAGCCGACGCTTCTCTGTGTTGATGGATTGTATTACACACACAAGCAAACACACACACACACACACGCGCACACACAGCAAAATACAATCCAGTGGAATCGGTCGGTTGGCCGGTGACTCTTTCGGCTTGTCTTCTGTTCCCTGTTTGCTCCCCCTCACTCTCTCTCAGACAATTCACGAGTGTACGCGTGTATGTGTGTGTGTGTATGTGTGTGTCGTGTGCCACTGCTCATGGCGTTCACTGTCCCTAAGTTCGACAAAAAAAAAAACTAAACAAAAAAATTACATACCCTGCGGAACGAACTGAAATGAAATGGCAGGCAGAACTTTGCTGCTCGCTGCTGGCTGATGCTGCTATTCTTCAGTTTTCTTTCGATATTTGTATTCGCCCATTTTTTTTTTTTTATCGTTTGCGGCGTTGGATTTGTGCGTGTGTTAAGTTAGAATTGGCTCTCATCTCGCTCTTCCCCGCACGGCAGCAGAAGAAAGCGGTAATTTCCTCACCCTCCCATTACACAAGAAGAAACGGAACTAGCAGTGCTCAATTACCCCTCGTTCGACAGTTTGTTTCATTATTGTTGTACACTTTTAAATCGTATCATCAACCTTTTGCCCACCCCTTCGCAACGAGTACTGAAACAAATGGCAAACCGGCAAACAAATTCGAGTGCGAACACAATTTGTGCGTAACACCCCACAATTTGGGGTAAAATTTGATGAGCAATGCGGCTATGCTGTCGGTTTGCTTGCAAAAGCTTACCTGTGTCAAGTAAAACGCGGCTGCTGCCACTGCTGCTGCTGCGACGGCAAATGCTGCTGCTGCTTGCTGCTTGCTTATTGCTGGTCTTTCTTTGCTGCGCACATTCGTGTTTTGTTTCGCCTGCTTGTCTCACACTCACAACAATTTTTGGTTTGCCTGCAATTCCCAATTGATTTTCATCGCTTTTTCCCTTTTTTTCTTTTTGTACAAACACTTTTATACGCTCAATTTACTTATTCTTCTTGTTTCGCGAGAAACACACAGGCACACACATACACGCACGCACGCACACACACTCACACCGATACGGGGCAATAATTTTCGCCGTGGGCGTTTTTCTTTTGCCTTTTCTACAATTTCTTTTTTCGCTGCCACAACTGCCACAATTGCAGCCGCCCACAATGCTAAATATGCAGCGCTTGGCGCAAATTGCCACTACACATAGTATGTAAAATGATGTATGTTTTAAATGCTTCAGATTGCAATAAATACTACTTAGCGCACTTTTCACTGACGTTGCTAAATATGCGCGTGAACCGCACGACAACCGAAACGAAAATGAACCCACAGCAGTGTAGCATTACACTTGGAATGAAGTAAAATGGAACAGCGTATAGAGGGAGAGCAAGAGCGAGAGAGTGACGAAGCTAAGCTGAGTTTGAGCAAAACTGAGCTCACCTGAAGAGTGGTTTTTGCAATGTGAAAAAGAGCAGCATGTTGAGTGCAATTGTTCTAATAAAAACTCCGCTCAATTCTGGAGCTCTTGATGTTTGTATGTGTGTGTTCTGTTAACTGAGCGCTATTTCAACATGCCGCTGTGTGAGTGGGAACGGTGTGGAAGAGTTGCCGTGTGTGGGACAATCTGTTGACCATTTTAGTCAAACGCTCCAATCACATTTGAACTTGCAATGCAAATTATACTCATTTGCTAATTAATACAAATATGTGAGTTCATTAATAGAAATGGCAACTTATGCAGTAGCTTAATTAAGGCATTTGCAATGCTTTTTACATTGTGTTTACGCTCATTTTTTTCGCTGATGTTGAAATTTACATTTATGAATTGTACGTAAATATTGTAAAAACGTAGTAAGTTGTACAGTTGGTTAATCACCGACTGGTGAGTATTTCCGACCTCCTTTTTTTTGTTAAAATACGCAAACAAAAAAGTTAGAACAATTCAGCATTCCTCCCCCGACCCGCCCCCTTTACTGACTTGTCTGCACTGCACAGTGCTGCCAACTTTTGATGCGAAAAAAAGCTAGTTTTAGAGAGCAGCCATAAAAAGCGCTAAATTTGCTTCTATGCTAAAGCCGAAATAAAACTAGCTTCAATTAAAATTATGTTTTGGTAGCCAAGAGCGAAAAGAAAAAGCCAAAACAAAACTGACTGCTGCTTTGCCCTCTACTTTCACACTCTCCAGAACTTACGCAAAAAAACCACTCAAATGAAATCAATTTGGTTTAATTAGTCGGGTTCTCAAGGCCAGGGATGCACACTTAAAAGTTAAACGTCAGTGGATGCACTGCAAAGTAGCCTTTGCTCTTGGCCACCTGCGTGGACAGTCGCAACAGGTTGTTGTCGTTGTTCACATAGTTGCCGCTGAAGAGGTCCTGCGCCAGTCGCATGACGTCATCGCGTCCTTGATTGCATATCGCCGACGCTGTCAGCATCTCGTGATCCGCCAGCGGCAGCCCAATGCAGTAGGATCGGGAGGCGCGTGCCACACTCGCCCACATGGCATAGATGCTGCTCGCGATCTGCGACACTCGCTGCAGCTCGTTCTGGCGCTCCACAACGGCATTGCCATGTCGCGTGAACATCAGTTCGACGGCCATGTTCAGACGTGCCACCGAATGCTCGATGCACTGGGCAGCCGGCTCCAGTGTCGGATGCACATGCTCCGCCAGCTGCATGTGCGTCTTGGGCTTCTCCAGGCTGGCCGTGGCCAGGAACTTGCCCAAGATGTGGCCGGGATTGAAGAGCGGATTACGCGAGCGACGCACTCCATCATTCATCCGTTGCTGTAGTAGTAAATATGTGTGTGCGAGAGGTTGATGAGACAAGGAATGCTCGATGGTTACTTATAGCTACTACTCACGCCGGCGTGCTGCAATCCCGTCAGGGCAATGAACATGCTCAGCGTGCTCAAGGACTCGCCCTGGGTGCACAGCTGAGCGGTGTCCCGCAGCACCAGTTCCGCCGGCTGGCCCTGGTGCAGAGCTCGGGGTCCCAGCAGACTCAGGTTCTGTGCGGAGATCGCTTGCAGCTGCTGCAGTGTGTAGTACTTGGTGATGGCACTCTCGAGCGTCACATCCTGGCCGACGAACTCGTCCAGCATGCCGGCGGTCAGATAGAGCATGCTCTCCATTGCGTACACCGAGCACATGGCCTGCGACAGATTCACACGCGTCAGCTCCAAATCTCTGCAAAGGCCCAAAGTATTAGTCTATGATGTCGGCTTCTCTTGATTTGGACTCACTTGATCTGAACGCCGCACTGTGTTGTGTCCACACTGAATGTGGTCAGCTGGTGGAGCAGTCGCTTGGCCAAGGCGATGCCGAGCAGAGTGCTCCTCAGGCGGGCGGAGCGCACCAGATACTCCGAGTGCCGATTGCCCTCGTGGGCCATGCCCAGTATGTGCTGCTCGCCCAGCTGCACCTGGTCAAAGTGGATGCGTCGCATGGGCGCCTCGCGGCAACCGAATGTGGCATGCAGCTCGCCCAGCCGCACGCCCGGCTGCTCGGTGTCCACCAGGAATAGGGTGGAGCCGCGTCCAATCGCACCGGGCACGTTCAGCTGCTGTGTCTGGGCGAGCACCAGGAACAGCTGCCGACTGCCAGCTGTTGGGGCAACAACAACAAATGCCTTCTCGCCGCTCAGGGACCAGCGACCCGTGTCCGTGTCGTAGTTGGCCTGGGTGCCAAAGAAGTCATCCTCCGGCGGCGCATACTCAAATATCGCCTCTGTGCCCAACAGCTGACCCGTGGCCATTTCGGGCAGATATCGCTGCTGCTGCTCCTCGGAGCCCAGCTGCCGCAGCATGTCCACAACGACGCGATGCGATTGCAGTCCCAGCGCCAGGCTGGTGTGTGCCGCTTCCGGCTCACTGGCCATCAGACTGGCGCTCCAGCTGTAGCCCTTGCCATCGTATTCCTTGGGCACATTCAGTCCATATAGGCCCAGCTGGCGCAGGATATCCACCTCCGCCTGCGGCTTCTGCTGCTCGGCAAAGTAATTGTTGAGTGGCAGCAACGCATTCTGCAGCTGGGACATCTCCTCGCGTGGAATGACCTCCGGATAGCCGAGCAGCTCCTTGTCGCTGATGCCCACAAAGAAGTTCTTCACGAGCGGCTCACGTGCCGGCAAATCCGATTGCTCCGCCTGCTTCAAGTCCTGCTCGCTGGCATCTCTTTGATGCAGGCTACTGTCGCTGGTCGCCTTGCTGCTGGCTGCACGCTTTATGTATGTGCTTCTGTTGTGCTTTTGATTTAATAATCGCGCAGCACGCGAAAACAAATTGTAGCGCATCTTGAATTAGGTAATAACAGTGCTTTCGCTTGCTGCTAACAGCAACAGCTGTTCAATATACAAAATCATCCAAAAAATACCGCAAAGTACACAAATATACCATGAACGTTAACAGCGGCAGCTGGCAGCTGTGGGCACCCTAATTACGTTAACATTTAAGCTTATGTTATTAACAGCGCAGCCAGCAACTAAATTACATTAAATCTCAGCCTAAAGATATGAACATTGTTTTTATTTTCTTGCGGGCATTTCAACATGTTATTTGTAGGCAATTGGATAATAATTAAAAGCTAGTTTAGAGACCATTATTCCGCCAATTTAACAAAAACCACAAATTACGAATTAACTTTTAATTCAATTGAGTAACTTAAAGCCGTAATACAGATAAAAACATCAGTTATTTGTTCATTTTGATTAAAAACACAAAACCCTTTATTTGAATCATTTTGTATATTGGTGTTATATAATTGCTATTGACTGGGCACATTAAGCTCTCTACTTAAAAACAGTTAAACAAATAGAGAAAGATTTGTTTTTAGTGTGTTGTGTAGTTTGCTTTTTGTTGTGTGGTTGTTGTATTTATTATATTCATTTTAGCAGTTTCTGTTTTCATTGTTAGTTTCACTTGTTTGTGTGTGGAACTGATTTGTTTTTTTTTTGTTGTTTTTTTTTAGTTTATCTTTTCGTTTTATACTTTATATTGTATATACCACCTAGATTGAAAATTTGTTAATAGCGGTAGTAAGTTATACATACATATGTAGTTATAGTCAGGTATCAATGGAAATAAGAGTTTAGTATTAGAATTTAACACAGACATAAGTATGTACACACTGAGGCATATATACTTACTTACATAAGTATGCACACATCGTACATACATGTACATATATGTATCTTTAGCATATTATTGAAGTACAGTTGTGCTTGAACTTGCCAAAACTAGCGAACCGCAAGGTGGGCGTGGCCAATATATGTAAGTGATCAATGATCAATCTGATAACTGATCACTGATCACTGCCAAACTTCCCACCGGGATTCGAACAGAAAGTAGTTAGGAGGATATATTGCAAACATTTCAAGCACTTATTGCATTATGAGAGAGATGTGGATAAACAAAAACAAAACTAATTACCATGTAAATTGCATTTGTTGTAAAAAACACAAACAAAATTGTTTAATTGTATTTAACTAAGGTCCTACTATAGTTTATGTATATGTATATGTATGTATATATATCATAGAAATACCTCATCATCAAAGCCGCTCATATCGTATCACAGGCACGCTTTAAAGAACACGCAATACGCAAAGAAATAAACAAAATTCATGATTGATAGTGTTTGATTTTTTTTGGAAATTCATTAAGAATTTGCATTACAAATTTTTTGATTCGAACACTCGACTGCAAATTACACTTGTAAATCACACACCACTACATTACTAACAACGATCGATATGAGCCAGCCAACACACACACACACACACTCACACACACACACACTCACACACACCCCGCTCCGCTCTCCCAGCTGTTAATTTCCCCCTATTCTCAAATACTACTGCGAACATCGTTTGATTTCCTAATATTTTCGATTGCATCTATAAAACTGCTTTTATTTTGTATACACATACATAAATAAATATGTATTTTGGGACACATTTAAAACACAAACACACACGAGAGCGGTTTTATATTTTAGTTGAGTTAAGCATATTTAATAAAATATTAAATCATAGTTCAAACTAGTTCTTTGGGTTTTAACTTTAAACTAAAGTTGCATTTTGAAAACGTAGTAGTGCTCTAAATTCTAAATTTCTTTCAAAATAGTTTAATGTTTATAATGATACTTCCATTTGAAGTATTTTCGTTTGAGATGTATATACATTTATATTAAAAACTCAAATTTGATTTGAAAATTCTGTTGAAATATCTTCACACCAAAGTACTCTTAGGTCATTAGATAACAAAGTTTAATTCCAAAAAAAGATGTTCAACATAAATCAGCAGATAATCGTTGCCACTCTCGCATGTGATTCGTTACTGTGCCGCTATCAGCATTCATATTCATATTCATATTCATATTCAAATACACACACTCACTCCACTCACACTCACACTCGCGCTTTTTCGATATCTATACTTGTATTGCATATGATTTGTTGTAACTACTTCTTAGTATTGCTATGTGGAGCTAGCGGCTGCTCCTGCTCCTTCCCAAACACCGGGACGGGTCAACATTTGCCCAATGGGTTTTAGTGTAAATTGAGATATTTAGTTTGCTTGTTGTTGGCCCCCTTCAGAGAAAGATAGAGAGGCAGAGACAGGGAGAGAGTGAGAGAGCAGAGGCATTAAACGTTAGGTTAAACACAATTCCAATTCAAATTCAAACTAATGAGGGGCTTAAACCGAAAGGGGCGTGGACAGGGGGGGCATTGTTATAGTTCTAGTCATAGAGACAGAGACAGAGACGGAGACAAGAGTTAAGCATTACATTAACTAATAAAGCAGTGTGTTGTTGTTGTTGTTGTCGGCAACTTGTCTCGTTTCGCGCCATTAAGATTGCCGCAATTAATCGAATGCATCTACAGTTGATATTTGTGGCACTGCTGCCAGAGTTGCCAGCTATGCGCCTGCAGCTGTTTCCACACTCGCCGCAGATAGCTGCCACCGCTGCCACTGCCACTGCTGCCACAGCCACAGCAGACGCCACCGTTGCCGCCTGCCACGCCCAGGGCGTTCAGCAGCTACTAAATCTTGCCAGGACTCTCCTGTCGCGCACTGTAGCGCGGCTCCGTTGGCATCAGCGTGTCCGTGACCAGCTCATTGGGCGCCTCCACCAGTCCCTTCGCATGCGCCGCTGCCGTATCGCAGTCCGTGCGTCGCGAGATCAGCAGACGAATGTCCGTGTGCAGCGACAAGCGACCCGAACGTGATGTTTGGAACCTGCAGTGTAAAGAGAAAAGCGTTTAGCATTTGAGACTACTAGAATGTTTCGAAATGTAAACGAGTTTCATCCAACTACAATCGATTATCATCATTTCTCAGGCACATTTCAACGCTGCATTTAACTGACCTCAGGTGTATGGAGTAGCGCAGTCGCTTCATTTGCTCGGCACTGATGAAGTGACCCAATTTGCTGGTGGTGCTCGTCGCTGTGGGGCTGCTCGGCTCGCGTTCGCCAATCCGCTCGCGATGCTGCTGCTGCTGCTGGATAAGAATGCTGCCGTTGCAGGAGGCGGCAGTGGCGCTGATGGGCAGCTCCTCGGCCAGGATGCGCTGGCGTATGAAGGTGCGATGCAGATTGGGCATGTCGCGCATATCGTACGGAATGACAAACATGCGCACCACCGTGCCCATCGGATTGAGGAGCGTGGCTTGGACCGTGCCCGATCGCGGCACCGAATAACCCTTGCGCAAACGTATCTCGCACTGCAAAAGGAGAGACGCGATTAGACATTGACATCTATATACATATATATATATGGACACCCACCAGGTAGGGCGTGCTCAGCGTCTCGCCGTGCAGCTCGTAAAAGTACGACGAAGCCGGAATGGTGCGCTGCTTGGGACAGAAGCCGCCCGAGGCGCCCAGCTGCAGCCGAAAGCCGGCCACTTCGATTTTGGGCAGCAGACGTTTCTGCAGCAGCGACTCCTCCAGATTGCCCAGCAGCGGTCGCCCGCCAAACTGTGTGGCGAGGCGTGCACGCGTCTTCAGCGGCGAACCAGCTGGACTGCACATGCCCGACTCCAGATCCTCGTCGGACAGCTGCTCATCGGAGCCCAGCGAGCTGCGATCGGAGCGATCGCTGAGATGTCGCGAGCGTCGCTTGTAGAAGGCCGCCTGTTTGGCAAAGCGAGGCGACACCGACAGCGCATTGGGCAGCGTGGGCGCCGAATAGGACTTCTGCACGGGCAGATTGGCCGCCAGTGAGTTGGACGCCTCCGGTGGCGTCAACAGCGACTGCGACTGCATTTGGGCGTAGCTGAGAGCGGGCTGCTCAAAGCTGAACGCCATGCCGCTGTCAATGCTGATGGGCGCCGAGGAGGAGGAGCAGCTGCTGCCACTGCCACTGCCACTGCTGCCGCAGAAGATCGGCGTCAAGTTGACCTTGGGCAGTGCCTTGCGCAACTGTGGCGACAGCATCGGTGGCGGCGTCTCCCTGTCCAGCAAGCTGCCGTTGCCCCTTCCGCTGCAATTCAAACGCAATTGACTGGGCGCCTTGGCTGGCTGCAAGTATTGGTGGTGCTGATGTTGATGTGGTGGTGGGTGCTGTTGGAACTCCTGCAGCTTGAGCGGCACATGACTGATGGGCGTCTTGAACTGCACCACAATGCGCTCGTCCTCCATGGCAGTGCCAGTGACTGTGTCCGGCGGCGTCTGACAGCGCTCCTGGGCCTGGGCGCTCAGAGTGCAGCGATCGATGTTTGGCGTCAGCTTGGTCGAAGCGGACTGCGAGATGAGAGGAAAGGCTTAATAGTAAAGTAAATGGAGCACTAATCTATGTACATGAATAAACAAAAAGTAGAATGAATGGTTTTAATCCTTGTACAACATCTATCTATTTCTAGCAATTCTCTCTCATATATTTAGCTTGTCATTTATATACCTGTTCCACCTCCTGATCCATGCTGTTGTCATCGCCATCGCCATCGCCATGCCCATTGCTGTGCCCATTTGCGCCATTTGTGGGCAACTCCAGTGCGGACTGGTGTTCACTCTTCTTTTGGCCACTGCCATTGCCAAAATTGTGCTGCGTCTTCTGGCGCTTGCACAGCTGGCATCCACTCGTTGGCGCCGGCTTGGGCTGATTGTTGTTCTGACTTGAACTTGGACCCGCTCGCTGACTCTGCGCCAGTCCAGCTTTGAGATCGTGATGAGCTGCTGCTGCTGCTGCTGCTGCTACTGCTACTGCTACTTTCGGTGTGGTCTTTCGATTCTTTGGCGTGCGCTGTATGGCCTGGAGCAGCAGCTCGGCCTTGTTGCGCGGTGTGCCCACAATGAGATCGGCGCTGCTCAGGCTGCAGCTGGACGTGTCCTCCATTTCGGATGCGCTCGTATCATCGTCATCCACATGCTCCTCCTCCACCTCCTCCTCCTCGACGTCGACGTCGTCGTCGTCGTCATCCTCGTCATCGTTCTCCGCCCGCCGCCTATCGTCCACGGCACTGCAGTTGAGGCAGAGCAGCGTCTTCTCGCTGCCGCACTCTTGGCAGCTGCTCAGCGACGTCTGCGTCCCCGTGGATATCATTGCAATGCGTCGCGGCGCCATCAGAAACTGCATGGGCGACTCCTCGCCGCCTTCGTCCATGGCATCCATGTGCTCCTGCTCCAGCGGCTCATCGGAGGGTTTGCGTTCGCGCTTCTTGTCGCGTCGCTGCATTCGCTTGCGATACTTCTGCAGCTGACGCTCCCGATGCCCGTCCAGCTCACCCTCGGCATCGTCGGCGTCGTGGACCAGCTTACGCTCGTACCTATCACAGCTGCTGCCAGTCGTTGGTGGTGTTGTTGCCAACGCAATGCGTGCGCCGAGGCCGGTGGGCGTGGCCGCGCACATGCCGCCGCCCCCAGTGGGCGTGCTTGCCGCTGGCCGCGACTTGGACGCCGTCATGGGTGCCACCACGTGCGGCAGGCCGCCATTGAAGCGCGGCAGACTCTTCACACAGACCGCCACGCTAAAGTTCTCGGCAATGTTGACGTGCGGAAAATTGTGCACGTTCGCCTTGGCGCTGAAGCCGCCATCGTTGTGGCTGTGGCTGCTGCTGCCGCTGCTGGCGGAGGCGTCGTGTGGCCGAATCCTGTAGAAGATATTGAGACGCGGCCGTCGCGACGAGCCAGTTGGCGTGGCAGGCGAGCAGGTGGCGAGATCGCCGGCGGTATTGTTGGCAACGCCGCTGGCAAAGATGACGCGTCCGCTGTCGTAGACGGAGGGATCGCATTTGCGCAGCAGATCACACCAGGCGACAATCTGTGAGAAGTACAGCTGGCTGCGTATCGCGCTGCACAGCGATGGCAGCGTCATCGTCGGTGGCGGCACTCTGCAAGAGATATCATTTCATTTAATAGTTCATCTTACAATTTGTAGTCTAGTATATTCATAAGATCTGGCAACTGGCACCACTTACTTCTCCTTGCCGCTAATGATCCACTGCTCCAGCAGAATCTTATGGCCGGCCGGTCCCAGGAACACCTCGATGCAGACGGGCTCTCGTCGCGCCAAAATGGCCTCCATCTTCATACAATGGGCGCGCCAGCGGGAACACTGTGGGGCAGAGAAGCGTCCATTAGAAAGGATTTCAGGATATAGAGCGAATAGACTCACGGTTATATTTACGTAAGACATATCACAGAAATGCTCCTCAGCATCGGCAGACTCGCCCTTGGCGAGCCCCATCTTTCTGAGGAACTGATCACAGTGTGGCCCATGTTTGGGCCGTGTGGTGCAGCTGGAGTTGGTTCTGTTTCCGTTGCCGGTTACGTTTCCAGCTGCATTGTTGTTGTTGTTGTTGATGTTGTTGTTGTTGTTGCTGGCAGTGGCTGTTGATGTGGCTGCTGCTGCTCCTCCCACTCCCACTCCCATTCCCACTCCATATACTCCAGCTGCTTCTCTGGCGCCGCCAGTCGTTGTCCGACTGCAGTTGTAGTCCAGCAGACTGGCGGCGCTGACTGTTGCTGCTGTTGTCGCTGTGTTGGGCGAGCCATAGCCGATGGCCAGGCTCAGTGGTCGCGTCTCGGTGGTGGTGGCAGCGGGTCCGCCCCGCAAACACGTGGTCGCTAGCGATTGCAGCGAGTGCAAAATGTTGTCCGTACCGGAAACAGAGCCGGCTGAGCTGCCTGCACTCGAATTCGAGTTGGCTAGCTGCTCACCAGCTGAGCTTCCGATTCCTAATCCTCCCCCTACTCCTCCTCCTCCTCCCCCTATGCCCATGCCACCTGTTGCTCCTCCGCCGCCGCCTGCATGATTTAGCATAACACGCCGCACAATCTCAAAGTCGCCCCGTTCCGCATTCAGCTCATTGATGGACAGCGACACCAGCTCCGGCTCAACGCTCATGCTCTGTGCCGCCGGCGACAGCTGACGCAGCTGGCAGAGCTTCTGCGTCCAACGCTGATGCGTCGTACTGCTCGTGCTGCTGCCCAGTCCAAATGGCGATGGGGCGTGGTAGGCGGAGCGGGGCGTGCCGCTGCTGGCCATGGCATAGGGATTCGTTGTTATATTGATGGCTGCCCGTGATGTGGAGGGGCGTGGCGAGAGGCGACCACTGCTGGCTAGAGGCTGCTGCTGCTGATGCTGCTGCTGCTGCTGATGCTGCTGCAACTGATACTCGTCGTCGGATATGGGCCTGCCCTCCAGTATGAGTGAGGCCAGGCCGAGCACAATTGAGTTGTAGTTGCTCTGCTGCTGCTGCTGCGCTGCTGCCGTCGTTGCTGCTGCCGCTGCTGCGGCCGCTGCAGCGCCACCCACAGCAGCTGCCCCATTCTGTGCCAGGCCAGCGGCTGGCGGTGAGTTCGTGACGCTAGTGGGTATCATCTCTCGTCTATTCCTCGTCTCCTTCTCCTTCGCCACACTCTCTGCCTCTCTCAAGTGCACTTTGCTTGCTTTGACTTCGGCGACTGATCTTCCTGCTCCTTGTGGTTGTGGTTTCCGTCCTGCGCGCACCTGCACCAGAAGTACACTGCAAACAAAAACAAAGCCAAGACAACAAAGACATTAATGACAGCGCTTAAGCCAAAGGAACTATCAACTGTTGTACATTGTTTTTCAAAGTTTCTTAGCCACATTAAATATTCAAGCAACAAAATATTTGGCATTGGACAAACGCAGCTTGAATGCCACGACAGCCAGCTGCTGATGAAAACTAGGTCAACTGCACCACCCTGTATGCCAAATAGAATTATGCTGTGAAGGTCCCAAGTACATATTGCTATTTACACACTTATTATATAACATAACATATGTATAACTGATAGAATTTACTATGGCCCAGTTGCTCTGCGTGTGCTGTTGCATTTAAATTTTAAAATATATGTATATACATATATGTATATGTATGTATATGCGACACAGTGACACGGCCTCAGTGTGGCCCCAAAAAAACCAGGCAACCAGGTCGTTACTTAATCAGGCAGCTGTTGCCATGTCAGAGAACACAATGAGTGCGACAGAGAGAGAGTGGGGTAGGCAATGCATTTTTCCAATTGAAGCAGCACATGTTGCTAGCGCTGTGACGTCATTTGATAGAACAAGCCAAGCTTAGCGCGCAACATGCATTTGTTTTTTTGTTGTTGTTGCACATTAACAATATTTGCAACGTTTTCGAAGGTCAGCAGCACTGGAATTTGCCACTACATACAAGTATACAAGCTAAAGTCGCGCTTGGCAACAATTGCTGAAAACAGCTGTTTCTGTTTGTGTTCAATTGTTCAAGCATGTGTTGCCCAACGGTAGCAACATGTTGCCACAAGCCACAACAAATGCCAGAGAGCATGAGCGCTCGCTCTCTTTCTTGCTCTCTCTCTGCTATACGCTCTCAGTCAGCTTGTAAACATGTTTGTCTTTACTTTTGCTTTTGTTTTTGCGTTTCTTCTTGACCTGCATACACAATATATAACTAGCGCGCGAGACGAGGCCTATGTGTGTGTGTGCATGCAGAGAGGAAGAGAGGTGAGTATGCTGCCTGCTGTGTGTGTGTGTGTGTGTGTGCGCGTGCTGTTAGAAAACATATGATTCTTGTGTTGGCTGCTCGGCAATCAGTTGGCAATGTTTGCTCACACGTTTGTGTGCCTGTGTGCAGTTTTGTTTATGGTCGCTCGCACACACACACACACACAGACACACATATACACTTGGCCCACAATAGAGAAGCATTCACACAAAGCCAGCAACAACAACACGTACGAAAATGAGGGCAAGCGAATGGAACGTAACAGACCAAACAACAATAACCGCAACAGAGCAGTTGGCAGCGGAGTTTAATATTTGATTACATTATCACTGTTTCGCTTCTTTTTTGTTTGCTTCATTCATGCATCATTTACTTTTTCTTTTATTTTGTATTCGTATGCTTGTGTGCTGGAAAAAGGCAGATAACTCTTTCAAAATTATATGACGCAGTTTAAATGCTCTTCAACTACTCACAGCGGAGCCCAACGAAATGAAACGTGGCTGCCTTAGCAGCGAAAGAAAGCATGAGTAGCAGAGTGACAGACAAGGAGGAAGAGAGAGAGGGAGAGAGAGAATGTGTGTGTGTGTAAGATGAATGCTCGATGAACGGTATTTTGGCAGAGCGCAACATAATCAATTGCATTTGTTGTTTTCATTGTGCACTAATTTAATTTCGCTTTGGTCTCCCGTCCTTGGCATGCTTTTGATTTCGCAATAATCGTTTCGTTTCGTTTCGTGTCTTGATGTCTTTGCATGTGCGTGTGTGTGTGTGTGTGTGCGTTATATTGCAGCTGAGTGCGTTGTGCTTGCTTATTCATTGCATTACATTTTTTGAGGCGCATTTGCAGAGTTTGCATTTATTTGATTGTCGAGGTGACTTTTTATATTGCATTGTCTATGTTTGTGTGTGTGTGTGTGTATGTGCCGTTATGCAAAATTGCGATAAGGAAGAAAGCAAAACGAAACGTTGAGCCAACTGCGAAAGGTAAATGTATATATTTACACACACACACACACACACTCATGCATGTACCGAGTATATGTATGTATGTATGTATATATATTTATGCCCGCTAACGCCGTCACTAGGTGGCGCTGCAGCAACCAGTTCACAAATTGTATATTTGAAAAGCAAAAAGTGTTGCAACTTTTGAGCAAAACAAAACAAAAACAAGTTCCGACGCTGCCCGTCGCCGCCTTTCGCTTAGCTTAGTTTGTTGTTGCGCTGCCTGCTGCGCTGCCAGCTGCGCTGCCTGCTGCGCTGTTGCTTCCTTTTTGCTTTTGGCAGCCATTTGATTATGAAATGCGCCAAAGGCAACGGTATCTATCGCTGCTGCTGCTGACGTTGGTGAAAAGCGCCAATGACATGGGCAACATTTGCAAGCATGTCATTTCAGTTGAAAACCCCACTAAATGCGTCATAATAAAAGCTTAAAGTCAAATTATATGCAAGTATATGTATGTACATATGTACATACATCTAAAGTGAACGCGCAATAGAGGCAACTAATTAGAAATTACTTTGTCAAAACTTGTTAAGCACAAGTTTTGTATTTAAAGTGTGCCTGTTGTGAAGATAGTGTACATATGTACATACATCTATCAATATTATAGCAAAATGTACAAAAGAACTTGCACGCGTTCGCTCTATCGAGCGCGCACTGTACATATGGGCTGAGAATGCATTTAATTATACTTGGCCAGCAAAAGCAAATGTGTCATATGTATATAGCGGAAGTGGTTCACAAGCGACGCATCGCATCGCAATTAAGACAGCTCAACGGGGTATAATACATACATACATATGTATGTATGTACATATGTACATCTGTGTACATATCGCGTGTTACATCACACACACACACATGCATACGTATCCAAATATCTGTATCTTTCATTTGACTCATATTGAATGCCATTTTGTACACGCGCTGGCCAATTACTCATGCATGTATTTACATCTATGTATATATGTACATATGTATATGTGTATATGTATTTATGTGCATGTGTGTATGTTTGTACATATGTAAGTCTTGCATATGACTTTGATTAGACAATAGAGCTGTTCAAATCGCTGTTGACCTCGTTGTCGACCTTACAAAGTGCCCATATTACAAAGTACCTATCCCATCTACACACACGCACACACACACACATCTATGTATCTGTATCTGTAGCGTATGGGGGCGCAACCCTCTTTTAGCCGCCTTGTTGGCGTTTCACAGCTGAGCGAGCGAGCGTTTCGCTTTGAAAAGGGCCGCACCTTTGCTTAGAACTCGAATACACAAACATACATACATACATACATACATACATATGCATGTAAGTAACATACACATACATACATACATAAATACATATCATAGAGCAGAGAGGCCATGCGATTAGACGTTACACGTCTGAAATCGTACAATTGTACACAAATACCATAACTCACTCAAGGTTTCCAAATCCAAAATGGAAAAGCTAGATAAAAAAACAAGTAAGAGTGCTCTAGTCGGGATTGCCCGACTAGGAGATACCCTGAACCAAGTCCTTAAAATCATGCATACTAATCTAAACACACACAAGCTGCAGTACAAGCAGTGCAAGCAGTGCAAGCGGTTAGCTTGCTTTTTCACTGAGCCCCACACAATGGAAAGTTAAATCTTAAAAATCTTCTGTGTTTATTGTGCGATCTTATTGAAATTTTTAGGACATAACATTGGCTATAAAATGTGTGACCAAACCTAATTGCAAGGTCATAGCCTCAAAAATGCGTTTTTTTCCACTTTTAGGGGGGATTGGGGGTGATATCCAAAAAGAGAGATTTCGAGATTATACATGCCCAATTTGGGACCTCTAGCTATTATAACTTTTGAGTTATGGCCCAAAAACGCCAGTCTGAAATAGAAATTGATCGATAACTTTTGAACTGGACGAGTTATCGATAAATTGAAATAAACTTGTACTGTACCGGGACTACGAGAACTTATATTCCAAATATGAAGTCTCTAGCTCTTATAGTCTCTGATATCTGCAGACAGACAGACGGACATGGCTAGATCGACTCGGCTGTTGATACTGATCAAGAATATATATACTTTATATGGTCGGAGATGCTTCCTTATGCCTGTTACATACTTTTGCACAAAACTATAATACCCTTCTTACCCATTTTTAATGGGTTCAGGGTATAAAAACGGCAGCTACCGACTATGCGAATACTCTGCACCAAGAGCTTACATGCACTCATTGCTACTTATACACAAGCTGCAAGCAGTGCAATCACTTAAAGCACTGCTTTTTCATTGAGTCCAGTGGTCTATCTATAAAAATTGATGACTCTAGCTTTAAAATTGTGGCAAATATTCACGCTTTATAGATTTCAGATTTGAGGTGTATCGCGACATGTTATCGATGTGTCAGTCTACTACAAGTGTCAGATTATAATAAACAAAGCACCAAGGTAGGACTTGGAAAATGTGTACATAAATCTATTACATTTACTTAGCAGTTGGAATATATATCGCCATGGATATCAAAAAGGCGTTCGGACTTTGCATTATTTTCTTTATTTTATCGGTATGCAATGTAGAACGCAAATTGAAGATTTTCTAATTCTAATTCATAAAATGTTGTTTAGTGTCTTCCAGCTGAAGCTAATTTCGAACCATCATTTCTCGCGCGAATCAATTACTATCGGCGTTTACATGGCTGTCCCGATCTCAAACTAAGCTCATCTCTTAATAAATTGGCCAAGGAATATGCAACAGTATATATCTTTGTCGGTTCCTTTTTAACATTTCAAATTTGATAACTACGTATTACTCGCAGAAACTCAGCACTATGGACATCGAAGACGGGTTGCTACACTCGGACGATGACGTAAATGGTGAAACCCTCTGCGAATATACTGGTGATCCATTACAATGTGTTAAAGAGTGGTACGATACAATGCAATTCTACGATTTCAACAATCCCAAACATGCAGAAAAAGCCTATGAATTTACGACAATGATCTGGAAGAGATCTACCTTATTCGGTGTTGGCAGAGCTAAAGAAAAGTTAGTATAAAAACTTATTGACTAACAGTACGAAACATATATCCAAAAATCATTTTTAGAGGAAGTGAGGGGAAAATGATTATTGTTGCCAAATATTTTCCCGATCCCAATGTAGATGGCCAGTATGCACAAAATGTCCCGAAGCTGATACAGGAAAAATCAAAGTAAGTTCAGTTTGGCTATATCGGTTACCTAAACTTATTCTTAACCGACTCGACTTTTGCAGGTCCTCTGATCTTAAGCCAACCAGATTCAATTATGCTTTCCTCTTATCGTGGATATGTTCAACAGTTACTTTCAAATTTCTGGCTTAACATTTTCTATGATTATTCAAATGTGTATGTGTAAGGTTTATTAAATTTAAATTAAGCAGTGCAATAACTATTTATTATGTCGTTCAAATGTGAAAATTGGTAAAGTGCAATGACATACATCTAATGAAAAGTTCTCAGATCTTCGGTGTGTATGCTTTCAAGATATGGACCGATAACTTTTGAAAGGAACGAGTCATAGATAGAAAGAATTGAACTTGATCTGGCCCAGGAATACGAGAATCTATATTCCAAATATGAAGTCTAGCTTTTATATCTTATTTACAGACGGACATCTGATCCACATATTTGTATATACTATATATATACTATACATATTTTTATATACCTGCAATCTAAATATCAAATTTGGTGGCTTGCTTTGGAATTGTGGAAAATATTTGATCGGTTTGAGATGTATCGACATGCTATCGATTTGCCAGCCTCCCAGTAGGCGTGGCACAAAATTGGCACAAATTTGATCTGAAGTATATAAAAGCAATAGCTTCGAACAAATTAGCAAAACTGTTGTACAAAACGAATTTCCTATGATATCTGATAAAAAACAAAGCATCAATCAAAGTAAGACTAGGAAAATGTGTACATAAATTTTTCAATTATATATAATTATCAGTTTCAATATTGTGAATATCACCATGAAAATTAAAAATGCTTTGGGACCTTGTATTATTTTCGGTATTTTATCGGTAATATGACAATGCAAATTGAAGATTTTCTAATTCTAATTCAGAAAATGTTATTTAGTGTTTTCCAGCTGAAGATAACTTCGAACTATCAGTTCTCGAGCGAGTCAATTACTATCGGCGTTTATACGGCTGTCCCGATCTCAAACTAAGCTCATCTCTTAGTAAATTGGCCAAGGAATACGCAACAGTATATCTTTTTTTCGGCTCTTCACGTTTCAAATTATATAACAACTTATTACTCTCAGAAACTCGGCGAACTGGCAGCCGAAGATGGGTTAGAATACTCGGACGATGATATAAATGGTGAAACCCTCTGCGAATACCGCAGTGAACCATTACAATGTGTTAATGAGTGGTACGAAACCAAAACATTCTACGACTTCAACTATCCAAGATATGTGGAAGAAGCCTATGAATTTACGACAATGATCTGGAAGAGCTCTACCTTATTCGGTGTTGGCAGAGCTAAAAAGTTAGTATAAAATCTTGACAAAATTACGAAACCTATACCCAAAAATCGTTTTTAGAGGAAGTGAGGGGCAAATGATTATTGTTGCCAAATATTTTCCCCACCCGAACATAGATGGAGAGTTTGTGGAAAATGTCCCGAAGACCGTAGAGCTAAAATCAAAGTAAGTTCACTTTGGGTATATCGGTTACCTAAACTTATTCTTAACCGACTCGACTTTTGCAGGTCCTCTGATCTTAAGCCAACCAGATTCAATTATGTTTTCCTCTTATCGTGGATATTTTCAACTGTTACTTTCAAATTTCTGGCTTAACATTTTCTATGATTATTCAAATGTATATGTGTAAGGTTTATTAAATTTAAATTAAGCAGTGCAATAATTAAATTAAAGCCATACATCTAATGAAAAGTTCTCAGATCTTCGGTGTGTATGCTTTCAAGATATGGACAAAAAATGCTGATCTAAAATGGAATTTGGTCGATAACTTTTGAAAGGAACGATTCAAAGATAATACGAGAATACGAGAATCTATGTTCCAAATATGAAGTCTAGCTTTTATAGTCGCTGATGCTTCGGCACGCCGAAGATTCTATACTCTTTTCGAACCTTTAGGCAATTTCCACTCTGCCAACTGCATCACTGAAATTTCAAAAGTAAAAGTAAACAATCGTTTTATCGCGTGGTATTTATTTTATTATTGCTCTAAGAATTGGTATCATATGAGTTTAAATTTTTCTTTTAAAATATTGAATTCAAGCTATTTGATATATATTTGAAAAAATAATAATGCCAACGCCACCAAGCAGTTCTGAAATGCGCTGCCAAACTCGATTATACTGATCGTTTTTTTTCGCCTTGTATAGTATTTGTTCCAAGGCATTGGTAGCAAATAAATTTGATTACAGTTATTTTATATTTGAAAAGAAGAATAAGAGAAAAAATGAAAATAATTGACCAGTCGCCGCTGAGATTCGTACCCGCGACCTTCCGTTTGTCAGCGCGTCACTTTACCCCTTTTGATGATCGATGACAAAATCGCTTGAAGAGCAGACTGCTAAAAACTTATTTGCGCTTGACTTTGCTTGCTCGAATGCACCTGTTCTTTCAAAATATTTAATGACGCATATCTTCGCTATTTAAGACTCAAACGTTTTGCGATTTTACCCATTGATTAGTTATAAGTATGTTCAAGTGTACAAGAAAATTAAAAGCAATTGCTTTGAAAACATCGGATTTATGGCCAAAACCGACCTAGAGTTGTATGGCAGCTATACGATATAGTGGTCCGATCCGGCTGGCTCCGACCAATTTGCTGTCCCTTTGAATAATAAGAGTTTGTACGAAGTTGCATCGCAATTGCTCAACAACTGAGGGACTAGTTTGCATACATACAGATAGACAGACAGACAGACATGGCTAGATCAATTTGTTTTGCCTTTCTAAGCATACTGGCAGTAACTTTTCGGGGTCTCCGACGCTTACTTCTATATGTTACACACTGAAGTGTGCATAAACTTAATATACTAATTTCTTTGAAAAAAATATAACAATGGCGTCGAAAAAATTTACAAAACTGTTGTACAAAGCGAATTTCCTATGATATCTGATAAAAAACAAAGCATCAAAGTAAGACTAGGAAAATGTGTACATAAATTTCACAATTACATATAATTATCAGTTTCAATATTGTGAATATCACCATGAAAATTAAAAATGCATTGGGACTTTGCATTATTTTCGTTAATTTATCGGTAATATTACAATGCAAATTGAAGATTTCAATTATAATTCATGAAATGTTATTTAGTGTTTTCCAGCTGATGATCATTTTGAAGCAATATTTCTCACGCGAATCAATTACTATCGGCGTTTACATGGCTGTCCCGCTCTCAAACTAAGCTCATCTCTTAATAAATTGGCCAAGGAATACGCAACCGTATATATTTTTGTCGGCTCTTCACGTTTCAAATAATATAACAACGTATTACTCTCAGGAACTCGGCGAACTGGCAGCCGAAGATGGGTTGAAATACTCGGACGATTATATAAATGGTGAAACCCTCTGCGAATATACTGGTGATCCATTACAATGTGTTAAAGAGTGGTACGATACAATGCAATTCTACGACTTCAACAATCCTAAATATGTAGAAAAAGCCTTTGAATTTACGACAATGATCTGGAAGAGCTCTACCTTATTCGGTGTTGGCAGAGCTAAAAAGTTAGTATAAAAACTTATTGAAAAAATACGAAACCTATACCCAAAAATCGTTTTTAGAGGAAGTGAGGGGAAAATGATTATTGTTGCCAAATATTTTCCCGATCCCAATGTAGATGGCCAGTATGCGGAAAATGTCCCGAAGCTCAAACGGAAAAAATCAAAGTAAGTTCAGTTTGGCTATATCGGTTACCTAAACTTATTCTTAACCGACTCGACTTTTGCAGGTCTTCTGATCTTAAGCCAACCAGATTCAATTATGTTTTCCTCTTATCGTGGATATTTTCAACTGTTACTTTCAAATTTCTGGCTTAACATTTTCTATGATTATTGAAATGTATATGTGAAAAGTTTATTAAATTTAAATTAAGCAGTGCAATAATTATTTATTATGTCGTTCATATGTGAAAATTGGTAAAGTGCAATGACATACATCTAATGAAAAGTTCTCAGATCTTCGGTGTGTATGCTTTCAAGATATGGACCGATAACTTTTGAAAGGAACGAGTCATAGAGAGAAAGAATTGAACTTGATCTGGCGCAGGAATACGAGAATCTATATTCCAACTATGAAGTCGCTACCTTTCATAGTCTGTGAGATCGACGTGTCTATTCAGACGGACATGGCTAGATCGACTCGGCTGTTTATACTGATCAAGATATTTGTAAATGCTATAAATGGTTACATTCTCTTGCACAACTTCATTATACCTTTTTACACATTTGAAATGAGTTCAGCGTATACAAATTCAAATTTAAATCAATGCCATAATTTATTCGTTTTTATTGAAAATGAAAATTATAAATTTCGTTTTTTCTTTTCAGATATCGAGCTAACTCAGTAAGCAAAGTATATTAGTTTTCGAGTGACCACTGTACGAAAATAAATTTTCATCATTATAAATACTAAATGAAATAATCGAATACAAGACTGCAACTGCATTCGATAAATAAAGAGAGCGCCGTTACTTACCTTTCGTAACTTTGTTAATATTCCATTATTTGTTGTTGTTGTTGCTGCAATTAGAATGGGAAAATTAAGTGTTATTTAATTGCAGTTGAACAAGGCTATAATATATATACATATGTATATATATATATATACACATATTTATATACAATGTGTACATAATGAGGCATTGTTCAGATATCGCTATTATCTGTGCTCATTCAATAGGGAATAAATTAATGCTGGTTAGTCAAGCACGAATGCTTAAATGTTCGTTAGAGACACCCTGTTTCTTACACAATGCCAAACAGAGAGTTACATATTGTCACACACGCTCTCTCTCTGTCTCTCTCTCTCTCTCTGCCGCTCTTAAGCCATTACTCTCGCCATCGCACAGACACAGTTAGGGACAAAGACACAAAGAGCTTTGCTACATGTGCGCAGTAAATGCAAAAAGCAAAAACAAAAACCACACGCTTGAATTGTAAACAAACGCAGCCGTTGCTGCTTTTTGTTTTTGTTTTTGCTCTTGCTCTTGCTCTTCCTCTTTTTGTCTGGTAATGTGAGCACGTGAGCACGCGCCTCGCTTGCACAGAAAGAGTGCGAGCTGTTGTTGTTGGGGGCCCTGGAGATATACAGAGAGAATGAAAGAGAGAGAGAGGGGGGGGGGGTGCGGGAGGACTGCAAGTGACAGGACAACGGCGACGTAATTACTTACACGAGTGTACTGTGTGTGCGCATATTGACGTGACGGCAGCAGTGCGTTTTATTTTTAGCTAAAGAAATGCTGGCTGCTTTGCAAATTGAGCAACTCGAGAGTTGAAGCAACGTGTCGAGCAAGAGGAGCAAAAGCAAATGACCGCTTGGCGACGGAGCCAAAGAAGAACAAGACGAAGAAGAAGAATCAGTAGAAGAGCCAATGCCTCCTGCGCATTGCACCGTTTTTATACCCTGTACCCATTAAAAATGGGTAAACAGGGTATTATGGTTTTGTGCAAAAGTATGTAACAGGCATAAGGAAGCATTTCCGACTATATAAAGTATATATATTCTCTATAAGAGCTAGAGACTTCATATTTGGAATATAAGTTCTCGGGGACATTCTCGAATATCATACACACGTTACGAATATTTCACTTTTTGGATACCACCCACAAACATATGGCCAATATTATGTCCTAAATTTCAGAAAGATCGAACAATAAACACAGAAGGTATTTAAGATTTTACTTTCCATAACATGTATGTATGCATACACCTGATAGATTAGTATGAATGTAAGGACTGACTGAGTTCAGGGTATCGCCTAGTCGGGCACTCCCGACTAGAGCACTCTAACTTGTTATTTATACACTTCTACTTCCCTCGACCGTTTGCTTTCTTATTTCTGTTAATTATGGAATAGCAAAGCAAAGCAACGTTTTTCCATTCGTTTTTGCCTATCTGCATCACACACACACACATATGTATATATATATATATATACATATATATGTATGTATGTATGCTCAGAGCTCTCTGCTCATTTACATTACCAACTGCGCACGTATAAAATTACATGCGACGGCGACGCATTTTGTGTGTTTATCGGTTGCTCTTTCATCGGTTTTTACAGTTTCACTGTTTCCCCCAATCAGCCCGTCAAGCAAATGAATAAGGTACAACAAAATTGGCCCCAAACAGCAGCGAAATGAAAGCAAAACAAAATTAGCTTTTATATATGAGTCGTGTGTATTGTATTTGTGTGTGTGTGTGTGCATATACATATGTACATATATATAAGATAACAACAGCTGTTTGCTGTCTAGTTTTGCTTTTTGCTTTTATTTCGAGACTCGCATTAGCTTGACCATTTTTGGGCATTGTCTTATCTATACAAACATTTAGAAAATGTGAAAGCTGTAATAAATCGAATTTTCAGCTAAAATTAAAAAACAAAAATTAAACTGCTTGAAATTGAAAATGAAAAGCCTGTTTTATCGAAATACATATGTTTTGCAATTGATCGATGTTCGATGTTCGATTTATTGGAAGCTTGAAAGAAGAGCTTTGCCTTTTAACCTTGATTTTAGCTAGCTTTGCTGTTGCGCAACTTTGACCGCTCTATTTCCAAAGTTCTTATCGTTTACACACAAGGCCATTGGGCATACTTATGTACAGTGACTCGAGACGAGCAGCAGCTGTTAACTAAAGCTCTAACTCGCAAACTGCACGACCTGATTGCCCCGCTTGTTCACACCTGTGCCGTTACAGCTGATTGTGACACAAGTTGGCAGCGCCGCGCCTTAAAAAAAGTTGACAGCTTGATAAACGATCCACGTTTCATTTGGGTATGTGTGTGTGTGTGAGTGAGTGAGCAAGACAACTTTACGCCACAATTAGAAAATGTGTGTCAATTATATTACAAAAAAAAAATACTCAAAAGCAAGTATTTTTCCTGTCTTCACACACACATGCACACATACACAAGCAAAAAGTAATTTGAGGGAGTGGAGTGGAGCGAGTGAGCAAGAGCGAGCGCAAGCAAACGAGTGAGCGAGCGTTAGTTGAATTGCTTTTCTGCTATTTGTTTGTGTTATACAAGCAAGCGCAACGCCAACGCCAACGCTGACGCTGAAGGGGGCGTCGCATAGTCTCCCAGAGTGATTGGACTGTGGTTGTATGTGTGTGTGTGTGTGCGATCTGCAATTATTCAACTTTGACGCTGACTGAAAAGCTTAACGGCGTGTGTCACTGTATAACTCGACATACATACATACACGTACATATGCATGTGTGGGTGGGCAAGCTTATAAGCTTTAGCTGTGCTACGCTGTTCTTGCTTGCCTGTGAGTGTATTACGTCACCAACACATGCGCAACGCACAGCTGAGTGGCCACATCGACGTCACGCACACACACACACACACACGCAGGCACATAGAAACGTAAATAACAAGAATACATACAGCGTGCAGAGTAAATACAAACCTTTGATTGCAAATGCTGTCACTTTGAAACACTTTCACGCTGAAAACTTTCGTAATTATTTGCAACTGTTCTGTTCAGTTCTCATAATTTTAACTCTTCACAGCGGCTGTAGTTTTTTGTCGCCCTTGTTGTTGTTGCTGTTGTTGTTGGTGTCGCTGATGTGTTGTTTGCTTTGTTTTAGTTCTCAGCGGCTGACAACGGCAGCAGCTACCCAAATGTGAACGTAGCATTTGAATTTTCAACGGTTTTGCGTTGCGTTTTCAACGTGAATTGAATCAAATCGAATTGAATTCAAGGAGGACGCTCGCTTCACGCATACACACACAAACAGCAGTCACAAGTAATGCACACACACACACAAACACTACTAACAGCTTGTATATCAGCCGTTGCTGTCTCTCTTTCGTTTGTACTGTCCGAGTGTTGCTGCTGTTTACTCAACGCGAGAGAGCGCGAAACAAAACATAAAAGAAAACAAACGTCAGCAGGCAGGCAAGGCAGGCAGGCAACCGCGAGTGGCAAACTTTGCACTGGCCAGCACTGGGGCGACTGACGAAACGCAACAAATTATTGGACAACAAAAAATAAACTTGTTCACTGCTTAGATTTTTCGTATACTTTTCTTGTTGTTGGTCTCTTGCACTTTTTGCTGTGCTGTGCTGCCAGCAGCTAGCCAAGTTTTGCTTTACTTTTGCTTGTGTTAAGCTTTTTGCTTTGTTGTCTGTCTCTCTCTCTCTCGCTCGCTCTCGATTTTGGACCTGGGCACGTTTCGATGTTGTCGCTTGCGCTGTCGCTGCTTGAATGAACGTGAGTGCTGCCAGCAACTTTCTAAAACAGCTGAGCGCGAGCAGCAGCAGCAGCAGCGAAACACACGCCAGATAAATACATATGTATGTATGTATGTACATACAGACGCTCACTGCTTGCTTTGCTGCGCTTGGGTGTGTGTGTGTGCGCGTTGTTTATATACTGGCTTATATACTTGTGTTATATGTATATGGAAACTACGTCGTTCATTTATTTATGTACACAGTTATGTACATAGCTAGTTTATGGCATGACGGCCACAACGTTGCTGGCAACATATGTTGCTAACAACAGCTGCTGCGTCAACAATGTTGCTGCGCATTTGTATACAAAAATCATATGGAATTTCCAAACACTCGCGCTCTCTCTCTCTCTCTCACTCAAATAAGAAGCAGCAAGACGCAAACATATGCGCGACAAGTAAATAAAGAAATACGTATCTGCATATGTATATGTGCATGTGTGTGATATAAAGGCAAAATTGTTGTTACTGTGTGTGGTGGCGATAGCGTTTTAATAACAAAAGCAAAATCATGCAGACAACGCGACACACACACACACACACACACACGAACACATGCGCATACAACGAACCCGTTTCCATATGTTTGATGGCTGCTGCTGCAGCGCTGCTGCTGCGCTGCTTTTTTTTGGTTGCTTTTGCTTTATATGCATACCCTTTGGTATATGGCAGATTCTATTTTCTTAGTGTGTGTGTGTGAGTACTTGTTGGCTCACTTGCTTTGCAAAGTAAATAAATAAACAGGGCAAGAAACGCATGCGCCGCCGTCAGCGACCCAGACAACAACAACAACGACAACAATAATAATAACAGCAAGGTTCGATTTATGTTTGTTTGCTTTATGATTTCTTTGTGAAGTGCATATCAAGCAATGCCTTATCAGTTAAAACACCCACAGATTTGTGCATATGTATGTACATATGTATTGTATTTGGACCTGATGCTAATGCGATTTCAGCTCACTGCTATACAGTCATACGCACACAAATACAATCACTTGTCCGCTTGTCCGAGCAGAGCAAACTTTAATGACCCACGAAGCCAAAGTTGGAGGACACCACAATAACAATAACAACAACAACAAGAAGAAGAATAACATGGTCGTCGACAACAAAGAGAGACTCTGCACAACAAACAAAGAAAACGCTCGGCGTCTTTGCTTTTTGTCTGGTTCTGGTCTGGCCCGCTGCTCTCCACCTCCTGTATGTATGTATGTATGTATGTCTGTATGTATGTATGTATTATGTCTGTGTCCTCTCCTGGTGCCAAAACAGGAAAGCAAAGAAATTGTTGAACCCCTGAATTTGGGATTTGTCTGCCGCAAGTCAAACACAAATACAACAAGCACTTTTTCCATACATGCATGCATCAGCATATACATTTGTACAGAGGAATAAGTCATAAGCAATCCATAAGTTATAGATGTGCTTATTGTATATGCATGCATACATATGTACATACGTACATAGGCATGTACATACATACATATATCACATGTAAAACAACTGCAAACGTGTTTAAATCACAAAAAACGACTTGTCTATTGATGATAATTAAAATGTCACCTAAGCAAAATCTTTTTTTTTTCAAATATGTGATTTTGATTGCAAATAATAAAATATAATAAGCACACTTAGCTACACTTAAACATTAAAAAAAAAACAAAAACTTGATAACAATTAGTCAAATAAAAAGAAATAAAAGCAAAATACGACAGTTTGTAACTTAAACGTAACTATATTTATACATTAAAAAAAAACCTCAACCACAAACTAGCAATAAATTAAATGTTATGTGGCTATTAGGACAACTCAATATCATGCATTTAAATCTCTTTTATTTGACGTCAATTAGCATTTGCAAAATTTATATATAAACAATTTCAAGTCATCAACTTACAAAAAAAAACATAAACCATTATTATATCATTTAAATCTTGCAGGCATTCTACATGCTTTTGTAAATTTATTTCATATTTCATCACAAATCTTTCAACTGACCTTGGTTCAAAAAAATGCTTCATATTCTGTTTTTGACCGAAAAAGGTTCGTTAGCTTATCGAGCTGCGATAAGAAGCCAGTTTTCTTCGACAAACCAATGTTTGACTGTCTGTCTGTCTGTCTGTCTATCTGTCTGTTGTTGTTATTACGTACTTAGTCGTACAAATAAAACGTGTTTCCACAAAAAAAAACAGAGGAAGAGCAGAAAACACGGCGAGCATAATTTCAGGTCTGCCTGTTTCCGAAAAATTTTCCATGCTACCAAATAAACAGACAAAACACAAAGCAACGGTAAACGAAGGTAGCTGCTGGGCCAAAAAGGTGCGTCGCAATAGCGCAAAAGAGACGAATGAAGTTGAAGTTGAAGATGAAGATGAAGTCATGATGAAAACCCTTCGGGCTGCGACTCAAATCGTTTGTCTTACATATCTACATCTAATTAAAAGCCTTCGTTGGCCAAACTTCAATTAACTGGAATTGTGTGTAGTCTATTGAAAACAACAAAAAGAAGAGAAGTGTACTTATTTATAATGTGAAAACAGCACAGCTATGGGAGTACCTAATAGGTACTACCTATACTTTAATTTAAAACGCATATATACTCTTTTTGCTGATGCATTACATAGAAGAAAACGTCGAAGACCCCCAAAAGTTACCTTCAGTATGCTTAGGTTGACATAACCAATTAATCTGTCCATCTGTCTGTCTGTATGTATGGCAACTAGTCCCTCAGTTTTTGAACTACCCCCTTGAAACTTTGCACAGAGACTTATTATGCAAATGGACAGCACATTTGTCAGACCCAGCCGGATTGGACCACTATATCTTATATATCCCATACAACTAGAAGTCAGTTTCGGCCGTAAATCCCATGTTTTCAAAGCTATCAAGATTAAACTTTGCACAGATGCTTATTTTTCGAACATACATCACATTAATTGGAGCCGGTCGCATTGGACCACTATATCTTATATATCCCATACAACTTGAAGTCAGTTTCGGCCATATATCCCATGCTTAAACTTAAATGTAGAATAAATGTAGAGGAAAATCCAGGAATAAAGTTTTGGCAAAGTCATGTGAGTTTCAAGTCTTTCAAGGGCATTTCTTAAGTTATTGAAATCTATGCACACAGACTCGGAAAGAGTATAAAATCTTCGGCATGTCGAAGCTAATCCCCGCCTACCTGTTAATGATTTAATGTTGGAATAATAACTAAACTATATATGTATGCAAGTATTCTAAGGCTATAAATTCACTATAAAACTTTCAAATTTACATTATTTTAACGGAATCTGTTAATCAAAATTAAAAAATCGAATTACTTTGGTAAACATGAATTTGTATGGGTACTTTACATGCATACTCTGTATGTGACGGTATATTGTTGATAATAAATACATACATATGTATATAGTTATAACATATGAACTTGCACACAAAATCATTTCTTTGTTTTTTGCCCTGGCAAGTTAATTGCTTATTTTCACTAACTTTAATGGGCACACACTGTTTTGTTGTCGCTGCTTTGTCTGTGTGGGGGCCATGCCAAAAATGTTGCCAGCTAGCGCGCTCTGTCTCTTTCTAGCTCTCTCTCTGTATTCCACTGAGAGCGCTAAAGCTTTACAGCTGCTATGGCAGAGGTAAGAGGAAGATGGTGGGAAGAGGTGTTGATAAAAGGGCAAGCGCTTCGTTCACTGTGTGTGTGTGTGTGTGTGTGTCTGCTTTCATATATGTTTGTATGTGCGCAGTTGTTTTTAATTGTTGCGATCAGCTGTTTCGACAATCAAACGGTTAAGAACCTTACGAAGAGCAAAGATACAAAACAAACAAAATTAAAGCAAACAACAGCATATACATATGTATATTAATATTAATTAAACTATGTCACATGTTGAGTGAGTTGAGCAACATTGTTGCGTATAGGTATGTGTGTATGTATGTATGTATGTGTGTTTGTGTGTGGGTGCCTTTATTTACCATAACATTATAAATTATAGAGCGCTCACTTTTGTTATGGTCCCGCACGTTGCTGTAAATGTGAAATTGTGTAGAACGCAATTGTTCAAATTGTTGCTTGTTTGTGTGTACTCTGCTCTGCTCTGCCTGTAAATATATATATGTATATGTATATATATTTATATGTGTGTGTGTGTGTGTGTGTGTTGCGACCATCGGACTGACGCTTGAGATTGATTGTGAGCAAATATAGACGCTTGGCAGACGATTGTTATATATACATACATGTATGTATGTACATGCTATATACACACGGATATGTGCACACATTGTATACTTTTCTAGAGGTTCTACCCCGCGCAACCTTTTAATAAATATGCATAGCTATAAATTGCCTTTACTTACACCAACACCTTATGCAACTCAAGTGTAACGGCTAAAAGACGCCATCAGAGGTGTCAAACTCACCAAATATCCATGTGTGTGTGTGTGTAGAGTTAGTGTAGAGTTGACGCTGGCAGCAACAAAAACAGCTGTCTGGCTGCGAGTGGAGAGTGTGAGCAAATAAGGCACATTTGGAAATGGAAATTCTTTTCTTAGGCGGTGGGAGGTCATTTTATCGATAGCAGCTGGAGTGCATGCAATCGAACTCATTTTTGCACTTGTATGAGTGCTATATGTGTAATTTAATTATTAGCAGTTAAACGAAACTTGAAGCTCATATTAAAATTGTAACTGTAACTCAAAGCAACATACAAATTATTATCCATAAATGTACATATGAACATATGTACATATGTATTTATGATACTTAAATGCCAAATGCGGGCAGTGATGACGCACTTGCAGAACAGAGACGAAAACAAAAGAAAACCCAAAACCGATGGAAGAACAAGAGAGAATACAGTGTTATCGCAAAAATCACGTAGTATTTAATTTTGATCGCTAGAGCAAACTGATGCTCTGTCTGATGCCCAAGTCGAGTCCAAGAAGGCAGGCGTCACCTCTTCATATACATACATACATACATACATACATATGTATGTACATAGTGCGATGACTCCATGCTGTTTTATTTTTATAAATAAATAAACACAAAAAATCATTTGATGCTAACGCGTTTAGAGAAATTTGCGTGTGTGTGTGTAAAAATGAAACGCAAATTCCAGCAAAACAATGCACACGAATATCTATCAAAGCGAAACCGTCAAAGTCTGGCAGCTCCCTGTAACCCCACCCGGCACAAATGAATTGGAGTTGAGAACATTAGGGGGAGGGGGGAATACACAAATAAACAACAACAACAACAACTAAAACCATTGTTGTAACTGTTAACTGTTATTGAAGGGTGCCACGAGACATCTATGTATGTATGTATGTACATGCCAGCCCACCGCTTTCAACTCCCACTGCCCCGCCCCCTCTTAATAGTCATTCATGCTCCCCTTCTTACTGGCAACATACAACACACAAGAAATTTGGCGTCCATCAGCTGTCTACATTTTGGTGGGTTCAATGGCTCTCTGGCCACGCTCAAATGTTACGCTCTTTTCTTATTTTCTTTTCTTTCTTTTATAATTTTTTGGTTTTTTTTTTGCGCACACGTTGTCCAGAGTCGTTCAACCCAAAAACCAAATAACGTAAAATAAAACGCAAAAAGGAGGCGAGCGACGGCCGCGACAGCAACGGGAACGGGAAGCAGCAATCGCAACAACAACAACAGTAGCAGCAGCAGAGCAGCAGCAGCGGGGTCACTGAGCGCGCTCTCACTCTCCCATTCTCCCACTCTCCCACTCTCTGCGTGTTAACTTAGCGTCAGTTAAATAACAACAACAAGTAGCATGTAGCATTGGGGTAAAATTTGATATTGCGTAGCGTGGGTCTCCAAAACGCAATGCGAACGACATGCGACCAATGAATTCTGGTTGGGTGGGTGGGTGGGTCAGTGTGCCCACACTACCACAAAATCCAAAAATGAACAAGCAAGAACTCAGGATGTGCTCATTGAAACTCATTTAGAGCAGCACTGAGCAAATGACAGATCTCAACTTGCAAAAGAGCTGCCAACGCTTAAGAATTCTTATAAGGCATCAGTGTACGTGCGAGTGTGTGTGTGTGTGTGTGTGTGTACACAGTTGTGGTCATACTAATAGCAGTGGTTACACACATTTTATTGGTTAGTCAAATAAATATGTACGTGTTTGTCGCAGATAAAAACACATTTTCAGCTTGAATGCCTATTATAAATATTTAAATAAAAACTATGTGGTCAAATAATATTCCTAAATGCTAGAAATTATAAGTTTAAGTATTCTCTGTGCTTACATAGATTCTCTATACTTGTGTATTTACCCGCTTTTCATCATTTTTCATTTTAATTTTCGTTTGTTTCGTTTTTGTTATCAAGCAAGCCAAACTAATAGACGACTGTGAACTGTGCACATAGACCCGCCTCTCCAGATAATCACAAATACTGGTCTATCTGACAGCATTTGATAAGCTTAGGACCCGAGTGCGTTTAATTTTGTGTTATCTCGCCATATAAAATATACGAGCACGGACTCTGTTTGTCTGAGTCAGGGCTTAGGGCAGTTAAAAAAACAACAAGTACTTTGAATACCAATAATGATTAACGACTTTCAGATACCCCTTAACAAGGGGCAAGCTCAGAAACACTCGAAGGTATTTTAGTTTTAATTGTATATGTAAATATGCTAAGAGGTGTTAAAATTTTAGAAAAATTGTTCGCCAGAAATATTGTTTGTATACCCGATTCGAATTTTTGTATAGAGGTCATGTAAATAAACAAAATATGTATGGTTCTGTTTATATGTACATATGTGTGTTTGATTTGGATATGTTTTCTCAGTATAAGTGGAAGAGGTATGAATAAATGTATGTACATCTTTGTACAAATACAAATACATACTTATATGTATGTATGTAAACGTTTGTAATTTGTAATTAAAGAGATCTTATTGCACCAAAAAGAAGCAATGCAGTAAGTGATTTATAAATGATTACAGGGTTATATTCAATTGCGCAATTATATTAACAATTCGTAAGGTGCAAGAATGATGCAATTTATTATGTTAATATACGAAATACATACATACATATGTGTGTATGTATGTATTTGTCATATTGTCTTCCTCTACCACAATCACACACGTTTAATGACTTAAAATATTTATACACAATAAGCATTATTAGATGTGATTTATTATTTATTTGCCTCATTATATTCACATTATTCAATCAAACGCAATGTAAATGCAATACAAATACACACACACACACACACATCTAATTCTTCTGTCAAGCTTTTTAGCAGAATTTTCTTTGTTGTCTGCGTCGTCAAAAGGAAATAAAATGAAGCCCCAAAGCGCAAATCGAATAAAATCAAGGATACAACATAGAAAGAGAGAGCGCGTTAACAGTTTCTTTGTCCGCTGCTGCCTGACTGCAGAGAACAAGTCTGTCTGTACAACAACAAGAGCTGCAAAAAAAAACCCCAGCAAAGCAGACGACGACAACAACGAAAGAGACGGCGGAGAAAGAGACTCAGAGACTCGCTCACAGCTGATTATGACGGCAACAACAAAGGCAAAACGGGGGAGTATGAATACGGTTGGGAAGTGGGGGAAGAGAAAAGGCTGCTGCTGTTCGTCTGTCAACAAACACAGAACAAAATTTAAATGAGACGCAGCGAGACGTGAATTGAAAGCATTTACTCTTGTCCATATATAGAGAGTAGCCCGTATGGATAATACATATACTATGTACATACATACATACATATATATGTACATACATATGTTAGAAGAACGTTGCTATGCGATGTACATGCATTTTGTATGTATTTTGTAGATGTACGCATATACTGAGCAAAAACAAGTTTCAAGCTCAACGCAATCTTCAAAGTTCTCTTGTGAAATTGAAATTCTAACAGCCATAAATTTTGCTCACATCGAAATACACATATATGTATGTATGTATGTATATACACGCGTACGTACGTATGTATGGCTAAGAAGTTTGATCTGCCGTAGAGTTCAAAGTAATTAAAAGTCAATTTCAACTTCATAATATTCAGCATATGTACATTTATGCTACATCCATATGCATAAGTATGTATGTATGCAAGTAATTCTCACAAGGCGCAAAAACCAAAGTGAAATGTGCAATCAAAATGGCCGACTTACCGTTTAACAAACGAATAAAAGAAGAGCAAAGAACTTGCAAGGTTGCTCGCTTTCTTTATTTGTATGGTTGCTGTTTGCCAGTTAATTGATTGCTTTAATTAAACATTATTGCAGTTCGTTTTTGGCGTTTCACATAGCAAATATTGATTTGCTGCCGATTTGCTTCTGATCCGTTGCTGCTCCTCCCGTTTCCAATTGCTTCTGCTGTTATTTGCCTCCACCTCCGCCTTGCACACACACACACGCACGCACGCACGCACACAAATATAGCTGCCGCTCAGCTGTGCTTTGTTGCTGCTACTGCTGCTGCTGCCCCCGCGCGTCCTACAAACCGACAATGGCAAGTTTTCGCACATCGATTATTTGGCTTCGTTTTGAACATTATTATTGCTTGCGAACTCGGCTCGAATTTAACTTTATAGCACACGCATACAGACACAGGTGCAACAGTCACTCTTTACATCATTTTCGAATGCATAAAATGGACACAGGCGAGGCCCAAGCAGCAGGCGTCGTTTTTTCTCACTGCATTGCACATTCTGTTTCTCGCATTTTGCTTTCTGCTTTCCTTGAACTTATTACGTATATAAATACATGCATACATATGCATGCATGTAACTGTAAACGCAAGCAGCACGGGCAAGTTTATTGGCAAACAAAGCGGAAAGCCGACAAAAAATAATTAAAAGAAAAAAATACGAATTGTTATTTTCTTTGCATTTGTCTACGTGCACTTCTTTTGCTCTTCGTTTGCGCTATCACTCACTCACTAACTTGGTTGTCTTTATTTGGGAAAATTGATCGTTGCTGCAAACGCGAATGCCACAACAAATTCAATCACAACCAATGCTGTGAGCCTCGAAAACCAATTTCGCTGCCACAACAACAACACTTTCACCGCCGTTTGGTGCGCCTTGCATAATTACGCGCGCACACACACACTCAAGTATAACTGAAAATGCAGATTTGCTTAAATCTCCGCATAATTGTTTATTATTTCGATATGCCTTCGTCCACCGCAAAACCAATACAATTATAAAACGATAACATTGAAACAACGGTCGACTAATGTAGATTGTGGTGGCTGGACGATAACTATATGCAAAGCTAAACAGTGTTGCCCTTTGCTATTACAACGCTGTATGGCTGATTGGGTAACACTGAAAGGGGCGCGCGTTTGAAAACTGAAGCTCTTACTCAAGTTAAACTCACTTATTGAGTTTAAGGCATAGGACAAAAATACCGTTAACCGGAATACACAAATCTATATCATCTGATTTTACTATTTACTGATTCCTCGCAACGCTTAGCACAACGCATTTTATTAAGTAAATTATTTGCTTTTGTATTTGTATTTACTTCTTAGATTTAATCATTTATGATTTCTTCGTTTAAAATATAAACACATAATATTACTAGGTAATTATGTATAGATTATTTAACTAAAAGCTGTTTGATGTGGCAATAATCGGTATTTAAAATGCTACAACTAGTTGGAAACACAAGAATTACAGATATATTAATATTGCACTGGCGAATGTTATTTTTGAAGCGTTCTAATGCAGGGTGTAATTCATAAGATTCATTGCGATTTAATTGTTGACGATCTCTCAACGATTCAGAAACCAATTTAGACATGGAAACTATTGAATTTTGACCAGAAAGTTTTCCACGAGGCTACGACAAGTTAGAAAATTAAATAAGAGTCAGTTTTTCAGGCCACAAAATAAACGAGCGCAAAAACTCACATGAATAATTTTGTTCAGCTCATTAACGCGTGGAATACATTTACAAAATAGACAATTATACATGTATATAGTTATATAATTAAATATATGTATGTATGTATGTATATATATATATATATTTGTTTTGCATTATGTGTATATAGATTTATTTGATGTACCATGTGTTGTATGTACTAAATATATATATATATGTATATTGTATGAGAGAGTTGTGTTTTAGAAACGCTGATCCATCTGGTTTGTTTTTTGTTTTGTTTTGCTTTGTTTTGTGTGTGTAAAAGACATGCTTGCACTTGAATGGTTATTATTTTTATTACTCGCTTGTTATCTTTCATCAGTTGTGTGTCATTCGTTTTGAATCTGGTGTAATATACAGTTTGGATTTCGTTGACATAGTGTGCAGCCATAAATACATACATACATATGCATGTATGTATGTATGTATGTTAGTATAACTATAAGTATAGTGTTCTAGGTTAAATATATATTTATATATATGCTTACATATGCTTTAGCTGGCACTAACAAAAAAAAAGAGAAGAAAAATGAAAACTTAAAAAACGGAATATAGCAACAGTTATAAGGGAATAGCCTAAAGTTTCCGCTGACTGACAGGTGTGTGTGTGTGTGTGAGTGTGTGTGAGTGTGTTTGTTTGTGTGTGTGGGTGAACGCTTTGTGGTTCTATCGACATGTTTAGACTTCATTAAAATCTCAGTTATATTTATATATGTATATATGTATATGCAATTTGCTCTCACTAAGTAAAATCAAAATGATTATTAACACTTAATCAGCATGCTTCCAGCTTTCTCCGGGCTTATGTGTGTTTAGGAATTGTATAGGGTATGGTATGTACATCTACATAAGCAAGAACAAAAGTGCGTTTGATTGATTGATTGACAGTAGAGAGGATAGAGAGGGGGCATAAAACACAAAACAAACAGGAATAATACACACAAAACAATGAACAATGAAAGGTTGTGTCTAGTAGTTAACATAAAAACACACATATGTATCCTTAGCATATTAAATAAAAAATAATCACAATTTTACATGTTGAAGTTGAGTTTTAGAAACTCGCTCGCAAACTAAATACTAAAAACGTTAGCATGCTTTCTCAATTAAGACTATACGAATTTCGTTACAATTTTGCTTGCACATTCCGATATTAGAATCTTGCTTTAGTTATACACAGTTATATTGTTGTGTCTGTGTGTGTGTGTGTTGTGTGTGTGTGGCTCAACCGATGCCATCGAGCAGACCGAGCACATACAGCAACGAGACGAGAATCACGCTCCAGAGTATGACAATCAGGCAGATTGCCGATATTGGCCAGCATCAGTCCGTGGCCGATTTGCGCATTATCCTTCGGGCAAAGCCAATGGCCGTATCTCAGAGAATCTCACAGCAGCGACAGTAGCGCGGACGATGTCCAGTTGTCACCGCTGGCGGTGTCACAGGCGCAAAGTAGGCGTGCACCTTGATATTTGGTAGATGGTTCTAAGGCAAGAGCACACAACTGATTAGCAACTATGTATATACATATATACGATCGGAATGTGTTGGCACACCTTTAGCTTGCGTATGGCGGCGCGTGAGATGAGCTGGCAGTCAAAGAGCTCGATGCGCTGCAGATTGTGGCACGACACTAAATGCTCCAGCGTGCGATCCGTGATCAGCGGACAGTTGTCCAGCTCCAGCACCGAGAGGCTCTCCGCCGCACAGCTGCCCGTGGTCAGATGACGGATGCCGTCGTCCGTTATTAGCTCACAGTGCGACAGTGTCTGCAATGGGCAAACGTTATTAGTGTATCAATCAATCAATCAACATATCATCAATCATGCTAACCAGCTTCTCGAGACTGGGACAGCCGGTGGCCAGGTGGGCCAACGTCAGATCCGTTATCTGGCTGCACTCCTCCAAATCCATGCGCTCCAGGTACTTGCAGTTGCGGCCGAGCGCCTGAAAGCCAATGTCCGTGAAATTGCGACAGCCGGACACCTCGAGCGTGTTCAGCTGCTGATTGTGCTGCGACAGCGCCATCAGCGAGAGATCACTCAGTTCCACACACTTGGACACGCACAGCTTCTGCAGCTTGGGGCAGCTGGCCGCCAGCTGACGTATGGACGAGTCGCTGATGGTCTAAAAGGACAAGAATACAAATGGTGAAATTGCAATACTATCTTGTATATACTCCATGACAGACAGACAGACAGTCGAGCATAGATATATCAATATACATATTGAATATCTCTGCCAGATGCACAGGAAACTTGCTGTCTATGCGTTTACCTCGCAGCTGTGTAGATTTAGCACCATTAGATCGGGACAGTATTTGGCCAGGCACGTGATGGCATTGTCGTTAATCTGTTTACAACCTTTGCTGCTGAACTTGCGCAACTTGACGCAACCGCGGGCCAGCGCCTCGACACCATTCTCGGACACCAGATGGCACCAGGAAGCATTGATCTCCAGCAGGTTCTGCAGCAGATACATGTATGTTAGAAAGGGCTGTACGGCTGTACGGATATTGAACTTACCGGACAGCCATCCGATATATACTTGAGGCTATTATCTGTTATGTTGGAGCAGGAGTCCAAATTAATGGCCGTCAGTTTGCTGCAGTATCGGCTTATATCTGTTATTGATATATCTGTGATCTTCTTGCACTCCGACAGATCCAAATGTTCGATGTTGTGGCAGTGATTGGCTAGAGTTCTATAACAAGAACAAGAGTTTAAAGTTCGTTTTTATCTCTATGTAGTTATCAAATTGCTTACTTGATGGACTGATCCCCTACCGACTGACAACCACGCAGCGAAAGTGATTTGAGAAAGCCGCCGCATCGCTGCGATATATTCTCAATCACTGGACCCTGTTGGAAAGAGTATAGTATGTGATGTGATATATGTAAGTAATAAGTATATAACTCATTCGCAACGCACCTCAATATCACGTTGGAAATCGAACAAATTGATCTTCTGCCAGCTGGAACCGTCGAGGGCGAGCACATTCCAATATTTGCACACCTGCACACACAATATGCAAATATGAATCACATTTAGTTAATGGCACATACAAGATGAGAGGAGCATGGGCATGGGGATGGGGATGAGGGGCACCCACCTGTGCACAGCGGCATAGCGAGACGACGTCCAGGTAGGAGAAAACGCGCAGCAGGACCTCCTTTGGCAGTTGTTTGATTAGCTCATCGTCCAGTTCGTTGGCGCCTAGGAATGTTTGCTGTTTACAAAAGAGAAGAGCCAGACATTTGCTTGAAATTTATGTACACATACATACATACATATATAAATGCGTCGTTTAGATTAATTGAGTGATTTGCTTTTTTTTTAATTGAAAATACCAAAACAAAACAATTGAGACTCCCAAAAACTCAAAAAGTACAAATTAATTGATGAACAATGCGCGGCGAGCGAGCGACAGAGCGAAAGAGAGAGAGAGAGAGAGAGAGAGAAATTAACAAAGTTAGAACCATGCATAGAGTAACAAGCAGAGGCGAAGTTTGTCTCTCAGCTGTTTGTTGCCGCTTAAAGTTCAGCTTGCAACGATCGGCTCAAAAGCTTATTACTCTATGGTCTGTTGGCAAGGCGAGGCGGGTGTGGGTGTGTGTGTGTGTGGGGGGGGGGGCAGGCAATGTACAAAATGGCAGCCTTGATGAATGACCGCTAAGGCGAAGGCGAAGGCGAAAGAGGAGAGATGCCATTTCGAGTAGGTGGAGTGTTGAAAAACGATAATCAAAGCGAAATTCATTTTTGTTTTTGTTTGGTGTTTAGTGTTCTTACAGACTCCTCCTCATCCAGCTGCCCATCGAGCAGCGGCTGCGCTGCATTTGTATTGGTATTGGTGGCCACCGTACGCTGACTGAGCTGCTGCTCCACAATGCACACCTCATCGACGGCTTGAGGCGAAGAAATTGAGGCTGCGCTGCTGCTGCTGTTACTGCCGCTGCCGACGCCGACGCCGCTGCTGGCGACGGGCGCTGCGCTGCCGAAAGTAGCAGTGCGCCAAATGCTGTTGCAAATGCCGCTGATTAGATTTGTGCTGCCGCTGTGATTACTATTGTGGTTGTGATTCGTATTGTTGTTGTTGTTGCTGTTGTTGTTGTTGTTAGTGTTGCCGTTGCTGCTGCTCAGCTGTAAGCTTAGATTGCGATTGGCATTCGCATTGTTGTTGCTCTCGCCGCAGTCCGCTGGCGTCGACGCCGGCGTTGACGCACTCGCGCTAACGCTGTGAACGCTGGTGCTGTTGGTGGCCGTTGTGCTGCTGCCGCTGCTGCTGCCGTTGCCGCTGCTGCTGAAGCTACCGCTGCCGCTAATGCTGCTGCTGCCGCTCGGTGGACACAGCAGCTCAATGCTGCCAGCAGCGACGCCGCCGCCGCCGCCGCCGCCACCATCGCCGCTGCCTCTGCCGCTGCCCGCATTGGGCGCAGCGCTAATTCCACTGCGCGCAAACATCAATTGTCTGCTGTCCGTTAGTTCTGCAAGTGCAGAGAGAGCAGAGGAGAGCAGCTTTGCTCTTTCCAACGCCTGCTGTTTCAACTCTTTTTAGCTAGCGCTCACTCGCTCACACAATGCGAGAGAGGCGTTCGTTGTTTGACGTTGTCTTCGTGTGAATGCACGATTAAATTATTCACAAATTGCGTCTTTCGCTAAGTCGCGCGGCAGGCGTGCTCTCTCTCTCTCTCTGTCGCTCTTTCTGCGACTGCTTAATAGCAAAAACAAACCATAAATTTGATGGATAAGAGACTGACGGCCGTTGCGCTCCTCTCTTTTCTGGCGCTCTCCCTCTCTCTCTCAGGTAATCCAAACAAAAGAGCTGCGTTCGTTTACTTTTCGATATCGCTGTCGCTGCTGCATTTGCTAATCGCGCTGCTTTTTGTTGTATTTGTATTTCCACTGCTTTCCACTGCAGCGTTTTTGGCCTTTTTAATAATTACACCAGAAACTGTTTATTTTGATTTTTTGTCGTTTTCTTTGCTGCTCGTGGCGCGCACGTGAGAAATAGAACAACAGAAAATACATATTAAAAGACATTCAAGTGTTGCCCAAGGTTGACGGCGCAACAACAAACAACCAGCCAATGGACTTATTTATTATGCATGTATGAACATAGTAAATTGCTGTTGATAACTTGGATAGGTGATCAACCCATACATACATACGTACATCAGTGAAATATGCGCGCCCAACTCGCACGCTTTGAGTTGCGCCTCAGACTGAGGGAGCCCAAACAAAAAACTGACCGACCAGTCAATGACCATGTGCCATGCTTTCTGGGGAGCAACCCCCCCCCCATCTTCCCCCCTATGTATGTGCATATTTTATATGTATGGCATTCAGCTTAAATGAAAAATCATCAAAGCCAATTTAAAAAGGCAATCGAACGTGTTGCGAATTCGAGTAAAGCGACCAAAGAATACAATAATAAGCAGAAGAAGGAGAAGAAGAAGACAATTCGAACTTGCTGATCGGCTCAATAACTGAAAGTGTGACAACAACAAAAAACTCCGTCATCCAATAAATGCGTAAATATAACAAGTAAGAGTGCTCTAGTCGGGAGTGCCCGACTAGGAGATACCCTGAACCAAGTCCATACAATCATGCATACTAATCTAAACACACACATGCTGCAGTTCAAGCAGTGCAAGCGGTTTAAGCAGTTAGCTTGCTTTTCACCGAGCCCCACACAATGGAAAGTAAAATCTTAAAAAACATCTGCGTTTATTGTCCGATCTTTCTGAAATTTTTAGGACATAACAGTGGCTATAAAATGTGTGACCAAACACAATTGCAAGGTTGTACCTTCAAAAATGCGGAAATTGGGGGGTGGTATCCAAAAAGTGAAAAATTTGTTACATGTGTATGCTATTCGAGATTATACATGCCAAATTAGGGGCCTCTAGCTCTTATAACTTGTAAGTTATAGCCCAAAAACGCTAGTCTGAAATCGAAATTTCTCGATAACTTTTGAATGGGTCGAGTTATCGATAAAATGAAATAAACTTGATCTGTCCCGGCACTACGAGAACTTTTATTTCAAATATGAAGTCTCTAGCTTTTGTAGTCTCTGATATCCGCGTGTTCATACAGACGGACGGACGGACAGACAGACAGACGGACATGGCTAAATCGACTCGACTGTTGATACTGATCAAGAATATATATACTTTATAGGGTCGGAGATGCTTCCTTATGCCTGTTACATACTTTTGCACAAAACCATAATACCCTTTTTACCCATTTTTAATGGGTTCAGGGTATAAAAAGCAATTTATTTAATTCTTATTATTGAAGATAAGTTGAGTACTATAATAAATTTACAAATTTATATTTATATATCTTTTTAAAACACAGTATGGATTCATTGTATCTATCTTTTTGCCACAAAGGGCAAATTATGGCATGACAAAATAATAGAAACTGTTCAAGAAATGTATCTTTGTGTTTATATGTCCGTATGTATAGATATCAATAAAGTTGACCGATTGTCACATTGAAGATCTACAAATTGCTGATTGAGCGACGACGACGCTTTCGAATTGAATTGACATTTACATATGTACATATTCATATACATACATACATATATGACACATGCTGTCTGTATGTATGTAAATGCAAACGTACATATTCTTATATGGTTATGAAGTATATGAATACATATGTATAAGTATTGCCATTATTTGGCCTAATTGAGCACATCTCGATGAATTATTTATGTATTTGTTGACAGTTGTTTGATTCCCTCAACTACATATAAATATTCAGTTCTTGGCAATTAGAATGAAAAGTAAACACAATGCAAATGCTAAACTCAATCAGTGTTCATTTATTTCAACAACACTCAAGTCGTGAGTAAGTGAAGAAGAAGAAACAACTGCGAGGAAGGTGAAAATAGTTGTGACCTACATATGAACATATGTATGTATGTACATATGTATGTATGTATGTATGTACTAACATTCATACAGCTTAATGTGCGAATTCATTGCATATCCGAATTCCTTGGCATAATTCTTAGTCAACTAAGCTAAACTGATCGCTTTATTGAGTGGATACTGTTTACTTTAGGCACAATGAGCTGCGACGGTCACACTGATTGCACTAACTTTAATCAAATCACGAGGCGGGTTTCTTAAGTGGAAAAAATATATTGGTAATAGCTTATATACCTTGTCTATCAATAAGATATAACTATTTGTTGTTGACACGCAATTTAATAGATAATTTGATATTACAAAATTTAAAATTAGGAAATAAATAGGAACTTCTCAAGGATAAGTAGTAGAGTATTAAGCTTAGAAATTTACAGATAGTAAATATTTGGTGGGCTTTTTAAGTATCTGGATACATACAAAACAGCCTTAAGCTGGTTTTCTAATAAATTCAAGTTAAATACGTGGAAAACTGTACGTATATAAGCATATGCAACTGATCGGCAACTCCTTGAGCTGCCCTCGCAACTTGTGGCGTTATGTTCCGCTCACACTCTATACGTGATTCTGTACACATTAACATCTGGTCGTTGTCCGCTGATTTGTTGGGCACGTAAAAGCTGAGGCCCAACTACCGCTAGGCCATACAACAACAACACAGCAACAACAATAACTCTTCGCACTTAACCGACTGCGTAATACTCTAATAAAAGCAGCTGCAAACGGTTCGAAAAGAGTTGACCTCAAGTTGAGTTCGGTAACTCTAAAACTGTTAATAGTACAAGAAAGTTGTTCATAAGCTGCTACGATATATTATTTGGGTCGACCTTTGCTTATCTTTGGTTATCTGCAATCTATTTACCTACCATATTCGCTAACTACGTCTTGGGAAAATTCTATTTTTGCGATTTACTGAAAGTGGGCATTTTCACAGACCCTTGAACTAGTTTATCAGGGGAATCTAGTTTTCAAAATGTGCAAATATTATATAGGCTATATCGATTCAAGCTGTAAGTGGTAAAAAAGTAAAAATCTTAGCATATACGAGTTTACATACGTATATTTCAAGTCTAGCTTTAAGCGTGATGTACTCATTATTTTTTCTATATGCATATCAGAGTAGCAATAAGAAAAGGCAAAAAGAACAGCTGAAAGCGTTCAAAACAAATTGTAATCGTTAACGCAATAGAGGTGCAAAAGGCAAAACTAGCGAGAGACTGATAAATAATAGATAAGGAGAAAAGTATAGAGAGCGAGAGAGAGAGAGAGAGAGCGTTTTTCTGTCTGTGTAAATGGTCTTAAAAAGTAAACAATATTTTTCAAATTCACATTCAGTCACATTCGTATTTCGATTTGGGCAAATGTTATGGCCAACAGCAAATGGAAATGTACATATGTATGTACATATGTATGTAAATGTATAAAGCACACTGGATTTATATAAGCCATGGCCAAATCGAAGCAGCCCAATCCGCCAGTCAGCTGTGAGCTAACTGTCAAGTCGAACGATTGCTGTTGCTATTGTTGTTGTGACTGCGCTGCACTGATATCCCGTACATACATACATACATATACATGCATGCAAAAAGTATATGGACAGGCTGTATATGGCTCCACGAAGGCCACAAGGTCAACGAAAACTGGGTCAGCTGTGTGCATATCTGTGCTACATATGTATGTGTGTGTGTGTGTGTGTGCATGCATGTACCTATTAAAATTATGCGAGCACGCAAATAACAATCAAAAAGCAAGACGCAATACAACAAAACAATGCGTAAGAACAAAACCTTATCACGGGCAGAATGCGACGCGCACAGAAATAGGAACAATTTCCCAAATTGCACAAGTCTTTGGCGACAAAAACAGACAGCGATTAAAAGAAGAGAACAGCTGATGACACAAAACGAAAAACGATTTGCAAGCAGCACAGCACAGCAAGAAAACGAAAAAGAAAGAAAAACCAAAGCCACTGTAATACAACGAAATGAAAGAAAAAAACACCAAACACACACAGTTGCACACACAGAGAGAGAGAGAGAGTCAAGTTGTTAGCTTGCCTTGTTGACAATATGAAAAAACACACACACAAATAAAATGCAGCGCGTACCATTTGTTTATGTTTAAAAGGCTGATGGATTTTCCGTAATTTACTGCAATCCGTTGCGACGTTTTTACATACTGCGCCCACGCACACGCTTTAGCTAAATTGAATGCAAGAGCTTTTGCCCACAACTAATTCGCTTGATATTTGTTCTTTGTTAATGTACTATGGACGCGCTGGAAAAACCAAAAAATCACACAACCCGTGTAAATGCAGACACGCGAGACAATGACAGCAGCGACGAGCGCGACGACGACGTCGACATGGATAACAACAGAGCGCAGAATGGTAACTGAGCACAGCGAGCGAACAGCTGAAGCTCAAATGCGCTGCGCTCGGGCCGTCCGAAATGCATGTGGGGTCACACTGACACACACACTCACACGCACGAACAGATACCCATAGAGCTCGGGCCAGTTGCGTGCGCGGGGGCGAAGCAATGCACCCAACAAAAATAACACGAAAGTCTCAATGAGAGCGTATGCTTTTGTGTGTGTGTGTGTGTGTGCCGAAGACAGGGCGCATAGAGTGAGAGAGCGCAAACAAAAACAAATGTCGGCATGGAACCAACTAACTACAAATTCCACTGCTGCTGCTGCTGCTGCTCTGCCGCCCACCGACAATCGCTCCACATCGAAATATGCATTCACTTTTAACTGCCTGCACCACAGTGCTGCCAGACAGTTGCACTTTCATGTCAGCTGTTTTTTTATTTTTTGAATGCCTTGCGGTCACTGTTTGCATTTGTTGTTAGTGGCGTTTAGTTGTGCGCCCAGGCACTAACTAACCGTAAACGTAAACACATTTGTGTATGTAAATATTCTTTATTTATTGCAGACAGCTGAGAGAGCAAATCAAAATTATCAGTCGCCACTTCCACTCTGCAATTAGCATTAGTCTGACGACAGCAGGAGAGCGGGCAGCGGGCTGCTGCACACTGGCTCCAATTTGGCGACTCAAGCGCCATACTCTTACTCTTGCTTCTTCTCTTATGTCCGTGTGTGCTTGTATGTGTGAGCAACATACATACATACATACATATTTACGCTGCAGACTTCAAACGCTAGAAGTGCCCGACAGTGGTCATTAACAGAGTTCAGACCTTGCGTATTGGGTGGGCAGCAGCGGCGTCAACGTCAGCGTCGACGTCAACGAGTTTATTGCACTTTTGCCAAAGTCGTTGTTAACTGGTGTAAAAAGACAAACAGTCAGACACAAGTTCGGGGTTGGGTAATTGGGCAGCCACTTACACTTTTAGGAGCGGTTCGAGCTTGGGAGCAACAGCTCGCAGCGCCAACAAAGGCGACAAAGAACCAACTTTACCATACAACAATATAAAGAAATCAGAAAAGGAAATATGTACGTACTATGTGCTTACATACATATGTATTTAGAGATGGGCGCGTGATTCACAAATGCGCAACACACACGACTATTGCAATACATTCTTCAAGATTTACGCATTGTAAGCTTGTTCGAAATTCGCAAAAAAAAAACAAGTAAGAGTGCTCTAGTCGGGAGTGAACGACTAGGAGATACCCTGAACCAAGTCCTTACAATCATGCATACTAATCTAAACACACACATGCTGCAGTTCAAGCAGTACAAGCAGTGCAAGCGGTTTAAGCAGCCCCGAGCCCCACACAATGGAAAGTTAAATCTTAAATAACTTCTGTGTTTATTGTCCGATCTTATTGAAATTTTTAGGACATAACATTGGCTATAAAATGTGTAAACCAAATTGCAAGGTCGTACCTTTAAAAATGGGTTTTTTCAAATTTGCGGGGAAATAGTCTGAAATCGAAATTAATCGATAACTTTTGAATGGGTCCAGTTATCGATAAAATGATACTTATATTCCAAATATGAAGTCTCTAGCTCTTATAATCTCTGATATCCGCGTGATCATACAGACGGACAGACAGACAGACGGACATGGCGAAATAGACTCGGCTGTTGATACTGATCAAGAATATTCATATATACTTTATATAGTAGGAGATGCTTCCTTATGCCTGTTACATACTTTTGCACAAAACCATAATACTCTTTTTACCCATTTTTAATGTGTTCATGGTATAAAAACCAAATAATTAAATTTATTTTTGGAAAATATTATTGTGGTTTTTTTTGAATATATTATCATTATGTGCAAAGTCATTTAAGTTCAATCTATTCTGCTCATAGCAAAGTCAATAGGAATTTAACTAACTTCCTTGCCAAGCACATTAAAAAAGTGCAGTGTATATATTATTTTCAATTATTTACATCGTTATCTTTTCGATTTCCAATTATCACAATTGTCTTGAATTGTAAACCAATCTGCCTTAAATTCGTACGTTGACACAGGCACGCACGAACATGCACGAACATGCACGATATTAGCTTTTTCGTGCCCTGTGTTCTTGTCACAAAAACAAACCAAAGTGCATAGTAAACTGCAGCAGAGGGGACCAAGCAAAAAGGCTGTGGGGGGGAGGGGGGGTGGGCTGGCAATCTTGTTTGACTGACTGCCTCTCTGTCTGGAGTTTGCAGCTTGTGCGTATGTGTGGGTGAGTGTTTTGGCTGATGCGCGCAAACAAAAGAGCAACAACTATCTCACAGGCACACGCACACACACACACACACACACACATCTCGGATATTTGTATAATGCAATGGCCAATGAGAGTCAAGGAAGCTGTTTATTGTTGGTTTTTGGCTGTTATTGCTTTTATTATTGTCGGCACTGCGCTTAAATTGCATTCCCAGCCAGCCAGACGAGACACACAAAGTAAAAGGAAGCAGCACATTCTCCAAGACTGGTTTACTCTCGCACACATACAAACATATAAAAGAGGTTCTGTTTTGTTTTCGTTCTTGTTTTTTTTGCATGAGCAAAACTCACTTCCTACATTGTATGTACATTTATTAGTATATGTCATTTATGCATAATTCATACTACTTACATCGATTCGATGATGGCGATGGTTCGAATTGGTCATTTTATGCGCCGCGAATTGCTGTCGTTGCCCTCTCTCTCTCTCTCTGGTTTGCACTCGCACTCGCACTCTCTCTCCCTCTCTGTTCCTCTCTCTTGCGTGTGTGTGGAGATATTTTTCTTTGTTGGCCGGCCGTTACGGCGTCCCCTTCCCACGCGCGCAACAGCAAACGCTCTTCGAGTGTCTGTTTGTGTGTGTGTGTGTGTGTGTGTGTGTGGGTAAGCAGGAAATTATGCGTCGCACTGCGGCTGCTGCCCTTGTTGTTGTTGTTGTTTCTGCTGCTGCTGCTGCTGCTCTTGTTGTTGTTGCTGCTGTTGTAGCAATAGGTAGTTGATGCACTGAAGTTCTTTGTTCTTATGCGCTGCTGCTGCTGCTGTTGCGTCGTTATAATTATACATTATAACAATCTGCAACTGTGATTGAGCCAACTGGTTCTTAATGCGTAAATCAGTTTTTCCCTATCGAGCATTTTCTCTCTTTTTGTTTTCGATTGTTATTTGCCGTTTTTTTTTTATGCACATTACACTTGCTAAGCGCTTACACAAACATACACAAAAAGATTATATGTTTATTTTCGTTTTTATCTCTTGTGAGCTACAAATTTGTACCGTTGTAATTGCTGCGTTCAATTGATATAACAATAAATACTTTTCGCCACTCTTTGCACGTCTCGCTCTAACTTTGTTCTGTTTATGTTTATTTTCCTTGTGAAAATTTCGACCAGATAGCTCATAACGATGAATCCGATGAATCGATGCAAGTCAGCTGTTTTGCGCCTGTGCTCATCTCTATGCGATACGCAGTATGCAATAAGACAAGGTCAGCTGTGAAAGTTAACAAACTCTGTTCGTTAACAGCTCGATTGCATTTCTTAAACATTTTGTCAAGTGCACTTAATGTTATTTTAAAGAACATTAGCTGCAAATTATACTAATCTGCAAATCGATACTATGCTCTTTAAATATTCCACTTACTGTTGTCGAAGTGAGTTCTCAGTTCAGTGATAACTGAATTCAAAATATCGATTACATAAGCGATGGTGTGCGGTCGAATTTAAATACGTGGAATATATTCACATTTCTTTATAGAAACTATTCTTTTTTTTGTTACTAACCAATATGCATTAAATGTGTTGTTTATTTCATTTTTGCTTACATATTGATTAATTGAACGAGTTTTTTAGGGATATCGATATACACAAATGCTCAATGGATTCCACAATTCACCGCCACAGCAGTGTGACCGTTTGTTTGTCTAAATTGTATGTTTTGGTATATTTTGCTGATGATACCGGTATATTTGTGAATTACTATTTCGGTCACTCTACTTGCTTGTTGTCTTATTTCTGTCTTTACTTGCACAACCAGATTATTTTGCTAACTAAAATTATAAAATGTGGCCTGTAGTGATGGCTCTCCTGAAGCGCAACGCTGTTTATATTACGCTGCCAATTGCAGCCGTCGTGGGCGTCATTGGTTATAATCTGGAGAATATTTTGTCCGACAAATACACGCCGTATAGTCGTAAGCACTCTAATCAGACATTTTCATTTATGCATAACATGTGTTTAATTTTACATGTTTTATTTCTCGTTTGTCGCAGCTTCCACACAAGAGATCCGCGCCAAGCGCCAAACTGAGGAAGGACTAATTGATAATGCCGGTAATGTGGAGAAATTGCGCTTAAATAATAGGTCCGTACTGGAGCGCAATTTGTCACCGTCCCTGCAGCCAAAGGCATAAATCAGCCCCTCTGGCACCTTGTTACTTCAGTTATAATAAATGTTAATTAAAACTAAGACTGAGAAATAAAGAAAAAAAACAAAAATTTGGTGGCAACTTCGTTTTAAACAAAGCTCACACTTATCATCCCTTGCGGGGATCGAACCCGCGACCTTTGGATTAGAAGTCCAACGCGCTATCCTCTGCGCCAAAGGGACAGGTGGTGGACGCTTTGCCAATAACTTATACAAGCCAAGTGGAGTTTTTTCAGCCGATTCCCAAGCAAAAGCTCACTGCGCCTGCTGGTGGCCTACAAAATAAAGTCAAAAACGATTCTAAACACTACTGAAAAGCTGCTCACAGTTTACATTGCATACATCTAGAACAATTCTGTAGCCAAGTATTTTCGTAGGCGGCTACATGAACATGGCCTCGGTGGCGCAGTTGGCAGCGCGTAAGTCTCATAATCTTAAGGTCGTGAGTTCGAGCCTCACCCGGGGCATGTAATCTTTTTTGCTTTCTTTTATTTTTTTTTAATTAAATGCTTATGGCAAATTTTTTTTCCAAATCGGACTACTAAGATATAGATTCACTAATATGAGCAATCGGTCGGAAATTGAGTTCTGGTATGAAAAAGTTGATTGTTTTTCCTGATAATTAACCAAAACTCTCCAGTTAGAAGTTTTTTTTTGAGCTGGGCACATAATTATCAATATCGGACTATTATATCTATTCTTTGTTAGACATTGCAATTAAACTTATTAGCTGCCATTGTTATTATATTAATTATTTGATTTATTTGTATATATCCTCAGCGTGACAATTTGAAATGATTCGAATGCGGCTTACTTGCGAAAGCTTAACGGCTATTTAGTTATGATGAGGTCCATTCCGGGACGAGTTGCTGCTCTGGTCTATTTGCCCATGCGCTGTATGGACCACTCCTGCTGGCACAAGGGGCAGCGATTGTTCTGCTTGACCCACAAGGACATGCAGCAGTGATGGAAGGAGTGATTGCATTCGCCCCAAACGACAACGCAATCCTGGCGACCCAGCACATCCCGCTTGTTCTCCGCCTGGCAACGCAAACACGAATCTGTAACAGAGAGAGATATATAAAAAAACAAATAAGTACGAGTGGCATGCACTTGAGAAATCGAGAATATCGAGAATATCGAGAAAATGCCAGAGTTGCGTCAAATGCGACATCAGTTGACATTGGGCGACAATTAGAAGCGGTCACGTGACGCAATCCGTCTCCGTACATCTATCTAGCTGTACACTTGTCAACAAATCTGTGCCACAGACTCTAATACAAAATATACAAAACTTTTCTTAATTTCATCAGTAATATCAGCTACACATAAAATGAAAACAAATTTGGTTTAGATTTTTATTTTGATTATATGTAAAATATTTCTTTAGCGTAAAAACTAAATTCGCAAAAAAATGTTATACAAATTTCCAGCTATTAAAAATTATTACTTGTCTTTCAAATATATATTTACATAAAAAGAAAAAATATATATTTTATAATATTATTATAAATTCGGTCATTTTGTTTTTGGATAGAAAAAACTAATAACCAAATTTACAAAATAAATAGTAAAAATATCTTCTTTACTTATATATTTTACAAATAGCTTATATTTTGAAGAAAAATATTTAGAATGAAAAACTTGCTAAAATTAAAAACAAATATATATGTTTTAGAATACATTGTTTTAGAATACATCGGCTTTTTTTTCTGAGTGTAGCTAAAACAGCTCTCAACTCCTCCGACAAATCAATTAGGAGCTGAGAACTGAGCCCATTATGCAAAGTTCGATGATACTATTTCAAACCAAAGCAATCGAAATTATGTGCAAAAAGAAGAAGAAGAAAATAATTGAAAAAAACGTTGTTTTTGCCGCTTCGCTCCAATTTCGTATTCAGATTTCGCAATGCAATTGGATTTTTCGGTGCCTTCTGTGTTTTATCGCACTTTTTCGTTAATTCATTCAACATTTGAGCGTACGAAAAGTGCAAATGTTTTTCTTTCATTCAATATTCTTAAAGCCAGCTGCGGACCCTTATTTTTTTTCGTGGGAGAGGTCACTGACCTGCCCAATTCGGCTTCGGTTTTCACTCAACAGCCACAAAAAAAAAAGACACTTTTCTCAGAATTACTGAACATTTTTGCAAGCGTTCAATCAGAGTTGCAGGCGTATATGGAATATGTATATATATATATATATATACTATATATACTATATACATACATGTGTAGGCATCACCTGAGCCACTTTTTTCTTGCAGGTGTTTGTGTTGACATTTCGAAATCTGAACGCGTTAGCAAAAATTTATTAGTACGTAGTGCCTACATTAAAAAAAAAAAAACAAGTACACAGCGCACTATTTGTACAGCGTTGTAGACTGCAAAATACTCTGTAAGTTAGCAATAAGCTAAAGTCAAACAGCGTGAATTTGTATATTTAATACATAATTTGTGTAAATTGAAAAATTTTAGTACATAAAACTAATTAATTCGATTTGATTTTTATTTAATAAATTATCTTGGAAAAAAAAGTAGGAAAAGCAGCGTTTTCTCAGCTGTACCAAAAATGTGGAAAATAATGAAAATGCATAAAAATTCCAATTCGAAAGAATATATTTGATAGCATACTTTTCTGCGTCTATGGTTGGAAAACACACAAATTCCAATTAGAAGTGATTCTAATTCAACATAGAGAATAAACTAATATAATATAATAAGCAAAAGATAAATAATGCTTAAAAAAATAACATTTTGAAAGTGCTAAAAGGCGTTTTATATGTATAAAAAAAGTATAGAAGAGTGGAAAAAAGAAAAAAATATGTTTAAAAGTAACATCCCTTGCGGGGATCGAACCCGCGACCTTTGGATTAGAAGTCCAACGCGCTATCCTCTGCGCCAAAGGGACTACAAATTTACAGGCTAATATGAAATGAAGCCTATTATTTGTAAATAGTTGGATAACAATTTTCAACTACTAAACGGACTTTTGAAAAAGCAACCAACTACACCATTTCAATATACCCGCTGTGTGTGTGTGTTGCCAAGGGGTATTTGGCAGTAATAATCGCCAGCGTCATTAAACATGTTGGCGGTTGGGGGCAACAAGTATACGCCACTGTGGCTGTCAAGTTGCGCTTGCTGACTTGGCCAAAAACAAACAACAGCAACAACAAAACAGCATAAAAATGTGATAAAAATATAGCTCAAAGGGGGCAAGGGAAAGGGTTAGGGGCGGGGCAGGGCTTACATTGAATGAGTCAAAATATTTACATATGTATATTGTTCTTATTTGGTGTGAAAAAGTGCAAAACACAATTTGCTCGACTTATGCATTTATTGTAATTGAAAACCCACAACAGGAAATTGTTAACATTTTTTTTTCCTTTCGTTTTTTGTATGGATTTCCACGAATTTCGTATGTTCTTTATGCCATCTGAAGTCAATAGCCGATCGACCCCAAAGAGTGTTTTAAATGCGTTTTATTTAAGCTGAGTTTTAACTTTGACTCGGCTTTGGGTCTTTGAACCATAGGCCTGTAATACGAGACGACTGAGAATTATTCATTATGTTCAAGCACGCAATCAGACACAAACTCTTCAATTCTTATCTTTGGCGGTTTATTGTGGCTCAGGCGATGTTTTACAGTTTGGCGAAGGTCTTCCCAAGAAATTCGACGACTATCGCCCAGTTATGACTAATCAGATGGGGTCCAAAGTGAAAATATACTTGAGATAAGTATGTGTATATAAAAAGTTTATTATACAGTTATTACTGAAGAATCTGATCTGTGGCAAAATAATTACTTGTTCTTCAACCGCTTAAACTTCTTGAAAATATTTGAAAGTAATGTTAAATTGGATGCATTATAGGTAAGAGAAATATGATATTCAGTTTTCTTTCTACTTCCAAGTCTTCCCAAGTCCCTTGCAAACACCTATAACTTTGTCCAAATTGATCCGATTTTGGATTCCGAGGCAGTTTGTATTATAAATTGGCATCTATAATAATGCTGCATTTAAATTTTAAAGCAATTTCGATTTTTTTACTAAACTCAAGCCAAATTAAGGCCTAGATCAATCATCTATAGCGCCCATAACTTTGCCAAAACTGATCCAATTTTGTCTGAAACAATTTCGATTATATATTTACATGTAAATAAAAAAAATTGATTTAGGTTGATGTCTTGATAAACTCAAAATTGCTATTTAAACATTCAATCATTCAGTCAGACATTTTGGTCAAAATAATATGCGCACTGAAAGTATTTAGACATATAAATGTATTTAAAATAATAATAATGTTGATTATCTTTCAATGGTCAAATTAGCTGCTTGGTGTTTCAAAATGAAGCATCGAATGGTTTTTTGGTAAATATTTCGGATAGATCAGTTCTAAAAATGCGTTCAATGTGGCTGCGAGTGATTTCATTGTTGCTGTTCGGAAGTTGGTTAATGCTCGCTGGCTTAGCGGTAAGTTGGCAGCAGGATGAAGGACGAAGGATGAAGGACTAAAGATTCTAACTGGGTTCGCCTCTAGCATGGACGCCTGCTCAAGTTCACGAATGTCAAGTGTTCGAACCTGCCGACTAATAACGGTATCAGCCAGTTCGAATACTGCCGCCTCAAGGTCGTTGGGCGCAACTATGTGGAGCTGTCGCTCAAGGTCAAAGTGCTGCAGCTGCCCGTCACGAATATAACAGTTCGTATGCAGTGCTTCCAGCGCACCGATGGCTATCGTCCCTATCTGTACAATGTCCTCTTCGACTACTGCGCTCTGATGGAGGCCAAAAAGAATCGCATGTCCTTGCAGCGATTCGTCTTCGATACCATACGACAGTATAGCAATTTGAATCGTTCCTGCCCCTGGACAGATGTAAGTGAATCGCATCTTATAATACTCGACAAGAACTTAGCTACAGCTTAGAGAATCGCCAACGGCTTGAACAACAATAAGCAAGTGATAGGAGATCCGTTTCGGGATCGATTTTTATAAAATTTAAAAATACAGTCGACATAAGTAGAAAGCATTTTGTAAATCAAAGTAAAAGAAAATTCGAAAAAAATGCTAATTTTAATTTTTGTGAAACTGGTTTTCTATAACAAGAAAATATTTCGAAAATAGTAGAAGTTAATTTGAAATTCTTAAGTTATGGTTTAAAGCACACGTCTTCAACTTTCGAAAAGCCAAACTTATCAATTCTAAATTAAATGCTTTATATAATTTCGAAGTTTGTTTTTCTACATTTTCAAAAAATGGAAAAACAGAGAGTTGAAATAAAAAGATTTTTGTTTGAATTGTCGATAAACTTCAAATATTTGCTCTAAAACAATTAAAACTGATTGTGTTTATTTCAAATAACTTTAGTATAATATAAGTAGGTTGATTTTCTAAGTTTTTGCTAAAGATGCTTTGCTAAATTTATTCAATTTGCCCAGAATCACGTGACCTTGGAGAAGTTTGCTTTGGACTTCACCAAGCTGAGTGTTCCAGTACCAGCTGGAGTCTACCGCCTGGACTTTACCTTCAACACCTATGGAATACCCCGCACTTTGACTCAGGTCTTCTTCGAGAAAGTGGAATAGAAGTAGAACTTTCGAGGCCCCATCTGTGGCATGGGGTTTCGGTCGGCATAGTATTACGTAGGACATGAACAACAATAGCAACAATAACTGGAACAACAATAGCAACACCCAATGAATTCAATTCAAATCATATAAGTATATTTCATCATATTCTACGCTAGCTTGAATTCATCTGTTTTCCATCATAATAATAATTGTCTGGCCAAGTTAAAGCCAATCAAGTCAATAAACAATTAAATATACAAAGACAAATATGTGTATATCTATCTATCTATATATATATAGTATATGTCTACGATCTAACGTTCGGCGAGGGCTTGTTCAAGTAGGGGCCGGTGCACAGTGGTACACAAGTGCTGCAATATGCAGTGAAATTAAAAGAATTGTTCAATTGCTCAAGGTTGCGCTTTAAAAGTGACGAGTTTTTACTAATTTTTTTTTATTTATTTATTTATTTATTGGCATATATACATTATACCTTATATACATATACCTTTTTAATAATATTGCTCTATATAGCCTTTTGTATTTTATTTATACAGTTTGACCTCATCTATAACTTTATACATGCATATAGCAAAAGTTCATGATTTTATTATTTTGTTGTAGAATAAGTCATCTTTTTTTTGTTGTTTTTAAATACAAATAATACAAAAAAGGTATTTTTATATTTTTACATACAATTATCACGCTCCATTGATCTATTTAAATTCCAAAACGTTGGCCCATTAGAAAACCTGTAATTTATACAATTTAAGTGCGTCATTTGAAAATTTACACAGTATCTACAATCTGAATCCAATGGTAGAAGAGCATATTAGTTTTGTCAGACAAAAAAAAACATTCTTAAAAATAGACTCATTAAATTCTGAAGTAAACTCCTTTAAGGATGAACACAGCTTAAACAGTTATGAGTTACGAAACTATCGCAAGCGTATTAAACTATCGCTGACATCCGATAGCAATGATCTTAATGGTTTATCGTCATCGTCGTTCAATTGAGTGGGTTAAATAGTAGCTGCGATAAAAGGAGGGTGTGTCTGCGTTTAGCATCTTGCGAGTTATGCAAAAACGAGTCAGTCGACAGCGACTAAAGCGGTCTTATTAGAAATGTGCATTGTCAGGCCGCAGACAAATGAAACGTGACAAATGACGCGACAGAACGCAGAGCTCAGGTGACTTTTGCCAACAAAACGTTGCACAATGAGAGAAAAAAACGTAAACCGCTTGCGACTCAGGAATGTTTTCTTTGCTATCAGCTAGGCTGCCTGCTATGACACGCGATCAGCAACCAAATGGCGTATCAGAGCAAACAGTCACTGACAGCCAGCTCTTTTGAGTATGAAACAATGTATGTATGTAAGAAATGTAAATAAACTATGTTTTATTGGTTCACTTAAACGAAACACTAAATGATTATTATTGATTTTACTTTTAGCATGATCAAAATTATAGTTTAATAGCCTCATAATTGATGTTTTTATATGCCCATAAACTGTTTGAGCGTCGTTAGAAAACATGTTTTGCTTTATGATTATGCTGCTTAGAAGACTATATTTATAAATACATACTAATTATGAGCGTTGTTTTTAGTTTGGAATGGAATGGAAGTCAATATTTAAATTAAACACTACCACAGTTCTAACAAATTAATTGATAGTGTATATTCTGAATTCCAGCGTACAAAAAAAAGAAGAGAATTGAAAGCGAAAACGCCAAACGCAAAACGCAAAACGCAAAACCTGCTCAACCGGCATGATAAATATAAGTTTTATTAGTCAAGTCGGCTGATACGAGCAGACATCTATAAATACATATGCTGGCCATTCAAATTCCGGTTTGCAACACCTGACTAGACGCCAACGAACGGGGCCTAATGCATTCCGACTCACATATGCAAACTGCTCGCTTCTCTCTCCTCCGTTGCCCTCTCTTTGTCTGTCGGCGCCTTATGTAACTGGCGAGTGTTAAGTTCAAGGTTAAGCGTGCAGACGGCAAGGCGAGAGGCGGAGAGAGGCAGAGAGCGAGAGCGAGAGAGACAGCTGTATATGACAGTTGTCTCGCTACAATTAGCGCTTTCTTTGCTTCGATAATTTGCACACTAGTGACACTAGTGAAGAGAAGAGGCTCGTTACGATATGTAGTACAGTATAACTGCGTCTTATCGCTGCCCCGCTCCAATCGGGTGTATCGCTCACATGCAGCCCGTTTGCACAGCCGCTCTCCCCTCTTGCTCGTAGCTGGTGCTAACTGCTGACTGATCGATCGATCAGCCAGCCAGCAGTTGTTGCGTTCATTCCACACATCACGTTGCACGATTCGCTATGCTTGCCCTCTGCCACTTCCCATTCCCATTCCCATTTTGCCAGCACAACTCGTTTTCGAGTCTTCTTCTTTTTTCGCTTTGCTATAACGGTCTCGTTTACGTGACGTCACGCACGGGGGCTTGTCTGCAGCAGCAATCAACAACAGCAACAACAACACAAACTTAACGAACGTGCCCCCGAAAACCGGCTCACTCTAGCTCTTACATCAGATGTGCGCTCTTCGGCGCTCTTAACTGCATCCGCTCAGCTGAGGCTGCGATGGCCAAAGAGTGCTGCCAAAGAGCGTGCGCATGTTTTGGTGGCCTCCGCTGAAGACGCTGCTGCAATGCTCTACAATGCGCAATGGAAAATTATTGTTGGGGATTTTTTGTGTTGTTTTTTTGTTGGTAAGTTCATCATTTGGAATAATTTGATCAGCGAATGTGTGAATGTCGACGAGCATTTGTGGAAAGTCGCACATGTGACCCAAGTGGCAGGTGTGAATGTTATTAACTGACTGTTAACCAAAGGGCAGACTGCAGTGGAGGAGTTCACTGAACAACGCAGTAATAAAGTTTTTCCTTCTTAACTAGCCTAATACGTACTACAAACAGTTATTAAGAATTGTAAATATTGGCTGTTTAAAATAATTATATAGTTTAATTTATGTGTACTCGTTAATGATTTGCAAAAGGGTAAACGTACGATTTATTTTAAGAATACTAAGATATGTTAAATGTGAATCACTTCAAATAAATGAGGTAATTAATGAGTTTGCACTATTTATAATCAAATCTAAGCATTATCATATTAAACATATCCAATATGTAGATTCAGCTGTAATATGTAAATATGATGCTATTGTTTTTAATCAAATGTTTGTAAATATGCGGACCGTTTGAAAAATGTAGTCCTGTAAATAACCTGATTAACCTGATGCCAACTCGGAAATCAAGTTGATGGCATCTTTTGGCAATTTGCCGGTCTTGATCTCGAGGCATTTGTGAAAACGTGCATAGCCCATTAGAGGGACAGAGAGAGAGAGAGAGAGAGGCGGAACTGGGCAGATCTGGCATGTTCCACTTGTGGGTCGACATGCCCAAAGTCCAACAGTGTGACCGGTGAACGATCGCAGTCACATGCGGAGAGTGAAGGCAAAGACACCGCAACACAAAGAGAAGAGCAAAAACCACAGCAACAACAACAACAACGATGAGAAAGCTTTGCAAACTTGAAATTGATTTTGCTCATCAAATAAAACAGATGCAATGCACGCAAAAGATTTATTTAGTGTGTGTGCGAGTATGTGTGTGTGTGTGTGAGAGAGAGAGAGAGGGAGAGAGCGAGTTCGTTAAAGTGTGTCGATGCCAAAGGAGATCTGTGGGGGAATGACTCTTCGTTGCATCCATCGTCCGACGCGTTCGGTTCGACAAATGAATGGAAAATTTCGATTTTCGTTTCGCTTTTGCCGTTTGCCGCTTTACATTGATATTCCTAAATGTTTGCACTTCTTCTGCATATGGCAATCTGTATGCGTCTCTCTGTCTCTTGGTTATTTTCCATGAAAATTTCCACTCATGTTATATTTAGGACATCAGGCGTCTCAATGTAGCTGGTTCCCGAAGATTCTTCCAATTGCATCTGCAGCAGAAGAACGCACAACAAACTCCACAGATACCAGAAGTCTCTAGAAAGTAATGTTTGCTGATTGATATTTATAGTCATCCAAGACTGAAATCTTGCCCAGAAACGGATCATTTTAAGAAGTTGGTCGACTCTCCCTTAACCAAAAACTCCCATAACTTTGGTAATACTTATCAGATTTTTGATTTCGAGGCAGTTTTGATCATGGTTTGGCATAAATGCGCTTAAAAGACTTCAAACTATCATGACTACTATACAATTTAAACAAATTGCCAGCTAGATTCGAAATGACTTAAGTTCTGATAGTTAAAAAGCTTTTTTCAAGACACTTGTGTTAATAATTACGATTGGACAATGAAGCTTTATAGTTTACACAAATATAATATTCCCCCATCATAATTTGTTAGTTATTCGTGCTAGTTGTTTACAAGCGCTATATTATAATCCTCTGCTTATCATATAGCCTTAACTTACATATGCCTGGAACTGGAAGATTGGGTGACTGGAAGACTGGAAGATATACATACATGTATCTGTATCTGTATCTGTATGTGCATCTTCCCGAAAGGTGTCTGATTAATGGCGAGTTAAGCAAAGCGCGATAAGCGCAAAACAGCAGTTTCGCCAGCAGAGAAAGAGTATCTGAGCGGGTAATATGAGAAGGCCACTGATAACGATATCCCGCGTTGAGAATCAACGAGAAACAATTCGAAGAGTCATTCAGCACAGATGTCAGCACTATGTAATATTACTACAATAGGATCATCTGAATAAATATCCAATATACAAATAGCCCAATGAATGAATCAACAAGTAATAATAACTTTGCTATGCTTGACGATGTAAATAATCTAAGAGTGCTGTGTTTATACTCTTTTCGAAGAAAATAGTATATTAAGTTTGTGCTGATGCTTGTAACGCATAGAAGGAAAAGTCGGAGACCCCCAAAAGTTACTGCCAGTATGCTTAGAATGACAATACAAATTGATCTAGCCATGTCCTTCTGTCTGTCTGTCTGTCTGTATGTATGCAAACTAGTCCCTCAGTTTTATAGCCATCGCGATAAAACTTTGCACAGACACTTATTATTCCAGGGGACAGCACATTGGTGGGAGCCGACCGGATCGGACCACTATATCTTATAGCTGCCATACAACTCGAAGTCGGTTTTGGCCATATATCCCATGTTTTTGAATCTATCGCGATGAAACTTTGCACAGATACTTATTATTCGAAGAGACATCACATTGGTTGGATCCGGCCGGATCGGATCACTATATCTTATAGCTGCTATACAACTGGCAATAAATTAAATATTCTTAGAACAAAAAAAAAATGTTACGCAACAAAACGATTTTGTACAGCTTATGAAATTTCAGTGGTGCAGTTGGCAGAGTGAAAATTGCCTATAGGTTCGAAAAGAGTATAAAATCTTCGGCACGCCGAAGAGAATCCTTTCCCACTTGTTTTTATTTAATATTTATATTATATTGCTTTCAATGGATTCTCTATAGCTGCTATCTTAAGTTTTCAACGTACAGTTCCGTTTAAGCTGTTAAAATTAATAAATATTATAGAAATACTTTTTAAATATGTATAAAAATAAAGTGGATTTTTTAATTTTTAAATGAAATTGTAAATTTAAGTTTTTAGTGTTTGTAATTATAAATTTTTAAATTTTTTCAATCATTTAGGTGGTTATGCAAAATTAATAATGATATACTTTGATAAAATGATTAAAAATTTATAGACGAATAATTGTATGCGTTTAAAAACTTTCGTGATTAAATAATTATGGTCAGATAAATTTTTAATAATATGCAGAATAATTGCTTTTTTTATATACCCAACATGAAAGTAAAAACAAAAAAGAAATCTTTGGAGCTATCCATATACGAAATACTCTTGTATAGACTATGTATATTATATGTTTTTTTGATTATTAACAAATTATTGGTATCTTCGGATTGATTAATTATTGCAATTGTTATTACGAGTATATAAACAATGATTAGCAATAAAATAAACTGATTGACTTGTCATTCAACGCTGCCGCTACATACACATATTTCCTTAAAAATCGCAACTTCATCTAAAAATTCCGGCTAAAACCGAAATAGTACGTAAGACTCCAAAGTAGTCGTTGTGGGTGTGTGCAAATATTGACTCGGGGCCCTTCTTGATTGTTGAGCTGCGGACTCGAGACTAACTAATGCACAATTTGCACCTGATTCAGTTGATCCGACTTTAAATGCACATTGCACGCTGCTTTTTGTACCCCTTAAACCAATGCCAGCACCGGGTATATCGTTTTTACAATTATCTGTAAATTATTTGCGATTTGTTACGTTTGGCTACAGCTATAAAGAAGACTTTCATTTCAGTTCTTCAGAAGGCTTTTATGTTAAACTAAAATAAATAAAAGTCTTTGGGATATTTTTGTAATATGTTACATAAAAAAAAATTCACTGAATGAGTCTTGATTAAAAATAAAAATTATATAAAATAATAATTAAAGAAAAAATTTGATAAAATCGAAACGAAAAGAAAAGTAAGCAAATCCAAAATTGGAAAATAAATAATATTAAAACAAAATGTGATAAATGGAACAAAAAGGTCAGAAATAAAAAATTATTAAAATAAATAAAATTAAAATTATACGCATTAAATACTATACGACACTTTTTGCAACCAGTAGTTACTAGTGCTAGTATATACATATATAACTTTTAAATTAGCACATCTAAAATTCGAATTGACTTTGTATGATCGCTGAAACTGACACGTTTTTCAAAAGGGCAGCATGAATGTCATTTGTAATTGTAATTGTGATTGTAATTGTCACTAACTTTAAGTTAAACTGTAATTGTAAATGTAACTACAGACGACTGCCGTCAGACAGATTAACTGACATAAAGCACAATAATAGCAACAACAACAACAACAACCGTTATATGGCGTAATTTAATAGTTATTCATATTGTTGCTGTTGCTGTCGCTTGTTGCACGCAATTGTTATTTAATTTGGCATTTTATTGGGCTGCTGTGCGATTTTGTGCTGCCCGTCGCATTCACAATACCTTCTAAAATTATTATAAAAATATGTAGCAGAAAAACGCAATTTGGACAAACGACAACGAAAACGAAAAAAAATTACATGCCCCGGGTGAGGCTCGAACTCACGACCTTAAGATTATGAGACTTACGCGCTGCCAACTGCGCCACCGAGGCTTATGCCAGCACAGCAGCAGATTGCTCACTTAACAGCGGCCACGTGGCAAACGTTCTCTCTGCCTCTCTGCCTTTCTGCCTCTCTCTCTCGCTCTTTCTCTCATTTGCGTTCAATTTGAAGCAAAAGCAAATCGCACTTCTATTTTTTGCCTTCAATAAAATGCTGCAAATTATTATTTAGTTGCGTTTTCTTGTTTTTTGTCTTTTGAAATATATGTACATATATTGTACGTAGGACATTGTACATATTTGCACGTAATTTAAGGCAATGGAAAATTACTTAAAGTGCGCTGCAAATATTTTAATTTTATTGTGCTATTGAATTTGTGTGTGAGATAGACTCAATCAAATCAAAGTAAATGCTTTTTATTGCTATCATATGTAAACAATTATGTATATTGCGACAATTTATAACACTTGCATGCATTTTGTGTACATTTTATTTAATTTAAAACCATTCCACACAAAAAATGAAGCAAAATGAAGCACACAATTAATGAATAATGAATAATATAAAACTAAAACTTTAAATAAAAATGTATAGTTAAAGTTAAGTTCAATTTTCGAATAAAAATCCAACTAAAATATTGTATGGTTTTAATTTTAATAATGAGAAAATGCTGTCGCCTCATTTTATTCGCCGGCAATAACATAGGAATATACTTAACTCTATCAATAGTTAAAAACTGATAAACTATATTGATATTATATACATAGTGTGTATATATTGGCGAAATTGTTTTGTTCTCTTATGCCTTAGTTGATCAGTTTAGCTTAACAAATTTCTGAAGAATTTTTGATAAATTTCCACTTGGACACTAGACGCATTTGACTTACTAAAAACAAGTTTTAATGCCTAACTTGAAAATACCCTTTACATGCCACATGCTGGGTATGCTGTTGCGTTTGCAGCGAGTAAGTGCCGAAGAGATTTTGCAAAAACTACTTCTCTTAAGTGCTAAACAGGTACAGGGAATAACTAGCTACACAATTAGCATTTAAAAGCACATTAACATATGTCTGTATGTATGCATAGACATAAGTATGTACGCATGTATGTATGTATGTAAGTATGTACATACATATGTATGTTTGTGACTAATTAGCAAAGTGCCGCCGATCGACGCAAAAGCTTTTATTAGCGCTAGACGCCGACGACTTCGCGCGACAACTTTGAACCGGTCAGCGGCGACTTTGACCTTGAGTGAAGGGCGCTGGTTGTGCCATTTTGCCATTTAGCCATAATGACGCGAATGAGTGTGCATTAAGAGCAAATACTTGCATTGCATGCACATAAAGTCGCTGCACGCGTATGCTGTGAATTCCGCTCGTATTCAACAACGTCTGTTAACTACGCAAATGAGGCAACAAAACTAAGCACAGATGTTTGCTTAAAGAATAACAGCCGCAAAAACAAAACGCAACAAATTTGCCCCGATCGGAGCTTGCGAATTGTGTGGGCCGGAGCTTTTTCACCGCGCTGTAGACCGAATAAGTATAAAGTTTAAAGTACGTCGTTTACTACGCTAACGTTATTCGAATTCGTAATCGTCACACGGCCATAAATATTAGCGCACTCAAGTGGAACCTATCAACCCAACAGCAATGCAGTCGAAAGTTCAGATATGCCGTAAAATGACCCACAAATTCTGCACACAGTTCTTCCACAGACTTCCGAGGAGCAAGTCATGCTTTTCTTCCACAAATTATAGAGCAACCGTAGCTCTCTCTCTCTCTCTCATTATGCATAAGCGTTTGTGTGTATGTCTGTGTGTGCTGCTCTCTCTCTGTATTAGTTGGAGGCTCGTCAGTCGTCACAAAGCTCGCACGTCACACGAACCGCCATCATTACATTTGCACATACATACGTACGTACATATATGTATGTATGCACATATGTATGTTTGTTTTGGATACATACACACATACGTACACACATAGGTAGGTAGGTATTTTTTGTGCTTGTATCGTGTGCCAAAATGGGCCCACGTTGGAAAATAAAAACAAAAACAAATACATACTTATGTACATACATACATACATACAGTTGTGTCTTGCTTCTAGGCACGCAAGCGGGTGAGCGGCATAATGTCCGGCATCACATGCTTAAGTTAATTTCATGTTGCTGCTTTTGTTTTTATTTGTGGCATTTTTTTGAACGCTAAATTTAGCAATTTTTGGCTGAATTACCAAAAGCGCCAAAGAGCGAGAGAGCGCGCGCGAAAGATCGCGAGTAAGCATTGCGCTCTTCTGCATGTGTGCTTGCTATCGTAGGTGTGTGCGTGCGTGTGTGTGAGCGCGCACAAACGTGAGAGTGAGTACGCTCTTTCTCTCTCTCTTAGTCGGCTGGCTACGTGTCATGTGCTAAGGCGGGGGAGATGATGAGTTTTATCGCTTGGCAATTGAAATGACTGCGATTGTGTATATGTGACTCCCTAACAGCAATTAGATAAATAAGCTTTTAATGATTCCTTGTAATTTATTTTAATTTGCGCATACATTTTTTTTTGGTCAACGTGCGGAAGCGTCGACGTCCAACAGGCGTTGGGATATCAGCATTAATTAGCGCTTGTCACACAAATACAAGCGTATTTTATTTATGCACACTTGCACATATTCATATGCACATACATAAATTCGTTTGTCTGTTCTGCCAACTTGACACACAACAAATCAATGGCTCAGTTCGGCAAGAAATTTGCTGACGCAATAACTGCCAGTTGCATCAGCATTTTGGGCAATCCGTGCGCCTGCGCATGCGTCGCTAGCGCTGCTCTGCGACGACTGCAGCGTCTCTGCAACTTTGCTGCTATGCGAGCATCTTGCGCTTGCAGTTTTACATCACTGCCCACACTGTTACCAAGTGCAGCCAGCACTGTTGCTGCTCTCGCGCTCTCCTCTCGCTCTCTGCTTTGTGTTGTGGTCGCTGCTATTGCTATTGCTATTGCTGGTGCTTCTGATAGCTGGTAAGCACGTTATGTATGTATGTATGTACATACGTGCAGCAGCGACCGCCAAGTCTTGGGGGCTCGTCTGTGCTTTTTGCCTTGTTTTGTTGTTGTTGTTTTTGTTTGTTTTCTTCTGCTTAGTTCGCTCTAAAAATAGGTTGCCGATTGCTGAGTGCCTGTGCCCGGCTGTGATTTAAAGTTACGGTACTCAGTACAGTGACAGGTGACTATTTTTATGTTGCGTCATGCTAATGGTCAGTTTTATTACAGTAGGCGCGTTTAAATTCATTTCGAGTCTACTTATCTATGGAGATAAAGCCGAAATGCTAATCAATATATGGGTTTGAAAACTATGATATTTATAATTTAGATCAGATAATAACTATGGGTTATTTTGAAAATGCAAATGTATAGAAAGCAAAAATTGGCATACATATGGACATGAGTAATCGTAGTTCTTGCATATGAAATAAGCTCTTTACGATAAAATAAGCTTGCAAATGTGTTCAAAAGAAGAGGGCGAGAATGAAATGTATGTACTAAATACCATTTGCATACTTTACATATATACATATCTGCACTCACACATCTATACATTTTATTCAACGAATTTGTTCCGTAGTTCCATTAAAAAGTATGCTTAAGTTCAATGCACTTTCTTTTCGATTCGCTTTTGCAAGCTACCTTTATTTGTACTCGCATCTTAGTACCCTATTTGGCAACTCAAGCCATTATGTTAACCCTCCTTGAAGGCGCTCTCAGCACAGTTTTTGTTGTTTTTTTTATTTTTTTGGGCTGGCAAACAAGTTTTGAGCTGAAAAGAGTCGTGAGCCGGTGACTCGTGTTTGACCTCCCCTACAGACCAAACAAAAGGCAGCCATGTACATATGTATATATAGTATTTACTTTTTTGTTTTGCAGTGAAACCTTGGGGATACATGATCATAATTATTGGGCAAATTGATTGTATTCTTAGCTAAAGTCGAGGGCAAATGACGGTCAACGGCAAAAATGCAAACCAAATTTGTAAAATGTATTTCAATGAGACTGAACTTTGAAATACCCTATAAACACAATAGAACAAGCATTTTGTTATTATTATATTATATATTGTATAGTTTCAAGTTAACAGAAAGGCATTGTAATAGATATTCCAAATGGCATTGCTAAATTGTATATTTAGTCTTCGTTTATTTTACTATGCAAATTATATACCCAATTATAATAGCACTACCTTTGTAGGGTATACACTATGGGCTGTGATTCAGATATTGTGAATAAAAACTTTCCGTTAAACTATGTACATACATATGTATGTATGAATGTATGCATGTACATTTTTGCGCACTCGTTTGCGTATCTTGTGTATTTATTATTTGTCTGCACACACAACGCGCTTAAACTGAAACAGCAGCTGGAAATTGTGCGGTCTCATTGAGAGAGGCAATGTTTATGCCATATTTTGAAATACATCGAAAGACGAGCCTCCCCACAATTGGGGCGCGATTTGCAGCTACATAAATACACACACACACACACACACACACACACACACACATTTATATATAGTAAACTAAATAGCAAACGATGTCACAACAATTATAAACACAATTGGGTTGGATGGATGGGTTTGGGCTGCTGTTGGGCGCCGAAAAAAAATAAAAATAAATGGGCAATGAAGTGAAGAAGAAGACGGCACGCAAAATGCGCTCCAAGGCTGCAGGAATTTGCACGCGCCCTCAAAGTCAATTTAATAATATTCAATTGAAAATATGTGTAAATAGAAATCAATTGGCACAACAAAAAAAAAAAAAAACAAGTGTGGAAGGATTATCTTCGGCGTGCCGAAGATTTTATACTCTTTTCGAACCTATAGGCAGTTTTCACTCTGCCAACTGCACCAGTGAAATTTCATAAGCTGTAAAACATCGTTTTGTCGCGTAACATTTTTTTTTTGTTCTAAAAATATTTAATTCATTGCCAGTTGTATAACAGCTATAAGATATAGTGATCCGATCCAGCCGGCTCCAACCAATGTGATGTCTCTTTGAATAATAAGTATCAGTGCAAAGTTTCATTGCGATAGATTAAAAAACATGGGATATATGGCCAAAACCGACTTCGAGTTGTATGGCAGCTATAAGATATAGTGATCCGATCCGGCCGGCTCCAATTAATGTGATGTCTCTTTAAATAATAAGTATCGTGCAAAGTTTCATCGCGATAGATTAAAAAACATGGAATATATGGCCAAAACCGACTTCGAGTTGTATGGCAGCTATAAGATATAGTGGTCCGATCTGGCCGGCTCCGACCAATGTTCTGTCCCCTGGAATAATAAGTGTCTGTGCAAAGTTTTATCACGATAGCTCAAAAACTGAGGGACTAGTTTGCATACATACAGACAGACAGACAGACAGACAGACAGACAGACAGACAGACAGACAGACAGACAGACAGACAGACAGACAGACAGACGGACATGGCTAGATCAATTTGTATTGTCATTCTAAGCATACTGGCAGTAACTTTTGGGGGTCTCCGACGCTTCCTTCTATGCGTTACAAACTTCAGGACAAACTTAATATACTATTTTCTTCGAAAAGAGTATAAAAAAGAAAAGAAAAAGAAACCAAACGCATGCGAAGCAAAGCAATTGGCTATTAGCTTGACTCCAGTAGCAGTAGCCAAAACAAATCAATAAAACAAAACAGATATGCGAGCGCTGGTGCCACTGTGTCGCGTCACGTCCTCCAAGAGATGCCCACAATGCGTCATAGAGCAGCGCAGCATCTAAAGCGTGGCAATGGCGGCGTCTCAGTCGCGCCGGCGCGCCACTCTCCAGCAACAACAACAACAACAACTCGTACACCTTTGACTTTGCTCTCCACTTGCCATCTAATGTTGGCGTCGTCATCACACACACATGCAAGCATGCTGGTGTTGGCGCCTCGTTTCATTCATGCCTTCTTTTCGACCTTCGCACACTTCGCTCTCCAAAATCTGTCCGTTTCCTTGCTCACTTACACACACACACAGAGCGGGAGCGAGTGAGAGCGAGCGGCGCGCTGTGGGAGAGCATTGGCGCGCTCTCTCACTCTCTCGCCTGTTTTACCGTTCAGCGGGCGAACACAGTGTGTAAAAAAGCTCGAACGAGTTTCTGTGAATTGGTGTGCGCTATATAAACGTTGCGCATTCGAATCTCGTGCTTCAGTGCCACAATAGTGGATATCACATTTAGTAGTTTGTTAAAAGGTAAAATCACCAGCGTCAAGCGAACAAGCAAATAAGCGAAACTATTTAAAACTACACGTTCATTTCAAAATATCAATTATTCAGAAAAAATACAAATAAATATTATTTAAAATTTCAATTTTAATAAAAGCATTTAATTTTAAAAAAAATAAAGTAAAATAAATAAAATTCTATTCGTTGCTGTGAATTAGTGTTATTTATAAATAGTTTTTTTGCGCTACAAAGTTCCGGTCGTAGCCTTATCAAGTTGTGTGTATCGCGTCGTTTCTTAAAAATATTTATGCAAACAACAATACAAAACAATTAAGAAATAAAATTTAACAAAAAAAAGTCTCTGGTTTGTCTGGTGCAAGAAATTTATGCGCCAATTGCCATGTAAATTTATGCGCATTTTTAATTTTACTATATGTCAATTCGCTAACTTTAATGAGCAGCCGTCTGGACACTAGTCTAAAGTTATTTAATGCATTGGTTTTACGTAATTTGTGTGTTTGGCAGTTTGGCCAAAGTGCTGTAAAGCTACAACAAGTATAATAGAAACATCCTCCTGACCGCTTCCCTCCCCCATCAAGGCTAAAACAAATTGAAAGAGCAAATTTGCAAACGGTCGAAAAAACTAAATTTTTGAGAACGCGCGACCGTGAAAAAATGGTTAAATTTAGAATTTGTTTTTATCGCAGTTCACAGACGTATGTATGTATGTATGTATAAATGCAGATAGATGTGTGCATAGTTTAGATATTTATTGTTGTGTTTCTCAAGAAATGTCGACTGAGCAATAGTTGCGAATTTTAAATATGAATTTTTAAACGCGCAAAAGTGAGAAAAGGTCTCCGCTTTCGCCAGACTAACGTGGGCGCCATCAATTGAGCCAAATTAATACATGCATGAATATACAAACATACATACATATATGTAACATACATTAATTGTCTTATATTAGATGGCACTGCTCCCGAATCGTCTTTGTTAATTAACAAAACAAATGTAAAAAAAATATATATTTTAAAAATAAATGTCCAAAAAAAACGAAGATCGAAATTCGCAACGTTGCACTGTTGACGAATGAGCAGCCACAGCAACAATTTGCACCTGTGTGTGTGTGTGTGTGTACGTGTGCGAGCGCTTGTGACGTTGACGGCACGTGAGCGAATTGTAAGGGAGCGCAGCTGTTAAGAGAGCGTATCATGAGCTGTGCTTAATACTTAAGAGCATGACGTTAAGCACAGCGCGCCGCTTATTCACAATGTTGTATGTGTAGTATGTGTGTGTAGATTGTAGTTGTAGTTGCTGCTCACTATCATATCTAGCATTGCAGGCCATTTAGCGATAGGCTGCCCCCAACAACAACAATATGTATGTATGTATGAGTGTATCTACTGTGATTCATTACCTGTACAGTGTGCACAAACACACGCATAAATTTATGTATGCACGTTCAAGGCCAACTGCACACTTTTCGGCTCATTTGCGAAACTAATGTAAGCCAAATGCAGCAATAACATACACACATGCACACATACATGCATACATGCATACAAATGTAAGGCAATAGCGTTATTTGCTTTACCGTGCGCTTTACAGTTATGTCATTGGACAGCCCAAAGCACCACCCAAAAAAGAGAGCGCCAAATAAGTAAGCAGCCAAAATGGCGTCGCCGTTAGGTTCGCCGGCGGCAGAGGCAGAGGCAGAGCCAGAGGCAGCGCTGTCGACGTCATGGCGCCCACGCGTCCCGTTAGCATCACAATCACATGACGCAGGAACAAAATGTCAAAGAACCAAAGCGTGCAAAGCAATAAAAAACCGTTCTTTTTTTGCTTTATTTTCCAACAAATTGTTGGCCCACAAAAACGATCATTAATTGTATTCAGCTAATAAATAGCATATATACATACATATGTAGAAAAAAGACACAAACTGAATGTGGAAAATTTTGAAAACAACAATTTTTGCCAACTGCTGCTGCATGCCAGCAAAAGGAAAAATATCTGAAATGATATAAACAACATTTTTCTCGAACTATGAAAAAAGGCGCCAACAGTGAGCAACAGAATTATTGACACAAGTGCTTAAGAAAAAAGAAAATAAAAAACAGATCTCAGACTACGTAACGCTTTAGGTTAAGCTAATAAAACACTTAAAGTATGCCGAATATTTAGGGAACATTTTTAAGTTTGATAGTCTAGTATCTACATATTTCATATAAATGAATCAGTTGTTTAGATACGATCTAAAAAGCTTCTTGTCAAACTGTCGAAATAATTGACTAAGAAAATAAGATAGTTTTGCAAAGTACTTTGACAGTTTTGAAAGTAATTTCGTCAATCAAAGCTGACAAATGAAATATGTATGTGGGACGCATACTTTTGTGGCTAATTGTAGGCGACAGTAGCGCGTGCTTTGAAGGACGCCCAATTTTTCTACATAAATATATGCATGAGATATTTTTCAGACATATACCAAGTATATACGATATATACAGTACAGTACATATTCATAAAAGTGGGCGTGCGTCTATTAGCAAACATAATTATTAGAGGGGCTCGCACTATCAAAGAACAAACACTCAAGGCTTGATAAGGCAGCAGACAGCAGACAAATTGCAATTCCAGTCATACCATATAGTATATAGACTAACTGATTAGTTTGAATACAAATAGCAACCTTTCGATAGAGTCCAAGTGCACCAGAGCTATAAATAACTAGAGATTTGCGACTATTATTAAAGTTTTTTTTTTTACGTAATTCTCTTTTTGCAGCAAAGACAAAATCCAACACACAAAACGCACAGCGGAGACCTTGTTTACAATTTACACACAAGTGTTATACAAAAAAACAAAACAAAACAATAAACGAAGAAGAAGAGGAAAGAATAAAGGAAGGCAGCTGGCCCCCAAACAAGGTAAACCGAAAAAAGTTCAAGTTCAACATAAGCTGCGACTGATAAGATGAGTGGACGCGACAATCGAGGCGCCGGCGGCGGCAGCGGAGGAGGAGGCGGCGGAGGCGGAGGCGGAGGAGGAGGAGGAGGTGGCCACCACCATCAGCCGCTGAGCAGCGCCATGGGAAAACTAAAGGAAAAGCTGACACGAGCCGGTGTAAGTATTATAAGTATATTCGTATACTTGATATTATTATCAAATTAAGCAGAGTCCATTATTTGCATCTTTGAGTCAATGAACGTCTGCGATAAGAAGCTCAATTGAACCCAAATTTTGATAGTACAATTCAATTGAAATACTATAGGCGGGCTAAATTCTATAGCAAAAGAACTGAGCCACAGATACCCTAACTTAAATACATTTATTTGGTATCAATCTCTGTTCTTTTTTTCTTTCTTCATTTAATTTAAATTTCCTTCAGTTTTTGTAGTGAAACATTGCTCATTACTTAATTGTATTTTTCATCTTTCTGCGTTGACTATTTATTAGTCAATATTCGAAAAATATTGAAAAAATAAATCAAAAGTTCTTCTTTCCTATATTTCTTCAAGTTTTTCTTAGAAATCTCAAACGTAAGCTAAACGTTTTTTTTTGTTGCCATTTTTCAATTCTCAACATACTGGACTATAAAAATAAATCTCACTTGATCAATTTGAACAAGCCAGAAAAGAACATTCAAAATGATTTGAGCTGTTGTGCTATTATTTTTATGCACACAACTGTTTATACTATATTTATTTAAATTACAAGTTTATAGAGATTGGAACAGCTGTTTTTTTAGATAGCTTCAGTTGGCTAAAGATGCATTACGCAAGTTCAGCTAATTAGTGTAGATAAGCTCAAGATAGATAAGCTTGTTTTATACTGCTTATCATTATATTCTAATTACGAATTGGGGATTCAATCAGAAGCGAAGTAGAATGTTGCTAAATGTTCTCAGCAGTAAACTTTGTTAGCAAGAAATCGAACTCTGATTATGCTATGTGATCAAAATATTTATTTCTGTAATTAATATGAGAAAACTTTATGGTGCACTTGCCCAAGGCTTAAGTTAATAGGGAAATATTCCTGAGCACCTAGAAATGTCCCTTTTAGACTTCAAACTTAAATGTCTTGGCCAAAATTGATCAGAATCCTCTTCATTTGGTTCTACATTCAAGTTTTATTTAAGTTTTTTTTTAAAACCTACCTAAAACCAGCTTATAAATCTTACAAGGAACATTTTCAGTGTTGCCCTATGGAAATTTGTACCACAATTATAAAATTCAGTAGCAGCATTCACAAATGGACTTTAGTGTATTCAAATGTTGCCTTCAGCAGCACTAGGTAGTGAAACAGAACCGAACTGACAGACAGGAGCGATAAGCTTGGGTTAACCTTTTGGCTTTGGTTTCAAGAACAGCACCCGAGAGTGGTAATCACCAGCGATGATGGGCATTCAGTTGAGTTGTGCGTAGCTATATAATCTAAAGTCGTGGCACAAATCAAATTAATTCGCAAGTTGCCAACCGAATTGAAAGCCATTGGTTCGCCAGATTTGGATTGACAATAATTTGTTGTGTAATTTCAATTGACAGGAGGATCTGGGCTATCGGCGCGTGGAGAGCAATCTGTCTGCATCGAATACGGGCACGAGCCTGGACACAATACTGCCAGAGGATCCGTTTCCGTTTCCACAAGCGGCGCCACAGCGTCGACCACAGCAGCAGTTTCCCTATCTGCAAAGACCACAACAGCAGCAACAGCAACAGCAGCTGCGTCCACAGCAGCAGCGTCCACAGCAGCAGCAACAGCAACAATTGCGTCTGCTGCATGACGTGGATGACGAGCCACCGTTATCCTTTCGCCCGCTGCTCGAGGACGCTGACATCAACGAGCCGCCACAGCAGATACAACAGCAGCAGCAGCAACGCAGCGCTTTGCGTTCCAGTGGCAGCTTGGAATTAACGCCGCTGCCGCCACCGCCCACATCCTTGGAGCCGCATCGCGATCGCCAGCAGCGCAGCATTGTCACTGGCGTTGGCGAGGATCTGCAGCGCAGCAAGCAGTCGCTCAAGGGTTCGCGAGTGTCCTTCGAGCGGCCGCAGCAGCAGCAGCAACAGCAGCAGCAGCAGAGCAACAGCAACAAGAGTAACAACAACAACAGCAACAACAGCAACAGGGCTGCCGATAGCACCGACGAGGACGACTTCGAGGATAAGCGCATTGGCTTCCAGCAGCAGAAGGCAACAAGCGTCGATCACAAGGGCATACTCAAGGATCTGCGGCACATCCTGGCCAACGACAATCGTCGGCAGTTTCAGGCGAAAAAGCACGTCTCGCTGGACATCAAGGGCACACGCTTCCTGGAGGATCTGCTCAAGGAGTCGTCGTCGGAGGAGGAGTTTCACAAGACGCGGCGCGAATTCCAGGGCCGCAAGCATCAGAGTCTCGATCCGCGCGTCACGTTCAAGCTAGACAAAGTATTACAGGGCTCGAGCACCGACAGCGACGAGGAGGGCGACGACGCCGAGCACAAGCGATTGATACATCGCCCCAAGGACATTACCAAGCCAGTCATTATCGATCTGAAGGATCTGGAGAGCGAGAGCGACGAGGACTTCCTCAGCTCGCGCCAGAACTTCCAGCAGCAGCGCTCCATTAGCACCGACTCACGCAAGAGGTGAGTGATCATCAACTGAATGGCGCGACGTGACGTGACGTGACGTCACGCCACAGCCACTTAATTGAAATTTCGCTTGTGATTTGTACTAAGTCGCAATTTGCACACATTTCCAGCCGGCGACTGTACGAAATGGACGAGATGGGCAACAAGCGGGGCGACAACATCCGCCATGCGGTGCCCTTCGTCCGCCAGATCACCGAGGATGGCAAGCCCAAGCTGGAGGTGTACCGGCCGACAACGAATCCCATCTATATTTGGACACAGGTAGGTCAAAAGCCAATGACGACACTCTCAGTCTTTAATCTCTCTGATCTCCTTGATTGAGATTCATAATGATTGTGGGCTTTATAGTGATCACTGCTCCTCCTCATTGAGATTGATCATGCTTGTGGGGGCATTTGTGTGTCTTAATTACAACGTTTATACGAAAGCTACTATTTTATCGTTAATCAGTCGCTATCAAAATATTTCCTGAGTATCTTTCTTAGGAAAAGATATTTACGTTTCGAATCACTTTGCGCTTAGAATTTATAGTATTTTTAGTGTTAAACTCAAAAAAAGGTATTAGTTTTTGTTCGGTAACTTCGGTAACTTGTTCCTAACTTCTTGTTCTTCAAATTTCAAGCACTTGACTCTTAATTTCAAATTCAAACATAGTTTTTCACTATTAAGAACAAATATTCTAGTACAAACTAATCTTTTCTATGCCAAATACTTATTACAATAATTGTTGTACTTAAAATATGTTAAACCAAATCTTAACTTAGCAACGTAAAATATTAATTCAAGCTGATTTTGTGCTTGCAAAATGATTTACTCAATACAGATCTTAGAACAAGTTCTTGAGTTAAGAAGTTTTGTAGAACACTTTTAGAATGTGAACAATTATAATTAACTATAGCCGAAAATATCTTAAATTTAGGAATTTTTGATATTACAAGCCACTATTCTAAAATAGGAATATCGTTATTGTTTTCTGAGTGTATAGATTGCTAGAAATGGGTTTAAAACATCCACAGCCAGTTGAAACTCTAAGAAAACAAACAGTTAATATGCAAATTCGTGATATGTAATCTATATAATATATATATATATATGTATATATTACTTGCGATTTAGAACCAGGCATAAACGTAGTCGCAGACATCCGAAATGCTTGCAAAGCTTCTGCCAGCCTCCATTGTTGGCTCGTTAAGCCGACTGAGACTTGGGGCTGAACTGGCGCCTACAAACGAGTGCTCCTCTACTACTACTATTGAGTGCATGGGGAATGGCCTTATGAATGGCATTAATATTGCCATAAAGCATACAAGCCTCGCATTCATTCTTTGCGGCAATTTAGAGCGTAGTTTGTGGGTCGCCATTGGGAAAATAAAAAGCGCGTGGCGGGCTATTTTCGCACGCCCAGCTTGGCCCCCCCTAACCCGATTGTGTCTTTAATTGAAATTGAAACTGAAATAACGCAGTTAGTTAATGCCAGACTAAAAATACATGAGCAAGAGAGAGTGTGCTTAAATAACTGATGGCTATGGGATGGAAACCATTGGTTTATACTCTTTTTGCAGAACGTAGTATATTCAATTTGCATAGAAGTTCTAAGGCACAGAAGAAAGACCACCAAAAGTTAACATAAACAAATATTGTCTGTCTGTCTGTTTGTTTGTATGCAAACTAGTCGCTCAGATGTTAAGCTATTCAGCTCAGACTTGCCACAGAGACTTATTATGCAAAGATACTAGACATTTGTCAGAACCACGCTGATCGGATAACTATATCTTATAGCTGCCATATGACTGAAAGTAGTTTTTGGCCATATTTCACAATTTTGCCATCGAGCTATTGCCTTCAATGTGTACACTTGAGTATCCTTGCATATGCATACATATATGTCAAATATAAGTTAGTTTAAGCTGCCCGTGGATTCGAAAAGAGTATAGCATCTTCGTTAATCCCTGCCCACTTGATTTTGTTCTTTCGAATGTGAAGTGAAGTTCTTGCAGCAGCTGCTGGCCAACAATGTGCGTTAGTTGCACTCTGCATATTAGCAGCGACAAGTCGAATCCAAAATCAGCCGCCGCAAACCGACTTTCCTTTTGTGTGGGCCGTCTTATCAGCGAACACAGCTCGAACTTGAGGCACACACGTAAACAGCGTGATAAGCGTGATGTCAACAGCTGTGAACAGCAGCCTGAAGCCAGAAGCCAGAAGCTGAAGCTGATCTTAATTGAGAGACAGAATCAATTGTTGAGCACTGATTGAATACTTATACGTATGATAAGCCAGGCCAGCTAATCAGCTCAAATACATAAACATAATAATATACATAGCTGCATATGTATATGTATATATGTATATATGCATTTGAATTCTGTGCAAACTGACGTACGTAAGTACGTGACCGCGCAAATTGTAATCTAAAATCTAACGGCCTAGCTCAGACTGCATTCGATTTGCCAAATGACAGGTTTCAGTTTGAGTTCAGTTCAGTTTCGTGCGGCAAAAGCGCAACAAATGCGTTAGTTAAGCGTTGTGTCCCCCAAAAAAACAAAACAAAAAACACTACAGTGAAAGGCGGCAGTGTGCAACACAAGGTTGCAAGTGAATTGCGAAAGCTCCGCTCACACAAACATGAAGATCCTAATGCGTGCGGACACCCACGTGTCCTTCTCGGTGCCCGTCGATGAGCCCAAGGCCAAGTGCACCTACTCTCAGGTAGACCAGGAGCACACACACACACACAAGCAGCTATCTCTCAATCTATTAAACAGTTATCTAAATTGCATATTCTATATATTCCTGCTGCAGGTGCTCGCTGCTCTGAGCGTCTCGTTGGGCTCCCTGGTTGTGGGCTTTGCCAGTGCGTACACCTCACCCGCCCTCGTCTCCATGACCAACACCAATCTGACGTCCTTTGTGGTAACGCCACAAGCGGTAAGTAATCAAGTCTCTAAGAAAAAAGCGCATTTACTTTAAGCTGAAGTCGAATCGCGAAGAATCTAGTGCATCTAGTTATATATTCCAAGTCACTTTTAAAAACTGGTATTCGAACAGCAAAATTCCCAGGACAGGTTTGATTTCATTTCCGATTCAAATCGCTTTAATCTTCATCAAAATTCTCTAAATTCCTCCAAATAAACACACTTTTCAGCTGACTAGTATATTAATATCAATTTACAATCATTTTCTCCAAATTGAAACAGTCTCAATTATCTTTGTATTCACTTTGCTAGCTAAATAAGTACAAACAAGTTTAGCAATTAATTCAAACAATGCCTACCCAATACACTAACATTCGAATTATAAAGAGAACCTCTTAAAATTCCATTTTGAATATTTGTAGTAATTTTTTTATAGTTCAAAATTCCACTAAAACGTACCCAATTTTACGTTAGCGGAATGTATTTAACACGCTAGAAAAAGTCATGCTAAAGTTATTCAAGGGACGTGTTATTTTAAGTTCCCAAATTCCCAATTGTCTCCAAGTACACAGTATAAAAATAAACTGTTATGCAAATCAACTATTTTCATTTAAAATTCCAACCAAAATTGTGCACATTTTTAAATGAAAATTCCAAAGAAAACTAATCCTACAATTTCAAGTTAAACTATTTTTGCAGACAATAGCCTAAAACCTATTTAATTATATATATCTTAAGACTTATACTATATCTTAAAAACTAAATGAATTGTTTTTACTGTGTATTTGGCAAAGCTTCACATTTTTATCCAATTGAATTGAGCTGAAAAAAACGTTGTATTTATTTGGAGTTTTTTTTAACGATTGTAATCAGGATCAGAATAAAATAGCTTTTGGATTGATATAAAAGCAAAAAAATAGCAAATATTTTGAGGGATTTGCTCAATGTACATAAAATTAAAAAGAAAAACAGTCTAATACTAGACTATAATATTTTAAGAGTACAACATGTTTTAAATTTCTTTAAAAATGTGATATCTATTGAGATTATTGATTATAAATAGTAAAAAAATGAGCATAATTAACGATTTCTTATTACAAAAATGTAATAAGAATCTAAATTATAAAAAAAAAAACATCTTAAACGTCTTTTAGAAAGTATTCAAATTGAAACTTGAGAAGCCATTCGGCAATATAACTATCGTATTATTTATATTACATGTATATTCCTAAATTGCAGGCCTCCTGGGTGGGTGGCATCATGCCATTGGCGGGTCTGGTTGGCGGCATTGCCGGCGGCCCCTTCATCGAGTATCTGGGCAGGCGCAACACGATCCTGGCGACGGCGGTGCCTTTCATCATCTCCTGGCTGCTGATCGCCTGCGCCGTCAACGTCGTCATGGTGCTCTGTGGCCGCTTCCTGGCCGGCTTCTGTGTGGGCATCGCGTCGCTGTCGCTGCCCGTCTATCTGGGCGAGACAGTGCAGCCGGAGGTGCGCGGCACGCTGGGATTGCTGCCGACGGCCTTTGGAAATATTGGCATACTGCTGTGCTTTGTCGCCGGTACGTACATGGACTGGTCCATGCTGGCGTTCCTGGGCGGCGCGTTGCCCGTGCCGTTTCTCGTGCTGATGTTCCTCATACCGGAGACGCCGCGCTGGTACGTCAGCCGGGGGCGGGAGGAGCGAGCACGCAAGGCGCTGGTGTGGCTGCGCGGCAAGGAGGCGGATGTGGAGCCGGAGCTGAAGGGTCTGATGCGCTCGCAGGCGGATGCCGACAGGCAGGCAACGCAGAATAAGATGCTGGAGCTGCTGAAGCGCAGCAATCTGAAGCCGCTGTCGATATCGTTGGGCTTGATGTTCTTCCAGCAGCTGAGCGGCATCAATGCGGTCATCTTCTATACGGTGCAAATCTTCCACGATGCCGGCTCCACCATCGATGGCAATGTGTGCACCATCATTGTGGGCGTGGTCAACTTTGCAGCCACATTCATAGCCACGCTGCTGATCGATCGTGCCGGACGCAAGGTGAGCGCTTCTAGAATCAATCGTATTTAGCATTTATTTCAACTGGGTGTCCTCTCTGCAGATACTGCTTTATGTGTCCAATGTGGCAATGATCTTGACGCTGTTCGTGCTGGGCGGCTTCTTCTACTGCAAGTCCAGCGGCATGGATACCTCGAATGTCGGCTGGTTGCCGCTCAGCTGCTTCGTTGTCTACATTCTGGGCTTCTCGCTGGGCTTTGGGCCCATTCCCTGGCTGATGATGGGCGAGATTCTGCCCTCGAAGATTCGCGGCTCGGCGGCATCGGTGGCCACCGGCTTTAATTGGTCCTGCACGTTTGTGGTGACCAAGTCGTTCCAGGACATGATAGGTAAGCCTCAAACACAGCTATATACATATATGATCTTAAACTAGGAAGCTCAAGCATTCGAAGCACTTTGCTTTTAAGACACAAGGGAAAAAGATTCAAAAACGTTGGTCATTTTAGAGCAGTATATCTGCCTATAAGGGTTTCTTTTCTCTTTTTTTCATCCTTTCGGATTACAAACGATGTAATCCTCCGTGGAATTCAATTTTTTTGAATTCAAGAGTAGAAGTAAGAAAAAGAAATGGGGTCTTTAGCGAACTATGGACTATAATAGATAGGGACCAAAATTTAAAGATCGTATTTTTTTTAACATCTACACAAAAAACATAATAAAAATTTTATATTAAGTTGTAAAATATTGATTTTTTCCAATCAATCAAAGAACTCGTTAAAAATGTGCTATGGATTTATTAGAAAATCCAAGCACAAGTGGGTAAAAGATTCTACATCCGGTATCTACAAATGAACTAATAGTTTAAATAGGATGCTAAGCATATAACCCTTTGTGCATATACACTATATCTCATATTAATCGTCGCGATTTCTTCTTTGCAGATGTTATGGGCGCACATGGCGCTTTTTGGATGTTTGGCGCCATCTGCTTCATCGGCCTGTTCTTTGTGATATTCTGTGTGCCCGAGACGCAGGGCAAGACGCTGGAGGACATTGAGCGCAAGATGATGGGACGAGTGCGTCGCATGTCCTCGGTGGCGAACATAAAGCCGCTGTCCTTTAACATGTAATGCGATGAAGAGCAGCAGCCACGAGGATCTTGGAGCGATCAAACCAAATATTAGACTAGTGCCTTAGTGCTTAAGTTGTACAACTATAACGTTAACGTTATCGATACCAATACCGATATCGATAACTGGAGCTATCACTGTATCACACACACGCACACACACACACACAGAGAGAGCACGTGTGTGCTTTTAGCAAAAAGAATTTCCTTTATTTCTACATATATAATTATTGTTATTATGATTATTATTATTTATATCGCTAAGACCCGTAGTTTTTATTGATTGTATAAATTATGAGTTTAGCACTAATTCTGTTGACTAGATGATGAGACATCGTGTAGAGAAATGACATATATATTTAGTGGATAAGACAAGAAACAAACAAGAAAACTATATACAAAAGCCAACAAGCCACGCCCCCCCCCACACACACCCCCACCACGCCCACAAAAAGGAGAGTTTAATCCCCATTGGCTATTCGAATATATATAAAAAGATGAATCTATTTTAGTAATATATATCACTTGCAGCAGCTGCGTATATTTAAATGAATATTGTAAAAATAATTTAATGAATATACATATACAAACAAAACATATGCAATTCACACTCTTTCTCTTTCTCTTTCTAAATGCGTAAACCCCACTTCCTGGCACTTAGTAACGCCCCTGGGTCAACCTCAGTTTTGGAAAGCCCACGATTATTATTTGCATGCGACCTTCGAAATGCAATTTACAGTTGCACAATGTCGTTGCCAATAGAGTACGTGAGCATTAATATTTATATACATATATTTTGTATATTTCGAAAACCATTCTAGATATATATACATACAAATATACTTAGTTGCTGCACATGAGATGCATACGAGATTAGTTGGTTACTTTTTATATTATATGTACATATATTGATATTTAGTAGTCAACCAGACAAAGCCGCAGCGATAATCGTCAGTTGGGGTCTAGGGCTTATCGCTAGTGTTACGGCAACATCGAATCGCAACAAGAAAACCGAAACGGCGTCGCATTTATTGGATGCATGCACTGATAATGCACCATGGATTATGCACTCATCAGATGCACAAATATAATAAATATATACAGTCTATTAATATTTCGATTCGTAACCTAATCTGTACACTATACAGCTTATATAGCCTTGCTGAGCTTACTTAAAAACGCGTCACGAAATAGTTAAATGCTTAAGTAAGCTTACGACTCCATAAAATATGTCTTCTTGGTCAGACTGATTAAGCCAAATTAACAAGATTATGTTTTCTTTATGGCTGCAGCAGTTTCGTATATCAACAACTGGATTGTTTTTCAAAATATCTAAGCCTAAATCACGAGCAACGAATTTAAATAAGCTTCTTCATATTGTGCAGAAATATGTTCACTGTTCTTAACTAATTTAATCTTCCGAAATTTTAATCTTGTATTAGTTACCAGGCTAAACAGAAAAGAACGTTAACGTATCCTTGCTTCCACATATCCTTAGATCACAGTCCACTTGCAAACATCATAATATTGTTATAAATAACCCCAGTTACTGGTGGGATATCTTGAAAAACAAACTAGTTCATTTTTTGGCCAATAGCTGATATGACAGCTATGTATATAATATGAATAATATGAATTTGCACGTTTTGTTAAAGGGTATAACACATTTTTGTTTCAATGTGTGGATTCCTTTTGCTATAATACCTTATATTTCCTAAATTGGACCTACAGTGTTCAAAAGAATAATGAATAGAGAATAATTTAACAAGTTAGAATTCGAATGATGTACTCAGTTTTGCTCGCCACTGCATTTACCGTATATATCCAAAGTTTCATCAACTTAGTTTCATAAAGACATACAACTAATTTCACAATGAAAAGCTTTCGAGCGCTATAAACAATTGAAAGCAGACAGAGAACGAGTTTCAGACAAAGAGCAGCGCCGGACGATCATTAAATTGTTGATCTAACTTTTTGGATACAGTAGTATCAATGTAAAAACATATGTAAAAGATAGAACAGAATGCCAGGAAGATACACACTAGCGCAGATTGCAGTCTGAATTGGGTAAAAGAAGCTTCATGATTTAATACCTTTTCTATACTCAAACTGTGGAATTTGGTGGCGTATTGGAAAGAACCAAAGTCAGTGCTCTTGTTTGTTTTGTAGTATATCTTTGGTAGTGCAATCACCTTCCATCAATATTTCGCTTGCCAATACAAAAACAAAGACGCAGCCAGTGAATAATTAACAAATAACTGTATTATCGTGGCCAGCGGCCATCGACACTCACCCATCACTTGGACGCGGCAAATAGCGCAAATATCGCATTCGACATCCCAGCTCCACATGGCCACGGCGTTCCATTTCTTGAGCGTGAACATTTTCTCCGGCTTGTTATCGTCCGATGGTCTGTTGTCCAACGAGTTTTCCGCATCGTCGGCCATGGTTTAAACACAATTTAAATTGGATACTTTGCTAAGTTGTTGTTTATTGTCGAATGTGAATGCCGTTCTGCTTCTTCTTGTTCTGCAAGCAGCTGTTTGGTACAAGCGAACGCAAGTTTCACAACATACACCCTGTGTGCGCGTGTGGAGCAAAACGATAGAGTCTTGCCACAGGGTGTCTTGGCGCTAAATTCAAATTGTGTGCTGTACACAATGCTCAAAACGTGTTACTGCAGACATTACCAATTGCGAAATGCAGTAATTTAGCGATATATCACGGATAGCGTTACGCTGCCAAAAACAAGGCCATTAAGTACTTTTGTGTGGTTGCTGCAGGTGTCGCGATTGCATCTGAAGCCAATAAAAATTAAAGCCGCACAAATTGCAAATTATTGGCAAGACATGCAATATTAAATCTGATCATGCCACAAATGTATCCCCACATATATGTATATAAACTCAAACGCTTGCTTAAAGAAAAATTGCGAAAATGTTTTTAGTTTCTTGCAATTGCCAAGTGATTGTAAAATTGAACGCTTCACGAATTTGCCACTTCCTGCAATTAGTTTTTCGCTGTGATGCAATCCATGTTGCAGTTGCATAACCAACTGGCTAAGAATACACAGCGAAATTGCAGATACGTAAGCCCGGTCTTAACTGGTTTTTTTTCTTCGTCAGCTTACCATTTCCTTTCAATTTGGCTGTTACGTTTGCTTTCGGACCATGCTCGTTAGCGTTGGCTGCCCCAGTTGCTTTCCACTTTCACTTAGCCCAGTTAAGTGCACTCCAGCCCGTTCCGCCCCAGTGAATGCACATGTGGTTTTCTTTTCGTTTTTTCTCAGTGTTTCTTTAGCTTATAATTTAGGTAAAAACTAAAACAATGATACAAAATAAAAGTATAACACATTTGGCTTAAAACTCGCAAGATCTCGTTGCACAAGCAGCTAGTTAGTTTGTCCTCTACCTGCTGCTTGCTTCTAGTTCTTCTTCTCCTGTTTCCTCCTCCTCCTCCTCCTCCTCCTCCTTCTGCTCTGACTCCACTCCTCCTCGTGTTTATCACCCGTTCAACGTCCAGCTCAACGTTGCTGCGTGATTGCGTCAAAGACTCTCCGCCAGTGTCCTTGTGCTCTCTCACATTCTCTTCTCGTTCTCGTTCGCGTTGTTTTTCTTCTTCTTGTTCATTCTGTTCGTATACTCCTTGTGCTCGCGTTCTGTGCTGGCTAGACGAACGCCCGTTTAATCCTTAGTAGTGGCTGTGGTGACCTTGCTGATGGTAGTCGTGATGCTCCTCATGATGATGCTTGAAGATGGGATACTCCACATGGTATTTGTGGGGCACGGGAATTTCCCTGTGAATGGGCACCTTAACCTCCGTGTAGACGGGTATGGGCTTCTCGATGGGCACCTTCACCTCATAGGGCACCGGCTTCTCAACGGTATAGTGCACCTTCTTCTCAACGGTGTAGGGCTGGGGTACGGGCACCTTGACGTGCACGGGATATGGTTTCTCCACCTAATGAGATTGAGATGTAGGTTGACCATTTGCCAGGCATTTAGCTTTAGTTCGCACACTTACCTCAACCTTGTAGGGCTTATCGACGGGCACCTTCACCTCATAGGGCACCTTCTTCTCGACAACAACGGTGTACGGTTTCTCCACCTCCACATCGTAGGGCTTCTCCACCTCAACGTTATAGGGCTTCTCCACCTCTACTTTGACCTCGTAGGGCACCTTCTTGATGACATCGTAGGGCTTGGGCACCGGCACTTCCACTTTCACCTCATGCGGCACCTTCTTGATCACTTCGTAGGGCTGTGGCACCGGCACCTTCACCTCATATGGGATTTTCTTGATGACCTCATAAGGCTCCGGCACATGGACTTTCACTTCGTATGGCTTGTCAACGGGATATTTCACCTCATACGGTATTTTCTTGATCACCTCGTAGGGCTTGGGTACGTGGACGGGCACCTTGACGTACTCCTTGACAACCACCGGATATTTCTTGATCACTTCGTAGGGCTGAGGCACATCCACTTTAACTTCATAGGGGATCTGAGTATGGTAGATAAGTAATGAGTGCTATTAAGTGTCTACTCCAACTATATACTTAGTTAAATTAACTATTTATGATCCATATTCTTAAACAGAAAAATTTGCCGTAGCTAGTTTGAGAAAACTAAATAAAGTTTTCTGTTAAACTTTCAAATCTAACATTTACTTGCAAATAAAATGTTACTTAACTGTTAGACTTTTTAGTGCCAAAAAATACGATCAGTGTGTAAGTTATATATGCTATAGTTTTTTATTTCCAAACTTACCTTCTTTTCAACCGTGTAGGGCACATGTTTGGTCACTGTGTAGGGCACTGGTATCTTCTTCTCGATGGTCACCGTCTTGATGTGCTCATGATGATGATGATGATGTGAATAGTCACCCAGATGCAGGCCACGCTTCTCCACCGTCTTGCCATCATCCTTGGCTGGGGCAGCTGCAGCCTTCTCATCGATGGCCGCACAGTGGGCCAATGCCACGCACACGGCGAGACAAGGAAGTACGAACTGCAAAAGGACAATGCGGAAATTGGCAATTGTAGCTAGCAAATTGATGTACATATGTATATATTCCTTTTCGCGTCACATCATCCGCAGTATCACACACAAAATAGATATATGTATATCACTTGAGGATGTTTTACCATTCGCATTGTTGAGCTGTTGCTTTGACGTCTCACGAGGAAAACGATTACTCCACAATAAACTGTGTTATACCAATAACGAGATCCAAGCTGGTACTGATTCGCTGACTCGCTGCACTCAGCTTATATACACCGAAAAATTGGTCTATCGCAACGCAATTCACTAATCCCTCCCCCCTTCATTTCCTCCACGACTTCGACTTCGACTTCGACTACGACTACGACAACAACTTCAGCTGCGACTGCGCGCGAGGCACATTCGCAACTAGTTGTTGTTGTTGGTATTGTTTTTCTTTTTTCGGTATACCCTGTACTCATTAAAAATGGGTGAACAGGGTTGTATTACTATGAGGTTGTACAGGTAGAAGACTAGAATTACTAACACATTCTTGTACAGACGAATCGATTGAAACATGTCGTTTCGTCTGTCCAATCTGTGACTGTAAGACTGTAAGAGCTAGAAAGCAGAAGCTTAGAATGTAGATTGCTAGCCACTCATACACGACTCGCCCTGTTCGATTATATCTTGCCGATTAACATTGCCGAAAATAGAGAGAGAGAGAGAAGACGAAGATAAGAATATGAGCACAATTCAGCAAATGCAGAGCATGCTTACCACAAGCAGCTACAATTGTGTGTCTTATTTCTAACCACAGGGTACGACCTAGTCGGTCACTCGATCGACGCGAGCACTCTTACTTATTTGCAGTTGTTGTTGTGGATTTGGCTTAGTAATGAAATGTTGGGGAACGGTGTTATATGAGCAACTCGTTTCCCACACCGAAGACGGAGCGAGGAGCGAGGAGGGATGAGGAAGGAAGGAGGAGAGAGGAGCATGCAACGGGATGGCAACTGCAGGAGCCATGCATGATGTATTACAACAAGGTAACCGGGTCGTTATCCTCTAACAATGGCTAGGAAATTGTTACACAGACCCACAAAAGCGGCATATAAGCACTTTATGGTCCATATGCAGTTTGATTTCAATATGATGCTCAATTACTGACTTTAGTTTTTTTGTGCTGGCAAATATATAATAAAATAACATCTATCTATGCGATTATTGGGCTTATGTAATGCAATAATATCCAGACATTGACATCCCGATAAGATACGTTTCCGTTTCCACATTAGATACGAACACAGACATATATCTATGTATATGGTTACCATGATATCATATGTTAACGACCCTTTGTTGCTGCGGATTATGTAAATCATTTAGCGATTGCATTTTGTGCTATTGACTCTGTGGTAAACAAAACTGAAATGTGTGGTAAGTGGCAAGCAACAATGAGAAGGTTAAACTACAATGCGTTTGATATTCGATCAGTTTGCCGATGTCTCATATATCATATTTTTGTGCAGTATCCAATTTATGGGCACATCAATCGCTGGCTTTGTAAGCGATATAACAATGTAACTCAGCGTTTTTAAGATGTTTTGCTTTTCTGCAAGTGGCATTGAGGCTGTGAGGCTTAAAGCACTACAACAAATAGGTAATCTAGTACTTGCCACAAGCAACAGAAATGTCGACTTGAGTCGATATGTGGCATGATCGTGATTACAGCCCGTAGGAGCTGACGGCGTGACTGAATGTACATATATATATTTGGATATATGTGTGTGATTTGTATATGTATGTATACATGTGCTTGTGCTTTGTGCAATCATAGTCATTAAATTGAAAACATAGCCAACAATAGTTGGCTGTTTAAAAGCCAACATGTAGTTGGCCGCTTGCTACTTAGTGTGTGCGTTTAAAACTAAAACAAAGACCAACTTCAGCATACGTATGTACATATGTATGCATGTACACACATATGTACATAAATACATTCTCTGGCATGTGGCATTAGCAGTGCATTAAACAATAATAAAAAAAAAAACAAGTGGCAAAGGATTATATTCGGCGTGCCGGAGATTTCATACTCTTTTCGAACCTTTCGACGATTTTCACTCTGCCGCATGGCATTTTTGATATCATATGAATTTACATTTTTCTTTTAAAAAATATAGTGGTCCGATCCGGCCAGCTGCAATCCATGTGCTGTCATTTTGAATAATAAGTGTATGTGCAAGGTTTCATCGCGAAAGCTTTAAAAACATGGGATATATGGCCGAAACCGACTTCGAGTTGTATGACAGCTATAAGATATAGTGGTCCGATCCGAACGGTTCCGACCAATGTGCTGTCCCCTGGAATAATAAGTGTCTGTGCAAAGTTTTATCGCGATAGCTCAAAAACTGAGGGACTAGTTTGCATACATACATACAGACAGACAGACAGACGGACATGGCTAGATCAATTTGTATTGTCATTCTAAGCATACTGGCAGTAACTTTTGGGGGTCTCCAACGCTTCCTTCTATGCGTTACACACTTCAGCACAAACTTAATATACTATTTTCTTCGAAAAGAGTATAAAAACATTTTCGTACAAAAATTTTCGAAACTGGCCAAACAGACGCGGAAGACAGTCTGGCATGGAGAGTGCCTGAGAGAGAGAGAGAGAGAGAGAGAGACGGTGATTGTAACGGAACGGGACGGTGTGTGAAACGGGGCAACGAACGGTGTACGAAACATAAGCAGCAATAGCAGCAGCAGCAGCAGCAGCAGCAGCAGCTCGAAAGCATTTACATGCCTATTCTATTTCATAATCAGCGCCATATTTCGCGCACTAATTGCCCATTATTGCGTTTGTAATTATGAATTATGAATTAGAGCCAGCCACTAATTTGTAATTACAATTCTGGGTGCCATGTAACGCAAAAAAGCATTAACAAGCTGATTTTAGCTTTTACATACTCAACATATGTACATAAAATCACAGACTGTCGCTTTGGTCAATGACCTTCATTAGAGTTGTGATTATCGCCTCTCCCTTTGGAAAAGTGGTTATTAGATGACGTGCTATATGCACAGTTTACAACTGTAAAAGAAGGGCGCTGTGCAACACTATAACCTTGACCCACTAATTAGTTTTCCCATTTTGCAGCATTCAAATCGGTCATTTTTGCTAGTTAATTTGGTCAAGAGATTGTCTAGAGATTAAACTGAAAGTTGAGTTCGCTTATGGGCGTCTCTTGCAGTCGAAAGTATCAGTAAATACAGCCATAAGAAACAGTAAGCTGTTTTTTCAGGAGATTGTGCAACATCTTTGTGACAAGTCCTTGAGACAGTGTTTAAACACAGTAAAACTGGTCAAGATTTACATATGTATCTATTTTTGGAATTATGATACAAATATGATTTTAAATTACAATCGATGATGGACACACATGAAATCTTTTATTTCGCTGCTTAATACAACTGGAAATTCAAGTATGTTTGTGTGTGTGAGAGTGCAACAGTTAGCTTCGTGCTTTAATCAAAACTATATTGCTCGCATGACTTAGCACAAAATCGGTTAACTGGAGATGTAGCATGAAAAATACATCTGTTGACTTGAATATTTTTATTTTAAAACAATATTAATAATACAAGCCAGTCGCAGTGCTTATTGTCCTTAAAAAATATCTAATATGAAATTTCGCAATGTTGATTCAAATATTTGTTCTATTCACATAACTTTTTGCATGATGAAAGCAATTCAAATTTGATCATACCGCCAACGGCACGAAGTGTGACCGCTTTTCATTTTTATACGGTGCGCTTTCTGCAACACTGTTCGTTGTAGAGACTTTTACAACACTTAGCATTGAAGCGCTGCCATTTGCTGCTGTCATTTTTATACGCAAGTCATTTTGGCATCTAAAGTCATTCCGGCGTTTGGAAATTAGTTTGTTTGTCGCTTTGAAAGAATAGTAAGTAGCCTTTGGATATTATTCTGTACAATCGATACATAAAAGAGCGCCTAACTAATTTACTCTCTTGGGGCATTTGGCAGCCTATACAGTTATGTTTCTAACACGCTCCGAGTACGATAGAGGTGTAAACACCTTCTCACCTGAGGGCCGCCTGTTCCAAGTGGAGTATGCCATTGAGGCCATCAAGCTGGGCTCCACAGCCATCGGCATTTGCACAAACGACAGTGAGCAGTGTGAGGCAGCATAAATGTGTCCTATATATAACATCTCAATTCCAGGCGTTGTTCTGGCCGTGGAAAAACGCATCACGTCGCCAATGATGGTGCCCAAGACGGTCGAAAAGATTGTCAAGGTGGATGAGCACATTGGCTGTGCCACATCCGGCCTGATGGCCGATGCACGCACACTGATCGAGCGCGCACGCGTCGAGTGCCAGAATCATTGGTTTGTCTACAACGAGGCGATGACCGTAGAGTCCTGCGCCCAGGCTGTATCCACATTAGCTATACAGTTTGGCGATAGCGGTGACAGCGATGGCGCCGCCGCCATGAGTCGTCCCTTTGGTGTGGCCATACTCTTTGCCGGCATCGAGAATGGTAAGCCGCAACTGTGGCACATGGATCCGTCCGGCACTTATATACGCTACAGCGCCAAAGCGATTGGGTCGGGCAGCGAGGGCGCCCAACAGAACTTGCAGGATAAATTCACGCCGGAGATGACGGAGAAGGATGCCATCGATTTGTGCTTGAACACGCTCAAACAGGTCATGGAGGAGAAGCTGAACGAGACGAATGTCGAGCTGATGACCATGACAACGGAGAAGAAAGAGTTCACCATGCTAAAGGAGGAGGAGGTGAAGCAGCTTATCGCGGAACTGGTCTAAATGTATTGCAGCGGCATTTTGTATACACATGCAACACTTTTGGTTAATTGAAATACTATATGTGAATAAAGGGGATTATAAATCGATCTGCTTAGAAATTAACGACAAGATATTAACTTTTCTTGAGAGTGATTCTCAATATTTGGTAAGGTTATGGCTACAATAATGGCCGAGAGAACATTACTCTCAGTTACTCTCCTGCGCTCATTTATTTCTCTGTTTCTAGAATTCTCTCACTGAGTATCTAGAGAATATCATGTTAACATCACTGCTTTCATAGCATATCAGCGCAGTAATTTAAAAATAACGAATATTAAATGCTGCCCTTCTATTCGATTCTCAAGAATTCAAGTGAGGTCTGCTGATTTGGATGGCTCTAGTGATCTTCATATACGAGTGTGTTGTGTGTAGAGTTTGTGTCTTGCTTATATAACAGACTGGTTCTCCGCTCTCCCGATCACACGAGGTAACTCCCTCTTTTACTCTCTCTCTCTCTCTTGCTGATTTCTCTGCCACCCTCTCTATTCCTGGCTTCTCTCCCACTCTCTCTTGCTGGTTTCTCTCCCACTCTCTATCTTGCTGACTTCTCTGCCGCTCTCTCTCTCTCTCTCTTCCTGGCTTTTCTACCACTTACTCTATCTGGATTCTCTCCCACTCTCTCTTGCTGGCTTCTCTCCCACTCTCTCTCTCTCTCTCTCTTGCTGAATTCTCTTCCGCTCTCTCTCTCTCTTCCTGGCTTTTCTCCCACTCTCTTTACTTGGACTCTCCTCTCTCTCTCCTAGTTTTTCTCTTTCCTAGTTTTTTCTCTCTCTCCCTCTCCCTCACTTGTTCAGTTTTTCTCGTTTTTTTTGTTGGAAACTATACAAAAAAATACAATGAAATAAGCGGACATTTGTGTATTTATATACAGTTGACTTTATTTATACGTATTGATTTATTTTGTGTATATACTAACTAAAAAACATTTGTTGGGCTCCGCGGTGACTTGGATACCCCTACCAATTGCAAATGTTCACTTTTTAAATGTATGTATGTATATTTAGGTACTTATTACTGTATATATTGTATGCTAGACATATGAACTGTTGAGCAAATCAAACAGCTTCGATTAACTTGGTTAATCTCATTATAAAGGCAAATCATAAAGAATTTTCGTTACTATTCTTACTAGCTTTTCTTTAACTACATTTCACTTTGACGCTACTATCGATGCACAGACTTTTTGTTTTAATGTGTTATACAAATGAACCGAATACAAAATAAAAACAATATAAAAATGCAAATTAAGGCGTATATGCGATAAATCTAAAATATATGTACATATATACTATATATATATGTGTGTGTGGTGGAGTACAAAAGGATGTGGAGAAGGAAAAAAACATTTGTATATATTATATACTATATGTACCTACAACAATACGAGTATGTATATGTATATGTATATGTATATGTATATGTATATATATATAATGTATACATGTATATATAGAGCATTCACAATTGTTTACATCACACCTAGGTTTGATGTTCGCCGCCACTGGGACTGTTGTTGGTGTTTGTATTGGTGTTGGTGTTGCTGGTGTTGCTGGTGTTGTTGTTATTGGTGTTGTTGTTGTTATTGGTGTTGGTGTTGCCGCTGTTGTTGCTATTGCTATTGTTGCGCAGCATGAGCCGTGAGAGACTCGTATTGGGCTCGCTGAGCGAGTAAATTTCCGCCTCAAAAACTGGCGGGCACTCCATATTGGGATAGTCCGGTGTGGCGGCTTTTGAATCTAGAGAATTGGTGTTGGATACTTTTGGTGTTGCTGGCTCCGTTGGAGCATCTGCTGCTACTGCTGCTGCTGCTGCATGTTGTGGTTGCTGCTGCTGCTGCTGCTGCAGCGGCGGCAATAACTGCTGCTGTTGGTGGCGGCGGCGCTTGTGGCAGCGGCGGCAACAGCGCCTCGGATGCACACAGATTGGTATTGGAGCTGGCTGCCACACGATAGCTGCGCTGGCTACTCTGCATGGGAAATATGACCTGCGAGAAGATCTCCTGATCGCAGTCCGCATCCAGATCGATGCTGCTGGGCGTGGGCAGTTGTTGTTGCTGATGCAGTTGTTGTTGCTGCTGCTGCTGCTGCTGCTGCTGTTGGTGGTGGTGGCCGAAGAGCGTGCGATGCAGCAGCGGCGAGCCGAGAAAACGATTCTCCTTGGGCGTGACACTCGACCCGGATATGGAGAGCTTGGCAAAGGTGTGTATGGGCGCGGAGTTCTTGCGAGGCGCTTCGTATTTGGTGCCCGCTACGGTATCGCGCAGATCCTGATTGTACGTTTGGCTCTTCTTGATGTTGCTGCTGCTGCTGCTGCTGGCGCCGCTGGCATCATTAGCGAGCGCATGATTCGATTTGGACTTCTTGTTCAGCGGCAGCGTCATTGTCATTGGCGTGAACGGAAAACGTCTGTCGCTGCTGCTGCTGCTGCTCGACTTGCTTTTACTCTTCTTGCTGCTGCTGCTCGAGATGGAGGCACTATCCACAGTGGGCTCCTGTTGCTGCTTCTTGCTGCTCTTGTGCAGAAAACTGGACAAGTGCTGCGAGCGCAAAAAGTATTTGGAGCGTGTACTCGGCGGCGGCTGCTGCTTTTCCAGCTGTTGCTGTTGCAGCTGTTGCTGCTGCTGCAGCAGCAATTGCTTCTCGTGCTCCTGATTGTGATTGTGATTGCTGTTGCTGCTGCTGCTGCTGGCCGGCTCATCGCCAAAGATGAGCTCGTAGCCAAAGTCGCGCAGCTTCTGACCCTCCTTGCTGCGCGTACGCTTGATGCTCTCATCGTCCGGCTTGAAGCTGAACTCATAGTCCGGCGTCTTGGGCAGACTCAGGCTTTGTATCTTCGCCAGCTTCTCGCCATTGCCGACGGGCTTGGCTACTGCTGCCGGCGCAGCTGCGGGTGCAACTGTCTGCTGGCTGGCATTGGAATTGGTGCGCAAGTGTCGATTGTGCTTCTCCACGCCCAGATGCACACGATTGTTGTACATCTCCTGCGATTCCTCCAGCTGTTTGCGCAACATCAGATCCTTCAGCGTCATATAACCCTGTATGTTGTTCGTCTGATGTGGGGCATCCAAGGTGCCATCGTTGCCGCCACCACCACCACCACCACCAGCAGCAGTAGCACAGACTCCGCCGCTCTTTTTGGCCATAAATGTTTTGGTGTGCGAGTGATGATACTCAAAGACCTCCAGATTGGGATTGGAGGCGTGCAGATATTGATAGGGCACCTTCTTCAAACTGGACTTGCTGCTGGGACTCTGGCTCTGGCTGGGACTCTGACTCTGGCTGGGACTGGGACTCGCACTGTTGTTGCAGCTGTTGTTGTCCTCCTCGAAGCTAGGCTGCTGCAGCGAACTCAGAGTGGGCGCTGGCGAGTTGGGCGGTCCCAAACTGACCGAGGCGCTGCTCACCACCGAGCTGCGACTGGAGCTGCGCGACAGCTTGCGCGACAGCGTACCCTGCTCCTGTCCAGACTTGCTGGCGACGAGCGACGTTGGCGGCTGTGCCGGATCGTGATAGCCAGGCGTATTGGCGCCAATTTGTATGCCACAGCTGCCGCCGGGCACCTTGCGAAACGTTTGAAAGTTCGCCGTGGGCACGGGTATATCGCTGGAGCTGCTTTTGGCCGTATTGCTCTTGAACGTGCCCATGGTGAACTTGCGCAGCGAGTCAAAGTAGCCGCGATCATGCTTCATACTGTTGTTGCTGCTCAGCTGGCTGCTGGTGGGCGTCGTTGAGGCAGCGGCTGTGGCAGCCAGCGTGGCAATCACATCTTTGGATGCCTGCGGCGATGGTGTACAGAGATTGGTATTGATCAACGCATCGTTCTCCTCCTCGCCGGAGCTCTCGTTCTCCGAGTACAGATCCTTGCTGCTGCAGGCATTGCCACTAACCGCTGGCAGTTTGAGCGAGGCGAGCCGAAGGAACTCCACCCATTGATTGAGGGCGTCCAAGGACTCAGCGGCAAAGTAGAAACTCTTGGCCGTGTGGTACACCTTGAAGGCATGCGGCTTGGAGTGCACCTCCTTGGCCAGCGACACCGTAAAGCCGGGCAGAAAGATGACCAGACTGGCGCTGGTGCTCTGCTTGCTGCGAAAGCCATAGAGAATGGTGTCCAGCATGACGAAATAGATGCGCGCCCAATAGGTGACACCGCGCAGATTCTTGGTGCGCCTGTACAGATGACCCTGAATGTCGCCGGTGCCCAGCAGCTTGAGGTTTGTATTCCTGCGCTTGGCCATCAGGCTGTGCTTCTTCTTCAGCGTGAGCGTGCGCGTCTTGCTGGGCGTGAGCAGCTCACTGATCTCCTGCGGCGGCTCCTGAATGGGTGCAGCTATAGTTGCCACATGCTGCTGCTGTTGCTGCTGTTGTTGCTGCATGCTCGCCGGCTTGGGCGGCGGCGGTGGCACCACGGGCGGCGTCAACTCCCGCTGCTTGCGTGGACGCGGCGGCGGCGCTGGCGGCGTCACCAGCAGAAACTCCTTGCGCGGCTCAATGGCAGGCGGCGGCGTATCCGACTCAGCAACGCTGCTGCTGACCTCCTCGCCCGAATTGTCATAGGCCGGCGTGCTGTGACTCTTGTCCAGGCGACCGCGTCGATTCTGCTGCTGTTGGATCAGCGGCGTGTTGATGGCCTCCGCCAGCGGCGGCGTTTCGCGCGTGGCCAGCTCCATGGCCTGTATGAGTTCGGCGCTCGTTTCGCTCGCACAGCTGCGCAACGTTTCCAGCGCATCCTCGTCGTCCTCATCCGCAAAGGGTATCGGTTCGAACGTCTCCAGTATTGTGTTCTCCACATTGCACGTAAACTTCTCGTTCTTTCCCACATAGTCCTCCGCCTTCATGTTGGCATCGAAGCGCACCACCTTCCTCACACCGGGCTTGTAGCGATCGAGCAGCTGCAGCTGCTGCTGCGACTCCAGACCCGCCTCCGTCAGCTGCTTCAGTTTGCGCGCCTCGTTGAAGAGACGCCTGGCGGTGTCCGCACTCTCGCTGGCGGACAGTCCAATGCAGGTGGTCGGCCGTGGCGCTATCTCCAGACCATAGCCGAAGGAGATGGACTTGTCGCGTATGCTGGGCGAGCCAGGATCACAGTGGGCGAGTGGGTGAGCGCCCGTTTTGCGTTCGTGCCACGACGGTATCACCAGATGCGGATGCTTCACGCTGAGAAACTCATCGCCACAAATCGTGTTGCGTCGCTGGAGCAGCGCCCGCGGCTTCGGATAGTACAGACGCATCTCGCGACTGGCCGACTTGGGATCGGTGGGCGTGGGTATATCACTGCAGCTGGAGTCTGAATCGGAGGCGGCCGCAAGCAGCGCCTGCGACTGCTCCCTGTCCCCAGCACGCTCCTGCACCAGCAGCTGCAGCTGCGGCACCTTGACGCTTTTGCTCTCCTCACTGCTGCTGGGCACTTTGGGCGCCGTGTCGAGCGTGAGGAATGCAGCACGCGGACTCGGACTGGGCAGATTGTCCGCCCAGCGGCTGGCCATGTTGCGCTTCTTGCTGGGCAGCCGATACGGCTGCATATAGATCTGACCGTACATTTTGGTGTGCTTGGGCCGCTTCTTCACTGTGAGCACCACATCGGGCAGCGCCTCGCACAGATGATGCAGCACCGTCTTGTGCTGCCAGCCAACCACGGTTTGATAGTTGATCTGCACGATCTCGTCACCGTCCTCGATCTTGCCTGAGTTGTGGGCGGGCGAGTTGTATTTGATGTCCGTAACACGATGAATGCCATTGTAGCTGGACTCGATGTTGAAGCCCAGATCGGATTCGCGCTTCTTTAGCGTCACCAGATTGAGTGAGGCGGGCTGCAATACCATCGGATCGGAGATGTCCTGTATTATGAAATTGGCCAGACGCTCCAGTCGCTCAGCCGTCGCCTTGATCTGTGCCACCGGACGCTCGGCGAAGCGATCCCGATGCGCTATCGTCGCCAGCTCCAGGCCGCAGCGCAGCACATTGCCACAGTACTCGCGATACATGTCCTGGTTGCGAAACGGCAAACGCTCCAGATTCCCAATGAGCGGTTTGAGCGTCGCAATTGTCCGTGTAATGTCATGCAGCGTCCGAGTGTCGATCTTTGTGCTGTCCGCATGATTCTTGGCCAGCTCGCGGTGCAAATTCCGGGCCGCAGTGCCCACATGCAGCGCCATAAACTGCAGGTTGTCATTCTTCAGGTGATAATGCTGTAATTTGATAAATCTCTTTAGTTTCAACAAACTTGAAAGGGTTACTTCCACACTGTACAGTGGGGCCAATTCAATGATCAAGCGGCAATCAAAGCGCATTTATCAACTGTTGATAACTAAGTCAAGATAGTTGCACTATCACATTTTAAATACTTTAGAATCTCAAGCTTAAAACAAAATTCTAAATTGCATTAAATTAAATTAAAACATTTTTACAGATTTAGTTTAATGCTATAGTCACAATTATTTAAATAAAGAAAATCACCAATTTAGTTAATATTATTGACTGAATTAAATCACTATGGACCTAATCAGTGGTTTCCTTTTGTAATAAATTTAAATAAATAAAATATATAGTGTTCAAATTAGTGCGTGTTCACTGTACTATTAACAATAATAACCTCAAGCCACTGGCATCTTCTATAGCTATAATCTATATATATATATTTAAAGCGTATTTGCACATACAATCTTAAGGCCACAATCCACTAGTTTGAAACCAACTTGGATAAATTATTTTTAACTTTTGTTTGTTAGCCGTTTGGCTATTTTTTTCAAAACAGAAAATGTCAAACACTTGTTGGCTGCCGCTTCATCACAATTTGCACCCACAAACCACACAGAGGACACACTTACAAAGTTGCGCAGGTTCTCAACGGCCTCAAGGACAATTTCCTGACGGCCAATGGCCTTCATGCCCAAATTTTCCAACTCATATGGCCGTATATTGAGCAGGGCTCGTCCACCGATTTCATGTTTGGAGAATTCGTACAAATAGCCTTCCATGGACTCGTCGAGACCTTTGTGCAAGCAAATGCAACAAGCAAATAAAAATTGTATGTATATGTAAACATTTTCGTTTCGTTGCAAGTTGTACGTGAAAGGAATGTTGTTGTTGTTGTTGTGTGGCTGCTGCTGCTGCTGCTGCTGCACTTTTCCTTGACCTGTTAAGAGAGTCATTATATTTACCTCTGATCCAGTCTGTAACTTGGTCGGGCGTCCATTCTGCTATATTTATATAGGCCATACTAAATGAGAGAAGCACCAGCAAAGCACACAACTACTCCATCTTAATTTTGAAACAACATAAACAATTGATTAAAATAAAAGTTTTTGTCCAGTGCCAGGGCTGGCAAATACACGAAGTTATCTGATATTGTTGCGTCCGCTAGCTGCATTAGAGATGTGCATCGCGCGATATTTTCGCAACTGGTATTTATCAGTAGATGAAGTACAGGACGGTGTAATCGCTAACATGAGTAATTCCTGTAATAGACGAGTCCTCTATTGAAAACATGTTTACATATTAAGTATTTATGGTATTTATCTGACATATTGTCGTATTCTTGACACAAATATCTGTTTAGTCAGCTGATCATATTCAGCGTCTACAGGCCGTAGATTAGATTATGTGTTGCAAAGGACTGTCATTAATGAAGAGTCTATCGTTCATCGGAATTTATTGCCCATCCACCACAAAAATAAAACAGCTGATTAGTGTTGGGTAAACATTGCTTTATTTTCATGTCCCCATTAGAAACAGCTGAGCAATATGTACTCAAAATTACCATTGTCTCTAATGCTCAAATGTTTTGACTTTTTAATGAATACATAAATTATTTAGTTACTTTATATACATTAGATACAGCTGTCCCATTGTGACAATGGATTAGGCACGAGCATTATGCAAAACTAACGCAACTGCGCACGTTTTTCGCCTGCTATATGTGTACATATTTAAATCATTCTCGGAGAGAGCGAGAGAGGTGACAAAGTAATCACCGCGTGGTTCTTAACAGTTGACGCATTGCAATTGCAGCAGCACATAAAACTGGGGAAATATGTCTGCAACCCAGACAAAACAAATCAAATTTTACAATCCAGCGAGTTCCGCGAGTTCCGACAGGTAACAAACATACAAAGTGGTGATAATAGTGAAGAGTGAAAATCCGCACACAACTCATTCATCACCGCGGAGCCTTTGAGCAGTTGAGCACGCAATAGAAATACGTCTAATCACAATACCCATGTATGCAGATACACATGCATGCTTCAATAAATATACATACATACATACATATATATAACATCTATATATAATTAAGCTTGTGATATAGCGTGGTTCTGTTAGATACCTAACATGTACATGTAAATACATACATACATATGACCAATTTAATTTCATTCGCTACTGAATTTCGACGTCGACGTCGACGTCAAAATCGCGACGCTGCAGCAGAATGAAAAAAGCGTACGAGCAAGAACAGCAACAACAACAAACACAAGCACAGTTATAACGCAACGAAGCAGCAGATACAGCAACAACAAGAACAGCAACAACAACAAAAGTCGCTGCTCTACCTTTCGGCTGTACCTTCGTCGACGTCGCGTCGTCAGTTGCTTTTAACCTTAGCTCTGCCAATCGACAGACACTGAAAACATAGACAGCAACCGATTGCGATTTCTTCACACATTCACATTTTCAGTCAGTCTCCAACGCGACTGCTGCACGCTGCTTGCTCTTTTTTTTTGTTGACCGGTGCCGGTATTTAAACAGTCTAACAGCTGCACATGTACATTGATATCGAACACATTTCACAGCAATACAAAACAACTACAGAAATATAATTGAAAAGCACGCTACTCAGTAGCGTTACTAAATCGCATCACATGCGAAAGCCATTGGCCAAACATTTATCTGTGTGCGTTTGTGTGGGAGTGTGCTGTGTGCCTGCGTAATTGCCTGTGTTTGTGTGTGTGTTTGTGTGTGTGTGTGTGTGTGTGTGTGTATGTGTGTGCAAGTGATTGACCCATTTTGCTGCTGAATCCATTCTGCTACACATTTAACGCACACGTCTACGTCGCATTTTGGCAAAGCTCGTTCGTCTAAAATGAGCAGCAGCACGTTTTTATGCAGCAAAACCAATAATAACAACAACAGTGGCAGAGATGCGACGAAAAAAGGAAATTCAGCCACATCTTCAACAGTATTTGCATCAGCCGGCTTACTAACAACTACAACAGCAACAGTAGCAGCAACACAGCAGCAACAACAACAACAGCAACGCCAACTACAGCTGCTCAGCCCGTTCAAGAAGGTTAAGGCTGCAGCGAAAAGCAACGGTCACAGTCACATGTAAATCATTTGCATTTTTATTCACATTTTATTTAACATATGTATGCATGTGTGTATGTATACAGGCATACATATATACATACATATGTATATCTATATATTCATGTATGTGTGTGATTGTTTGTTGTATCATCTGTTATTGTTTCTGTACATTTTCGCCAGACACACACGTGTATGTGTGTACATGCATATACACAAGCTCTAATTGTTTTGTTGTTACTCCCCAGCATTTGTTTCTGTGTTTAATTAACGTTCTTTTTAATATCGTTTAACGTGTCGACTGAGTCAACTATCTATCCGCTGTCGGGTTGGCATCGCAAATAAAAAAAAAGACACATATGTATGTATGTATGTATGTAGCTATAGCGTCAGCAAATGCTGCTTCGGCTGCTGCTGCTGCTGCTTTTGTTTCAATATGGCTGCGATCAAGCCACGTTTGCTGCCTCTTCTCCTTTCTTTTTCAATTTGTATGCATGCATGTATGTATGTGTGTATGCATGTAAAATGTGTGTGTTTGCGCAGGCAATTTTCTCCCATCTAGCGCTCTCTTTACTTTTATTTGTGTCCTGTTGGGCTGCCAACCTGTTGGGCGCAACACGCGGAATAAGCACGTGAACATTGTCATCTATGCTTACATGTACTTTTATTTATTGATACATATTTGCGCGTTACTTACATAAATATGTATATATCTACATACATACATACATATGTCCATGCCTAGTTAACTATAAATAACAAGACAAATTGCCGCAGTAGCTAAAGCAGCAGCAGCAGCAGCGAATATCCATGGGGAAAATTGCTGTGAAATTTTTACGGCACCCACAATGAGAGTGCAATGAACGGCACATGTTAGCGTAATGTCGTCCATATGTACTTACATATGTACGTACATACATGCTTAAGTGTATGTATGTACATATAAGTTGGCACAGCATGCGAAATCGTTAGTCTGGCGTCACTTTGTCTGCCTGGATGGATAGCTTGGATAGGGCATAGGTTATGTGAGGTTGACCAGGGCTGAGATCAGACCGCAGCTTTTTTGCACACTGGGATGTCTGCGAGGGATGGAGAGTCAGATATGTATGTATGTAAGACAAATAAGCCATTTGAAAGTGAGCCTGTATAGGATTTTTAAGCACCGGAAAGTTTATAATACAATTTCTGCTAGAGACAGACCATTCTTCAGATCTTAGAGTAACATTTGTCGGAACACGTGCTCATAAAAATTGGCTCACATGGTCTTTCTCGTCTTGAAGAAGCTTTTAACATTTGTTAAATTTACAAATTCTTCCATAATTTGCTACAAAATATGATGGAATGGAAAGAATTGTGTAGCTCTCAAATGGATAATTTGTTATCAGGGTTTTAAGTAACCTTATCTGCATTTCCTACATACACATGTACATAGTATATATTATACAAATTATACATACATATACAAATGCAAACATAATGAACATTTTCGGCATTTCATGTTTGTGGGTAATTTTTTGTTTTGGAATAAAGCACGATGCGAAAAATATACAGTAGCTTATCTTTACTAAAATGTTAGTGTAGTAAAAACAAGTTTGTCTGATTTAGCTATTTATATTTTAAATAAATACCTATGTATTTACATATGTATAAGTAAAAACGTATTTACGTTTGAATATTTTAGGCGGATGTGAATTAATTCTAGGGTCTTGTTTCGTATTTACTTTGAGGCATTCTTGCAATGTGTGTCTGAAATCATTTGCTCATACATACATACATACATATGTATGTATATCTATTTACATTTGTGTCATTTTTCATTGTCTAGACTTTGAATATGGAAAATGAATAAATAAACAAAAATACACAATTTGGGGTGTCGGTCAATTTGTTTTATATATCTGATATCATACTCTTAAACCCATTGGAATCAAAGTATATACATACATATATGCATGCTTCAAGTAGATATAAATGTAAAACCGCATAAATAATCATTCCATTGTGTTCTATATACAAACATGAAGTTTATTTAAAGATTTGACTTCACAAATGAGCATTCCCCGAATCTCAGCATATATGTATTTATTAAACTATAGCCATATGGTGAAATTTGTGTTCCTATATAGCGTACTTAATACCAACCAACTTTAATCAGTTAGTCATTGTTTATCAAAGATTTCGGCAAAATTGCGCATTGTGTGTTTTTATTTTCTTCTTCTTCGGTTGATAATTATACAAATGACATACACGTAAATGTATGTTTGGATGTGTTTAAATACCGTGAGTCGCGTTAGTCGCGTGCCACTGAATCTTATCTATCCCAATATACCGAAAGGGGCAGCGATTAAATTGTTTATTACTTTCGCTTGAAACAAGATTTATATATATTAATCCGAAATGTCGCAATTCTGTTATAGTCATAGTCGTGCCAAAGATTAACCCAATGCCAAATTTATACATTCTTGTCAACATTACAGTGACGATCGCTCCGATGTAACCGAACCGCTCTACATTGATCCCGGCGCAACGGGCAGCGAGCTCAACTGCTGTCCGGCATCGCCCACAACGGTGCCGGCGAAGTCGTCGCTGGAGTCGCCGCTGCGAAGAGCGGGACGACGACAGCGTACCACTTCAATTGGCAACCAGACGACCACTGCCAATCCGTCCGAGTGCATTATACGTTCAAATAATCGCACAATTTATACGGCTGGAAGGCCGCCATGGTACAACTGTGCTGGCCAGCAGGTCGAACCCTTTGTCATAGGTGCGTGTAATCAAACAGCTTGTATCTTGTATCTGTGTAATCTGACTAACTTTGAATCTCCTGTGCAGGCATTTGTGGTGGCAGTGCATCCGGCAAGACGACCGTAGCCGAAAAGATCATAGAGAGCCTAGACGTGCCTTGGGTGACCCTGCTGTCCATGGACTGTTTCTACAAGGTACGTTAACCACACAATAAACAAAGGGACCTATTCCATCTTCATCGTCTTCCTTCCCAGATCCTCAATGGTAAGCAGCATGAGCAGGCACTCATCAATGAGTACAACTTTGATCATCCGGATGCTTTCGACATCGATTTGCTAGTCGATGTGCTGACCAAACTGAAAGAGGGCCGCAAAGTCGAAGTTCCAGTTTACAATTTCGTGACGCACGGTCGCGAGAGCATGACGGTGAGTGGTTTAATCTGGGAGACTCCCAAAACGTATACGATTTTCGATCCAGAGGCAGTTTTCATAATGGTTTGGCATCCATGCCAATATAAGGCATAGATAGTCCTTAGAAATGCCTCTGAAAAACACCTAAAACTCCCATAACTTTGTCCAAACCTATCCGATTTTCGATCCAGAGGCAGTTTTGATCGCGGTTTACCGTCTATATTGATTCTGAATTTAAATTTGAAACATTTTCGTATATTCATTGAAGAAAACCATGTATGGCGCCAATGTCATCATCTTCGAGGGCATACTCACCTTTCACAGTCCCGACGTGCTCAAGCTGCTCGACATGAAGATATTCGTGGACACAGATCCGGACATACGTCTGGCCAGGAGGCTCAAACGGTAAGCGAACTTGACTAGCGTACTGGAGTTGCGAAACTAATTTGTATTCCTCGCAGTGATATCTCGCAACGTGGTCGCGATCTGAGAGGCGTGCTGAAGCAATACCTGAACATGGTGAAGCCCTCCTATGCTAATTATATAGCGCCGACAATGGCGCATGCGGACATTATAGTGCCACGAGGCGGCGAGAACAAAGTGGCGATTGCACTAATAGTGCAGCACGTGCACACGCAGCTGCAGCTGGTAAGTAGAGTTCCAAACTGACATTGATTGTACGACGTAGTATGTACATATATAAACTTGATTTCTGTTAACAGCGCGGTTTCAAGCTCCGCGAGACTTTGGCCAATTCGTACAAGGATCAGCCGATGCCAGATTCATTGCATTTACTGCATCCGACGCCACAGATCAAGGGTCTGCACACATTCATACGCTGCAAGAATACGTCCCGGGATGAATTCATCTTTTATTCGAAGCGTCTCATCCGCCTGGTCATTGAGTATGCGCTCAGTCTGTTCCCATTCAAGGCGACGTGCGTGGAGACGCCCCAGGGCGTCCTCTATGAGGGTCGACGCATGGAGTCGCGCAAAATATGCGGCGTTTCCATACTGCGTGCCGGCGAAACCATGGAGCAGGCCGTCTGTGACGTCTGCAAGGATATACGCATTGGCAAGATACTGATACAGACGAATCTGAAGACTGGCGAGCCGGAGCTCTACTATTTGAGGCTGCCCAAAGACATTAAAGACTTCAAAGTGATACTAATGGATGCCACTGTGGCAACGGGCGCCGCTGCCATGATGGCCATACGAGTGCTGCTCGATCACGATGTGCCCGAGGAGAACATTATACTCGCCTCGCTGCTGATGGCCGAGATCGGTGTGCATTCGATTGCCTATGCTTTTCCCAGGGTGAGTTAAACAGACGTGGGAATATTTTAATGTGATGCTCATACATTTTCTACTTCGTTATTGGCAGGTTAAAATCGTTACTTCCGCTCTGGATCCGGAGATAAATAGCAAATTCTATGTTATACCCGGCATTGGTAACTTTGGCGATCGCTACTTTGGCACCGAGCCTTCTGAAGATTACTAGCTGCCGCCTCACTAGCAGCGAAGCATGTTTCTTACGTAATATTCCTAGGCTTAAATGAAATCGTTACTTAAATTATCAATTCAAGAACTTTGCCAGTGCATTTTATTATTATTGAGATAGCATTTTAAAGAGCAGACGCAGCAGGAATGCCACAGCGCCAACGACTAAAGCAATGCCCACATAGCGCTCTCTGCGACTGCTGCTATTGCAGCTAATCTGTGTCTGCGTGCTGACGTTGTCGCAGCGCGTCCAGTCCTGCTCCTCATCCAGTATCTCGGCCATCATGCTGAACTTGCTGGAGCCCGTGATGCGAACGCGTACTCGTGTGCCCAGCAAATTGTCGCGCATGGGCAGCAGCACCTGCTCGTAGCTCTTGTTGTGGCCGACGTAGTGGAGCTTGTCGTGCGAGATTTCCGTCACCAGCACCGTATACAGCTGACCCTCGCGTCCCGCATACGGCTCGTAGCTGTGAAAGAGATCGGTAAGCCGCTTGGTTCGCTTCTTTACCAGATTAGCTGGTATGCGTTCCATTTTGGCCGCTGGTGTGCCGGGACGCGGAAAGAACTGATTGATGAATAGGCTGGGAAATTGATATTTCTCGCATAGCGTCATTGTCTCCTCAAAGTCCTGCTCCGTCTCCGTGGGAAAGCCACAAATAATGTCGGTGGCAATGGTCAATGCGGGCACATGAGACCGCAGAAAGTCGACAACGTGCTCAAAGTCCTTACGGCAATACTCTCGCTTCATCTCGCCAAGCACCGCATCACTGCCGCTCTGAGTGGAGCAAAAATATTCAATTCGATAAGCTAAGATCCGTCTTAGATTGACAGTCACTTACCTGCACGGGCACATGGAGAAAGGCGTAGACGCGCGGATGCTGCAGCACCTTGGCCACCTCTTCGAGGTGCTCCAGTATGTAGGGTGGATTGGTCATGCCGACGCGCAGCATACAGTGCTCGGGTATGACCTCGACGAGCTGCCAGAGTAGCTCCGGCAACGAGCTGCCAATGTCGCGTCCGTAGGCGCCCGTATCCTCCGACGTTAGCCAAATCTCGCAGCAGCCTTCGCCAAATGATTGGCGTGCACGCTCCACAATTTCAGCTGGCGGATAACTGGCCAGGTCGCCACGTGCATGCTTCGTCTTGCAGTAGGTGCACTGATTGAGGCAGCCGCTGTTGATCGATATAATCTCGATGAGCGGATTCTTTCGCACCTTCGGCAGCGACAGGGCGGCGCCAGCGACACGTCGACCGTGCACCTTCTTGTTCTGCAGCAACCGTACGCTGTGACCCTTGAGCGTCTCCTCCACCACCTCGACGACGCGATCGATTTGCTGTACGCCAATTATGGATAGTCCACTCAGATACTCTGACTTTGGTGCGCCCTGTGGCACACAGCCGGCCACAACGACATGCTTGCCGTTGCGCATGCCCGACTCGATCTCATTGCGGAACGTGTCCTCCGAGGGATTCTTCACGGTGCAGCTGTTCAGCAGCCACAAGTCCGCCTCATCCTTGCCGCTCAGATTGTAGCCAAATGCGGCCAGCTGGCCGGCCATGTACTCCGAATCCGAGTTGTTGTGTGCGCAGCCCCATGTCTTCACATACACCTTCTGGGTGCCCGGTATAACGCTCTCGTAGATGGTCTTCTGCGGCGCCTCTGTGTCGGCATCGCTTGCGCTCGGTTTGATTTGCGCTCGCTTCTTAGCGCGCACTGTGACGCTTTTCTTGTTTTCATACCGCTCTCGGGGCTTTATATCATCGGGCGATATTAAGTCCTCGATATCGTCAATATCGTTACCCGGCAAATCCGACACAAATTCCATTGTTGTTGGCTTCCTTCAGCACATGTGCTTGTGTGCACTCTCAGCTGTTTACATTTGCTGCTTCTTGCCAAGGTAGTGTGACCAGACTATGTTCGTAGAGTGTTGCGAAACGTGCGTTTTGTGGCTGATAAATGTGAGTCTTAGCTATAAACTTTGAACTGATACGAATTGACGATACCTTACAGTTGAAACTTTTGTATGACAATTAAATTAGATGGTTTAGTTTGTTTCTTTTGATTTTTTTTTAAGTGTATGTTTTCTTATTGCAGCAGAGCAAAGATGCACTTA